>OZ010713.1:26090026-26690026 GCA_963932345.1 Ophion ventricosus | reverse complement strand
AAAAAATCGATTTTTGGAAAATCCCAGAGTGGCCTAAGGCCTTTAACGCTGCTGTTGGTGAATAAAAGAAACATTTATATTAATAATAAATAATTACACATTTGTTTTGCCTCAATCAACCGGAGGTACGTAATTATAACTAACAATAACTACCTATTTATTTTAACACTAATTAGATTCCTTTAATCATCCTTTGGCACATAATTACGAACTTAAATAACATTTAATGTTAATTATCAATATAAGAAATATTAGTTATCTTATAACCAAAATAAAATATGGCATTTGTGTGAGATCAATCGAATTATAATAAATTGAAGTAAAAAATCAAGTTCCGTCCGAAATCTAGTCCGACAAGCGATTATGACAAATATATCGACATTCACCTCTAGTCCAAGCTTCATGTGACGATCCCTTGCATTCGATGCACTGAACTCACTTCTCTTTTGATTGGCTATTGGCAAAGGACTCGAGGCAACACAAGCAGAAACAATTATTTTCTGCATTTTCGTCCTGTTCGTCATCAATGTTATTTTTCTTTTTAGTCTTTTTCGGTCACACCACAAAATATTATTGTCAGAAAGAAAAACAAAAATTGGAGAGTCGTGACAAGCTATCACAATTCTCCTAGGTGCATAAAATCGTGCTTCGGTTAGAATAATAACTCTTAACATCCGAACAGGAACCCGTGCCGAATATTGGCACGATATACCTAATACAATTCTGGGCCTTCAATGGATTATCTGTGAATTCCATAGTGTAGGGTTTTCCGTAAAAGAGCCGGACCGGGCCCCTATTAGGGAATGGTATAGTAGGTAGGTTGACTAAAACTATGGTCTAATTACGGAGACCAAGTAAAGGCCTTTAAAGGGTGTAGTTGTAGATTCCCTAGTAGCGATTTCCCAATACTTGTATGGTCATAGTGAGATCGCAATGACGCATTACGGGTCGCAATACGAACTGGTTTCGAACCTTTGCGAGTAGGGTAGAGCCACCGAAGAGTACGCAGTGCTTTCGATTGTTTTATTTTTTCTTATGTTGGCAAGACGACCTAACCTTTCAGTCGCATTTGTCGTGTCAAGGTATTGGACAGCAATTCGCTTCGTTAAGGTGTTTATTTCCAATTTTATGACTAATAATAGATTTTTCGATGTGTTTGATCTTATTTTTTTAACAATTTTAAACACGTTTTGTAAGGTTTGCGATTAATTGGCACCCAACGAATGTTATCATGCATGAAATTCGTGATACAAATTTTGTTTCTATTGAGAGGGTCCTCTCAATAGAAGAGGCGTCCTCGGCATCGTCCTCGGCGTCGTTGTCGATTTGCGGGAATTGTGCAGCTCGCAATTCGCATCTGAATTAGTTCAACAAATTTTTATACATTCTTGAGATATTTGTTTGAGACCATGAGCCTAAATAAAAAAAAATCGAGAATTGAATGTTGGAACGTGTTTGAAAAAAATGATCGATTTTTAGCATCTTTTATCCCGACATTTTGCAATAATAAATATGTTTCAAACAATCTAATCTTTCCAACTTTAGGTTCATGTTTTAATAAATTATATTATGTAAACGTGTTCGGAATTTGAAGATGATCCATCAATTAGTTTTTGAGTTATGATTCCCGCAAATTGAAAAAATGTCGTTTCGAAAAAAACACGTTTAAAGTTTCACAAACGAAAAACTCAAAGTCAAATGTGTTTAATTAAATGATAAAGTGTCTTACCGATTAATCAGCGATTTCAGCACCATACAGCAGTCTTTCCTCTTCTTCATGCAACTCATCTGAAGTTTGCATTTCCTCTTTACGAGCTTTTCGAGCTTCTTCTGTCTCTAATAAACTTTTTCTATTTTGCCGAGCCGTGCCCATCTGATCCATTTGCTCAACATATCCGTAGCTCTGCCTGCCTACTACGATTTTTAGTTCATTCATAACCATGAGTAGGGCTGTATTTCCTTCATTGAATAAAATAGCAGCAAGAAATGTCGCTAGCTCGATTATTTTGTACCCAGAATGGAGATGTTTTGGAGCTAATCGCCAAACGGTCGAGTTTGGGTTTGTTTGGGTTAGGAAAATCCAAATTTTGGTTATGAAAACCCAAACAAACTAAAACAAACTACCTAACTGAGCGCTCGTGGATACCTGAGCGCGCTTGGGAGTCGAGCGGAGAGTCTTTATCATTTATATACATACCGTTAAAAGGAATCCGAATATCGTTTTGAAATTTTCAGGGTGTGTTCTTAACATATCTTGCTAACGGCTTATGAAATTAAAAAAAAAAAATAGATTTTTTGAAGTATCTAAAGTGGTTGCCTGTCTTAAGAACGTAACCCTCCGGGCACATTTCGAATATATAAGTGAGAAAAAAGACGGCATCGATGCCGTATAATCTCGCGGGAAGCCAGCCACATTACCTCAAATTTTGTTTGCGTCACGACTAGTTACGTTATCTATGATATTATCTAAATATGGGACGCATGTACTTAAGAATTGATTTTCTCTTCTTTTTTTTTTCAAAATCACAAACTAAGTTAGTAATAAGTATAATAACTTATCGCGAGGTACGCGGCGAAACGAAACCGACAACGCTCGACGTCCGGCGATTGGGTCTCTGCGGCGATGTGCTCTCGTACCAGTAATTGGACATGAGTAAACGCACATGAGATTCCACCGTGGTACATGTGTGTGATAGATGTCCCAATTAATGAGACGCTAAAATTATTATATAAACTCTTATTCAAACCGAATTGTAAAGACTGTGTCGAAAATTCGGTTCGATTCACTTTCGTTGAATTATAAATCTAGTCGAGAAATCGATGAAAAATAAACCCCTATTACTATCACAAATTATCGCAATTCTTTGGCTCTTCGGTTTAGAAAAGTTCATTCATGACATGACTGACTCGGACTCGTACAATTTTTCTGGAATGAAATGTCCACCAGTAAAACATAACTAATGGTTGATCAAAAGTATAAGCTTCTGAAATGCGATCGATCGATGCTTGCAGGCAAACGAGGATAATCCAGTCGCCCAGTTCCACGATATCGGATGACAACGATTTTTCGTAAAAATGTCATGATTATCATACTTCATTGCATGTCGTAGCATCGCTGCGAGCAGACGTTAACGTTCCTATGTACGTACGTTGCTCTGACACAGAAAAATACCACATTTCTTCTTCTCAAGTGATCAATATTTTCGCAATTCGAGGGACTTTGTGTCAACGGATATACTGATGAACTGGAGTAGAACCAAGTTCCACTTCGCCAACATCTTTTGACCCGGTTGTATCCGAATTCCTCGTACTCTAAAATCGGTGATATTACACATGTACATACCGCGATCGTTTATTCCATGCCGCCAAGAAAGGAGAAGAGCTATCGAAAACTTTTTCGGTTTCTCTTTTCCTATCTCGTTGTTCTCATCTTTCTCTCCATTCCACGTGTCTACCTTTATCCTTTGTTGTTTAGTTGCAAAATCGTCTTCGTCTGTAGCCACACATGCATACAAGTGCACATATATATTCTGCTGGTTTGTCGATTCGCCGAATACGTTGGCAATAAGCCGGACTTTTGAAGACTCGGATTCGGAATTCAGCCAAAGCGGGCGAGAGGGAGAACGGAGGGATTCGAACCGCAAAACGTATATTGTCGAGAAACGTAGCCCCGTGCACGAGTTTCGCGCTGATCTTCCTCTCCTTACTGCCTACTACGATATCAGCCACATAAATCGTAAACTATCGCCGCCAGGTTGGAAATAATCGGAATAAAGTGATTCAGCGGAATAATAGGCAGACGGTTGAATATATATATATATATATATATATATATATATATATATATATACATATACAGGGTGTCTCAAAATGACCTGACATTTTGATTTATTAATAAAACGTATTATTTATTTGAAAAGTACGAATATTTTTATTTTAATATAAGGTACAAACATGGAGGTTATGTGTGGAACACAATCTAGATATATAAAAGGCAAAGTCCTGACCGACTGACTGACTTATCATCGCCCAGCCTAAACCGCTAAAGGTAAAAACGTGAAGTTTGGAGAGGGTGTTGATTTTATACTAGAGGCATCTTTTAAGAAGGGATTTCTCATAATTCAACCCCTCAGGAGGTGAAAGGGGGTGGCAAAAATTGTTTGGGAAATTATATTCCTTGCGTGTATCAATTTGAAACTTGGAACATATGTTCCTTAGAAGGTGTAGAAATGCACTAAGATCGGATTTTTCGAAAATTCATTCTTAAGGGGGTGAGATGGGGTGTAAAATTTTCAATGAGAAATTATGTGCCTTGCGCGTATCAACTTGAAACTTGGCAAATATGTTCCTTAAAAGGCGTAGAAGTAAACTAAGAAAGGATTTTTTTGATAATCAATTCTTAAGAGGGTGTAATAGGGTGTAAAAGTTTGTATGGAAAATTATATTCCTTGCGTGTATCAACTTAAGACTTGGAACATAAGTACCTTAGAAGATGTAGAAGTGTACTAAGAAAGGATTTTTCAAAATTCAACTTTTAAGGGGATGAAATGAGGTGTAAAAGTTTTAATGGAAAATGATATTCCAGGCGTGTACCAACTTGAATCTTGGAACATAAGTTCCTTAGAAGGTGTAGAAGTGCACTAAGAAAGGATTTTTCGAAAATCCAATCTTAAGGGGGTAAGATGGGGTGTAAAATTTTGTATGAAAAATGATATTCCTTGCGTGTATCAACTTGAAACTTGAAATATATGTTCCTTAGAAGGTGAAGAGGTGCATTAAAAGAGGATATTTCGAAAATCAACTGCTAACCCTAGGACCCTCCACATGGGTACCGTAAACCCCACATTTTCAGCGTGAAATGCTAAAACCATTTTCTTCCTCGGTTCAATCGCATTTTTCTCGACGAAAAATTCATATTAGGTTTTTCTCGCATATGCTATTCCATTCTTCAGTCTTTCAGCGTTCGAAAAGAAAAAAAAGAAAACTCTCTACGATAAACAGTTCCTTAGCAGCGTTGATTTGAAGTACTGGGGTGTACGTAACCCCTGTGTAGATTCTTTGTATCATACAGATCGTGTAGGGTCCTAGGGTTAAGGGGGTGAAATGGGGTGTAAAAGTTTGTATGGAAAACTTTCCTTGCGTGGATCAACTTGAAACGCGGTATAAATATTCTCCAAAACAAATAATAAAGCGGATATTATAGGATTTTTAAAAAACCCTAGTACGGGCTACTACGTCTAATGAAGTTTCTATGGGCCAAATTTTACGCGGCCGAAACCGCGGGCGGAAGCTAGTATCCGATAAATGGCCGCCCCGACCCTGTTCGCAAACATTCACTGTTTTGACGAAATTTTCAATAATATTTTGCCGTAATTGCGGACTTATTTCATTAATGGTGCGTCCAATTGCTTCCTCGAGCTTCGGAATGGTCTCTGGATCATTGGCATACACTTTTCCTTTCAAAAAACCCTAAAGAAAGAAGTCCAATGGCGTCAAATCGCACGATCTTGGTGGCCAATTCACATCACCGCGGCGCGAGATAACACGACCATGTAACTTCGTCTGCAATAACTGCATTGTTTCGCCTGCAGTGTGAGAGGTTGCACAATCTAGATGAAAGAATATGTCTTCCAAGTCCATGCCATAGTCAAATTTTGTCATTAATTTCACCACAGTGTTGCGAGATGGTGCGTTATGATGACCAAAAAACCCGCGAACTTTTCGAACCGCCTCTGCAAAATTTTTACCATTTTTGTAGTGAATTTTCACAATATCTATGAGTTGCTCGATTGTGTGATTCTCCATGACTAAACCTCAATACTTCATGATGCCAGTTGTCAAAGATTAGTACTCTATGTTCACCATAAAAAAATGGCGCGCAATTTAAAATGTCAGGTCATTTTGAGACACCCTGTATATATATATATATATATATATATATATATACAGGGTGTCACAAAAGTAACGGGACGGCTGAATATTTCCGCAGGTAAGACAATTTCCCAAAATGTTAAGGTCGTTCTTGAAGTAACTTTTCCCAAGGAATTCAATGGTTACCTTCATTTTGACCGTGGCGATGTCCTTGAAGGTTATTTCAAGGTCAATTTTTGTTTTTCAAATGGGAACCCCCTTTTTTGACATCGGCAATCGATAGAGCGGGAAATTTTACGTACAGATATGTACTTAAGTCACCGGTTCCCTTTGACCTTGAAGGTCACTGCAGGGTTAATTAAACTTAAACACAGTATGGATACCTCGGACAAGAATAGAAGCTTCTTAAATTTTATCGTTAAGACCAAAGTTATCAATTTTAACAAGGCGCATCTAGTGGTGACCTCGATCGTGACCTTGACCATGACCTTCAAGGTGATTTCAAGGTCAACTTTAAAAAAAAATGAAAACTCCCTTTTTGACATCCGCAATCGATAGAACGAGAAATTTGACGTACAGATATGTACTCAAGTCATCGGTCGAATTTGACCTTGAAGGTCACTGTAGGGTTAATTAAGAAGCTTCTATTCTTGTCCGAGGTATCCATACTGTGTTTAAGTTTAATTAACCCTGCAGTGACCTTCAAGGTCAAAGGGGACCGGTGACTTAAGTACATATCTGTACGTAAAATTTCCCGCTCTATCGATTGCTGATGTCAAAAAAGGGGGTTCCCATTTGAAAAACAAAAGTTGACCTTGAAATAACTTTGAAGGACATCGCCAAGATCAAAATGAAGGTCACCATTGAATTCCTTGGGAAAAGTTACTTTAAGAACAACCTTAACATTTTGGGAAATTGTCTTACCTGTGGAAATATTCAGCCGTCCCGTTACTTTTGTGACACCCTGTATATCAGGAATGGCCAGGCGCCGTCGACGGGATGGAGTATGTGTGCATTCTCATCACTATGTTGGTGAATTACATAGGTGACTATAGGTTGTTATATTCATATAACCATTATTATTATTATTATGCTGTACCAACGTAATTCATTGTGTGATAATGCTGCCGTTTGCGTTTGTATGCTCCGACTGGCGTGCGCTTTTCGCATTCGGGTCAACAATATCGCCTCCCACGTCACCATAATGGAACGTGAAGTAAGTGGGTATGTATGTCGCTAACCTATAATTTACAGTGACAGATGAAAATTGCAAGGGCTTGAGAACTACAAGGGACGAAAAGTGCACCGGTTGAAAAAATTATACCGACTCCGTACATCGTCGGCTAAACAAACGCGATAATGCAATCGAAATTACTTGATGCATCGATAGTTGATTAAGTTGGATTCATTTGTTCATTTCCATATCTCATCCTATATTCTTACTGAAAGCTCGAGCAACGCACCAAGATCAAGGACAGGATCTTGTAGGATGAGTCCGGAGTAGTTGGCCACATTTTTTTTCAAGGATCCGTAAAAAAAAGTACAGACGTTTTTTTACTTCCTATTTGCAATTAAACTTTGGACATTGAACTTTAAGGGATAACACCACTGTAATTTAAAAAAAAAATTGATTTTTTTGCTTAAATGATGCTTTGAACCCTTTAGAAAATGAGGCAAAAAGATTTTTCCCAAAATTTTTTTTCATCGAAATTTCGACCTCCTCCCTTTAGCGCGTCGGACTGCTCCGAAACGAGGACGTGCGTCCAATGAACCCCGTAAGTAAAGCCTAGTGTATCTTTCAAACAGCCTCTTGATTTCTAACGTCTAATACATCAACAGACGTTGTTAGAAAGTATTTATGTTCAGTTAGCATCACGTCCAAACGAAAGTGAGTTAGTCAGTACCCGACAAAAAGGACATAACCTCACTTAAAATCACAGTTTTCGTGGGCAGTGCTAATTTTCAACAGTTTCTTTGCGAATTCTGAATACATCATGAAAATTTTGGCAATGGATATTGGCGCCCAATCATATAATTTCTCCCTTGAATCCGATGCTAAGCGCATCAAGCGCGCCAAGCTGTCTTTGACAAATGCAGCAAAAGGTTACGCTGGGCGATAAAATCTTTAAGAAAAGAGGATGAACAAGGATTTTTGAACGTAGAGGGGCAGCTTTATGGTCCTGGGATAGCAGATTAATGGTAAAAAAATTTTAACAGTCGAATTTATCATTTTTTCCATGTGTATAACACATTTTCAAACGTTAAACGCGTTTTTCTCGAAACACTATTTTTCAAAATGGGACACAGCATAACTCAAACAATTTTCATTTTTTTTTCGTTTAAAATTTTAACCATATCTTTGTAACAACATTTCGAAGAGAAATACGTAGGGGATTTTCGATAAGTTAATTTAAACATTTCTTATTAACAAAAGATAGCCCTTTTTTGTTAAAACTTGAAAGTTTTCATTCAAATACTCGCCGAACTCACAAAATATGAATACTTTTAAAATACCCGAAATATTTCTCTAGCTATGAACATCAAGATTAAGTGGTTTTTTTTTGTCCAGAATCAAATTTACACCAGTATGCTGCGTGCCGCAGAGCGCCGCAAATTCAACTCGCCTCGGGAAAATGGCTCTGGTGAAGGCATGTTTTGAAATTTTTCTTCAAAAATTTTTTTTGTATACTTAAATTTAATAAGCTCCTCGAATATTATTATTGTATAACCTTTCCTTCCGTCCGAAAAAAAATGTAAAACAAACGCTTTTTTAGGCCATTACAGTGGCGTTAGGCCTTAACATAAAACAAAAATATAATTAATTCTTATGAGATCAATCTTAAAATGAGTATTTAAAAGAAATTAGGATTAGCCATCTCTCCCGGAGTATCCGGGTGTCGAGGAGAGATGGCCTTATGAGTAGTAGAGGAGTAAAGGAGAAATAGCCAATTATTTAATATTTAAGTGTACACTTGGTTTTCTCCGCGGATGATTAATTCTTTCATTCTTAATTTATTTTTTCTTCTGGCCATTTCTAGAATACATATTATCGAAATCATTATAATTTTCATGTACTGAAAGTTGGCGCGCTATGCACTGAAGCCAGTCTTGGATGAGACGGGTTTCATAATAATTTATCCTCGACCAACACGGTTATCCTCTTCTGTACTCACGTCTTCATCTGATAAATCGCATAATACTGGTTTTTCGTCATCGCCACTACTCTCAAATATAGTTCTGTTTGCTTTTCTCTTTCTTTTAGCACATTTCAATGTGGTGAATTTTTTCTGACTTGCTAGACCCAATCTGGTTTTAATTTTTTATTGTACTGGCATTTGTTTGTTAATCTTTCAATTTTTTACTCTTTTTCATGCTTTCTTCACTTAAGGCGAAGTAGAAGGTGTACCACGTGACATATGAGTGCGAGAGAGATAGCTAAAATTTTCGAACCGAGATTTCTCAAAAATGAATAATTTTTTGAGCAAAAGAAAATCATCAAGCTCAATTGATGTCCTGACACAATATCCTGTATCAGGATATTCTCCAGAGCCTGATGCTTTGTTTTTCCTCAAAAACCTTAACCATTTATGAGAAAACTGGGTTGGAAAATTTGTGAGGTTATGTTGACCTTGTACATGCCCTTAATACGTTTGTCAGATATTAATAGTGTGCCAATTTGCTTAACCCGTTTATAAGTCCTAGCGGCCACACCAATCGACAGTCCATGATTTTCACATAATTAATAGTTATGTGAAGTAGCTGCTTTTAATGATTCTTCAGCCCAGTTTCCTTGCAGAATGATTGCTTTTTTCTTATACTTATTAGGCATCTGAAACAACTGTAGAAAATATAAATTCTTCAAATATATTGGTATATTGAATAAGTTCTCGCTATTTTTTCGTGAACATTAATGCTTTTTTATTTTAATTAGTAAAAAAACATGGCACTGAAAGTATTATCCATCGCTAGCCACAACTATTTCCCATCTTTCTGGCAGCATTTTAATTCCACGTGAAAAAACGAAACGTCTTTTGAGGCTATCCAAGAGTCGACCCATTTTTGGCATCTTAATAAGAATGGAAGTGTTGCTCAGCAAGGCCATGTGCCATCGATCGGAATAAGTGATAATCGGAAGGGACAATATCTGGTGAATACGGCGGGTGAGGTAGGACTTCCCACTCAAGCATTTCCAAGTAGGTTCTCACCGGTTTTGCAACATGTGCCTGAGCGTTTTCATGCTGCAAAATCACTTTATCGTGTCTCTGCTCATATAGCGGCCGTTTTTCGTTCAATGCTCGGCTCAAACGCATCAATTGTAGTCGATAGCAATCCCCCGTGATGGTTTCGTTCGGTTTGAGCAGCTCATAATAAACTACACTGAGCTGATCCTACCAAATGGGGAGCAGAAGTTTGGAACCATGGATATTCGGCTATGCCGACGATGTTGATACATGGCCGGGGTTACCCCACGATTTTCTACCCTTAGAGTTATCGTAGTGTATCCATTTTTCATCGCCAGTCACGATACAATGCAAAAAATCTTTCCTTTTCTGCCGTTGAAGCATCTGTTCCCACGTGAAACGCTGCCGATCGACGTCTCTCGGCTTCAACTCATACGGCACCCAATGCCCTTACCTTGGAATCATGCTTAATGCTTTCAAACTTTTCGAAACTGTTGTGTGATCAATTCTTAATGATTCTCCAAGGTCAGCTAGCGTCTGACGTGAATCTCCATGAATTAATGCCTCTAATTCTTCGTCTCCAAACTTTTCCGGTGCGTCAGAGCGTTCTTTGTCTATAAACTAAATGTTCAGGCTAAACCAATCTCTGCGTGTTCTTTCTGACAGAGCACGGTCGCTGTAAGTCTCAACAAGACTTTTGTGTGCTTCAGCTGCAGATTTTTTGAAAAATGAACTAGTGCAGTAAAATTCACCGCAAATACTCTTTTTTTTGGCACGAAATTTGACATGTTTAACACTATGAAAAAAAGTTGTTTACACTTCGGCGAAATGACATACACTGAATTTCAAACATGCTTATAGTACTTCTTTATAAATGCGTTACCATCTTAAACTACATGCACGTAGTTCTGATAACGCCGTCTGTTCGAAAACAACGAGAACTTATTCAACGTTCCAATATTACAAGTAATGGTAATATACACCGAATGTATATCGCCATCTTTCCTAATCGTCCGGGAGAGGCGGTTACATCTAAAATATAAACAAGTAGAAATAATACATGCGAGATCTTAGGGATATAACAAAGCACTGCTCGTGAACTAATCCATTAACGTCGAAAAATGGTGTTTATTTTTTAATTATTTTCAAGCCATAATTTTTATATTAAAAAAGAAGAATTTTTAAATAAAATTTATTGTTCCCAGTACTTGCGAGTGTGCTCTTTCAGAATCTGGGGTCGAAATTGAGTTTTTTTAAAATTAACATAATAATAGAATTCAATTCGAATAATCATAGAAGTGAGAGGCAAGGGGACTCACTCAAATCAAGCACCCCAAGGAGTGAGAGGCAAGGGGACTCACTCAAATCAAGTATCCTAAGAAGTGAGAGGCAAGGGGACTCCCTCAAACCAAGCACCCCAAGAAGTGAGAGGCAAGGGGACTCACTGCATTCAAGCACCCCAAGAAGTAAGAGGCAAGGGGACTCATGCAAATCAAGCACCCCAAGAAGTGAGAGGCACGGGGACTCATGCAAATCAAGCACCCCAAGAAGTAAGAGGCAAGGGGATTCACTCAAATCAAGTACCCCAAGAAGTGAGAGGCAAGGGGACTCACTCAGATCAAGCACCCGAAGGAGTGAGAGGCAAGGGGACTCACTAGAATTAAGCACTCCAAGAAGCGAGAGGCAAGGGGACTCACTCAAACCAAGCACCCCAAAAAGTGAGAGGCAAGGAGACATACTCAAATCAAGCACCCCAAGAAGTGAGAGGCAAAGGGACTCATTGGAATCACGCACCCCAAGAAGCGAGAGGCAAGGGGACTCACTGCAATCAAGCACCCCAAGAAGTGAGAGGCAAGGGGACTCACGCAAGTCAAGCACCCCAAGAAGTGAGAGGCAAACAAACTCACTGGAATCAAGCACTCCAAGAAGTAAGAGGCAAGGGGACTCACTCAAATCAAGCACCCCAAGAAGTGAGAGGCAAGGGGACTCACTCAAATCAAGCACCCCAAGGAGTGAGAGGCAAGGGGACTCATTGGAATCAAGCACTCCAAGAAGCGAGAGGCAAGGGGACTCACTCAAATCAAGCACCTCAAAAAGTGAGAGGCAAGGGGACTTACTCAAATCAAGCACCCCAAGGAGTGAGAGGCAAGGGAACTCACTGGAATGAAGCACCCCAAGAAGCGAGAGTCAAGGGGACTCACTGCAATCAGGCACCCCAAGAAGTAAGAGGCAAGGGGACTCACTCAAATCAAGCACCCGAAGAAATGAGAGGCAAGGGGACTCACTCAAATCAAGCATCCCAAAGGAGAAAGAAATTCTACTACATCCATGTCATTTTCTCTGGGTCACGCTGAGAGTAATATAAGGAACTATAAATTTAACTATTGAGAAAATACATACATACATACATAGAAATATACATAGATATAAATATACATATATGTGTATTAGAAATGATGTTGAGTGATGAACTGTACAAAAAAACAAGGTAAAATATAGAAAGATCGAAGATTCAGGAGCCTCTACGGTTGTCATTTTTTATTCGTCCCATTGAAAATATAATATTCTATCATAAAACATGAACGAATTGAATGATTATTATTTACACTCATAATAGGTTGCCAATTTTTCAATAAACGTAAAATAATATCTGAGGATAAGGATATTCTAGAATTCTCACGTTAAAGTCGTTATTTTGGAAGCAATAATGATGACGATGAATTTCAAAAATATACTATTAAATTACAACCACTTTGTGCATTCATGGTTGAAAAAAATATGAAATTTTTCTGCGTATTCATTGGAAAAAGAAATCATGATTTTTTTTTTCGATTTTCTCTGTTTTTTTATTTCATTACTGCCATATTTATTATTCTAATTGAAAAAAACTCAATTTCGACTCCAGATTCTAAAAGAGCACACTAGCAAGTACTGGAAAATTAATTCTTATTTGAAAATTCTCATTTTTTAATATAAAAAATCTGACTTGAAATTAATTTAAAAAATCACAATTCTTCAGCGTTAATGGGCTAATCAAGAAATACCAAAATAACCATTATTTTCACAAAATAATATCACCACAGTGTAAAAATAAACCCGTTAAAAAATGTATGAGTAGACAACACAATTAAGAAGGATTTTTCTTACTTTTCCATTTTCTTTCATTAAACTTTTTTTCGTACACCTGCACCTGCGCACGACGCGAAGCGAATTAAGCATAGTGACATATGGGAAACCTAGTGAGGGGTTCTATGAAATATCTTATTGACCATCTCTCCCTTTATAGCCTACTCCCCCGGAATTACCTTAGTTGTTTTTTTTTCTTCGAATTAATGAAATGCGAGCTGTCACATGTGTATCCATTTTTTGATTCCTACATAATATCCATGTTCCTTAATACAGATGAGTTTGCGGTATCGCTTATAGAATGCAAGGGTGAGCAAGGACGTTATTTCCCACCATCATTTCTCACTGGGTGTACATCTCAATTTTTCTTTCACTTTTCTTGCTTTTCATCTGTCATGTCTTTCGGCATAACCGTTCTTTTATGATCAATCTTTCCCACACCCAGAATTCGTTTTGTATGGAAGAGCGCGGATGCGTATACACGGGCGCACATCAAAGTAAGACTCATCATTAATTTCCGTAGATTCTTGTCTCTATTCATTCCCATCCCATAGATTCGTCAAGAAATTGTATAGTATATATGTTTGAAACTATATTTTCGGGAAATTTCGACCGTTTCTTGAAGTACATCAATATTACGGTGAAATCGTTGAAACCGTGACAAACGTTGTGACCAACTTTAGCACATGATCCTCCGTCTTTAATCCTTCAACTACACACTTCCACCACGAACCTCTGATTGCATATGGAGTCAATCTGACCCCAAACGATTTTCAGATCGTTGTATTTCAGTAAATGTGCATTTTTTTTGTAGGGAGGTTTATTGTAGTCAATGATCCTTATTTTATGGCCCAAAGTTTATTTTTTAAGAAAAACAAAAATCAAGTGCCCAAACATTCCTTCAAAGTCAGAGATGCGTTGTAAAATACCTACTCACACGAAAAAATCATTTTCTTTTAAATATAAAAAAACATCCTGTGATATTTTTAAAGAGGAAGGTTTGTAAATACGAAAAAAAATACAGTGTCGACCGTCTTTCCAAAAAGTATATTTATTCGGAGGCTTAAATTTGAGCATTATAGGGATAGTGAAAAATGGAAAAAAATCGACTCCTTCGGCAAATTAATTATTGGAAACGTATATCTTCGGCCTTTTTGTTTTACCGTAATCGACGCATATGTACATTTGGTGCTACATAGCTCTCCTGGACAATAGACACTTGCTTTTAGTTTTATGATCGGTGTTTCGATCACAAAGACCGCACCTAACGCGTTTTCCAAACTCTGGCCTTACATCGAAATTTAGCTGCAGTGCTTCTTCTTTCCTTAAAATAAGTTTTAGACTTGTAATTATCCCCGTTCTCCAATTAAGTATCTATTGCAAGCGTCTTTGCATAAAAGGCCCTAAGCGTTCATCAGCACATGTGTGCACAATTCGACTATTAACTACTGCCTGGTCAAGAATGCCAAAAAAGAATCGCATCAGCCATTGTTTTATGATTATAAATACATAATTAATTTTAGCAGCGCAAAATAAAAAATATCGACGAGAATTTTCTATCATAGCTCACTTACATAACCCAAACAAACCAAAACAAACTCCAAATTTCACAAAAAATTTTTTTTTCATTTTCACCGCACTACTGCATAACCGGGGTCGTTTTGACCCCAGGTTCTCTTTTGACAGCTGCCCTCAGTACACGGGCAGAATGTCGGATGGGGGCCGAGTGTCCACCTATAGAGTACGAGTGGGGGAACATTGGAGCACTGTATTACGGCCGAATAGATTACACCGTTTTGCGATACAGGCAGTTGAAAAAAATGAGGATAAAATGACCCAGTGTTCAAGTCGAAGAGTTAACTATTGCGTCACCTGTGACTTTTTCAGACTTTAGGACATTTTTCTAATCAGAAAACACGAAACATTAAGTTTCAAGCGTTTGTGGAAAAAATAAGGATTTCTTTTTTCATGCCAGCTTCCAAATTGATTGGTTTTTATCCTGACCATATATTTGATCATATACAATAATACTTATATTCGTGACTTCTGAATAGTTCCTGGTAGAAAACTGGCACTGCCTCACCCCCAAACACATGCTGCTTTCTTCATTTCCTCATCTCTCTCTCTCCCCTCTTTCTCTCTGCCGTCCCACTCATCCGACCTAGCATTATCGCAGGCCATATATTCCCTACTCGGTCATTATTAATGAGGACAAATTACTCAGCAAAATTTCACCCGTAAATTTACAAGGCGTTGCGGCGCCTCCGCACTCTGATTATATAGGTTATGTAGGTATGATATTCATACATGGCTGCGTCGATCTCTCTACGCGAATATTAAAAACTACGAGTCCGGCAGATGGATTTAGAGTTCTTTATAAGAGAATAAGAATCGAGGTCGGCATTTTGTTTTTTTTAGCGTTTAACATTTGTATATACGAGGTGTGTAAATTAAGTAAGGAGACTAATTTCTTCAATTTTTTTATTTGAATAGAATTACAATTCGATATTGTCTCCCTCAAAATAAGTTTCTTGGGAAGACACAGAACGCTGGAGACAGTACTTCCAATCCTCATAGCAGTGCTGGAACTCGTACACTGGAAGAGCCTTCTAGTCGGTTATAGCCGTTTAAATGTTTTCAAGTGTCCCAAAATATCGCCCCTTAAGGTGATTTTTCAAGTTGCGGAGCTATAGGAATTTTTTTACTTGTCGAAAACTTGTTTATTGAAATTGCTATGGGACAGTGATTTTTCTCACCCATAGTTCAATTCAACTCTGCGCCAATCATTCTGACTGTCAACCAACGATCTGAACGCCCAAGATCCCGGATTCTATCGACATTTTCTTCGGGTCTTGAAAATGAAGGCCTTCCGCTGCGTGGATCATCTTCAATCGACTTTATTCCTTCTGAAATTGCCTTAAGGTATTACTAGATGCAAAATGGGGGAATCGTGCATTTACAAGTCTAAATCATGTCGTACATGTTTATCCTTACAAATAGCTAATTTAATAATAAATTAACACGTAGAAATGTTAATTTTCCACTTTTGATAATAATTGAAGTCAAATTCGACGATGTTGGCGTGTGCTTGACTGAGGTTTTGTCAGTGACTGTACATCTGTGTCAACTGACCGACAAAAAAATCTCAATTTTTAAACTTAATTAATACGTTCAGATCATTTTATTATTATCAATAATTACCCAAAAACTCAATATATATTGAGTTGTCCAATGATTGCTATCAATTCGATGTTAAAAAAAAGGTGACACTCCTCATTACTTTAATTAATTTATCGATAATTACTTACAAGGAACATCACTTTGGTGTTCCCCTCCGATTTTTTGAAACTTTTTTATGTGGAAGAGTATCAAAAACTAAGAGACACGTATTTTTTTTTATTAGCGTAAAAACGGTTTTAAGGGGTGAAACGCACCCTCAAAAATAGGGAGGTTTTTCGTTTTTCGTCGATAACGTTTTAACGGTAGGAGATATAAAAAAAATTCAAATTGCAACAACCTTTATTTTTTCGCGTACTATACATTGGAGATGAGAACGATGCAGATAACGACAAATTTCATATTGTTTATTGCAAAAATGCAATTTTTTCATACGTATCTCCGAGAATTTTGAATCGAATGGGATGTAATTTTGCATACATGTAGAGGATGGAAAAGTAGCGGATACGTATTTTTTCTTTTGCCGATATCTCATAATCGAGGGGTTGAAACTGCCCCTCGATTTTTTAGCCAAGAGCATCGTACAATCAGCTAGCCTTTTGGCAGTCCGGGCTGAATTCACGTCAATATAAGTTTGCATATTTGTTTGCGATTGCATATTTGTGAATTCCCCCCGTATAAAAAAAATTAAGCGTTGAGCCACCCCTGTGTTTATCTTTTTCCCACCCTATATTAGAAAGGGGTGGACCTAATTGGAGGCAACCTGTTCTATTTTGATGAAAACACAAAAATCTAGTTGACGTGTTTTTGCATTTTTTCCAAATAGCAACCTTAAGGGGGTGAACTACCCTCTACCTGAACTTCCTTACCGCAGTCGTCTTTCCCTGTTTAACATGTCTTTGCTGATTCAAAATATTTCTACCAACTCCGAATCGACGTTTCCTCATGTTGCGAAATCAATATGAGGCCCTGAGAGGGTAATCTACCCTTCTCTATTTTCCTTTTTATTCGCGATTAAAAAATTTGCTACTCTATTTTGATGAATCTGCTTTCCCGCCGGTGACGATACGAATTCTATGGTTTTAGATACGTGTGGATATTAGCATTAATCTCGGCAGGGGCGAGGGAAGGGGGGCGCAGAGATCTGCCCCTTACTCCTCACTATTCTAATGTTTATGAGAAACTTGTATTCTATATGTGCACGAATAGGTACTGTTTTTTGTTTACTTTTTTGGCGGCGATACTTTTTTTCGTTTCAAGAAAAAAATAGAGACGTAGAGACGCGATCACGGTGTTTATACTAGATATTTTCGTCATTCTGATTGTGAGACCCGCGAAAGAAAGTCAATATTCGTAATCTCCTCTCAAAGTGTTTTTCTACTTCACACGTATTTACACATCAAAAAAACATGTGCGATTTGCTCAACTCCTCGAAAGTCGAAAGGCGAGAGGTTAAAACGATTATGCTGAATAAAAATATTATCAGGTGTTGTCATAAAAATATTATCAGGGGTTATCGAGTGTTATATTTCGCAGCACCTGATAATATTTTTATTCAGCATAATTGTTTTAACCTCTCGCCTTTCAACTATCTTTTTTGATGCATCCTTTAAAAGTCGGTAACCATTCACAGTGTACTAGTACAGACGTACGAGTACGTAACCGAGTTTCAAATTGTATTCTGTTTTTTGCGAACTTGGTGTGTTACGCTGAAAATATTACCATAATGAAAGTCGACCCGATCAACGTTATTAAACTTTTACTGGCTACGTTTGAGGCTATGAATATTACACAAACTCCTATTAATAGTGCAGAAATAGAACTAAAGGAAAATTTTGAGAAGATTTGATATGACTCTATGCAAGACTACAATGGAGTTGAGATGATAGAGGAGGAGACTCTAGATTTTCAAGAACCGTTTAAAGAGTACGAAGCAATTGCCGTTGAAGATACTTTATGGCAAAAGGATGATAAAGATTTTAATTCTGACGCTTGTTCGAGTGACGATGACCTAAGCTATGATTACAAAAGGAAAGCTGTGGAATACTGGAGATCTGGTAAAAAAAAGAATTACAGTATCGATACCGTCAACCAAAAATATAAATCTGTCAGAAGCGTACAACAGCTGCACCGCTGGGCACGTCAACTTAACAAAGGCGGCACTTATAAAGAAAAACTAGCTCGAATTTCCGAATACACATTGCAGAATATGAAAACTGCTATAGATGCCGGTGTGATTATTCATGATATTGACCTTAAAAAGTGGGCTCTACAGGCACAGAAAGAGATAGGCCACGAGGATGTACGATTTAAAGCTTCTCATAACTGGCTATGGAAATTTAAAAAACAGCATCGCATTGTTTCCAGAAAAGTAAACCAATTTGTAACAAGAAAAACTGTGGAGGAAGTAGCGTTTGTGCAGAAAAATGGAGAAAAATTTGTACATGATGTTAAATTACTCATCGAAAAGCATGGGTCGGAAAATGTATACAATTCGGACCAAAGCGGTTTTCAATTGGAAATCCATTCAGCACGAACTTTAGCGACTGAAGGAACGAAAAAAGTTGAATGTGTTGTACAATCAATCTCTTCAACGACCCATAGCTACACGATCCAGCCTACAATAAACGCCAACGGGAAATTACTTTCGCCGCTTTTTATAGTTTTGAAGGAGGCAAAGGGTGAATTTGGACCAAGGGTAGAGAAAGAGTAATTTAGGCCAGAAAACGTCGTGGTAACGGCATAAAAATCTGGAAAACTTACTTCCGGTACGTGTTATCGTTAAAGGTTGATCGATATTTTTGCAAACATATACTTATAAATACAAATTTGTTTTATGTTAATAGATCATTTTAAAATTTGGTTGGAGAAAGTTTTTTTCCCCAATGTCGGGAGTGACAACGTATTATTGATCGATTCTTGGAGTGGACACTGCCCTAGCGTTGTTTATGAAACTACGCCTCATGATAAAAAAATCATCCCAATGATTATCCCAAAAGGTACAACTGGAAAAATTCAACCGCTTGATGTATTTGGATTCCGGATATGGAAGAATTTTGTGCGACATTTTTCAGATAGTGTGATACCGGCGGGAAAGCAGATTCATCAAAATAGAATAGCAAATTTTTTAATCGCCAATGAAAAGGAAAATAGAGAAGGGTGGATTACCCTCTCAGGGCCTCATATTGATTTCGCAACATGAGGAAACGTCGATTCGGAGTTGGTAGAAATATTTTGAATCAGCAAAGACATGTTAAACAGGGAAAGACGACTGCGGTAAGGAAGTTCAGGTAGAGGGTAGTTCACTCCTTTAAGGTTGCTATTTGGAAAAAATGCAAAAACACGTCAACTAGATTTTTGTGTTTTCATCAAAATAGAACAGGTTGCCTCCAATTAGGTCCACCCCTTTCTAATATAGGGTGGGAAAAAGATAAACACAGGGGTGGCTCACCCCTTAATTTTTGTTATACGGGGGGAATTCACAAATATGCGATCGCAAACAAATATGAAAACTTATATTGACGTGAATTTAGCCCGGACTGCCAAAAGGCTAGCTGATTGTACGATGCTCTTGGCTAAAAAATCGAGGGGTAGTTTCAACCCCTCGATTATGAGATATCGGAAAAAGAAAAAACACCTATCCGCTACTTTTCCATCCTCTACATGTATGCAAAATTACATCCCAATCGATTCAAAATTCTCGGAGATACGTATGAAAAAATTGCATTTTTGCAATAAACAATATGAAATTTGTCATTATCTGCATCGTTCTCATCTCCAATGTATTGTACGCGAAAAAATAAAGGTTGTTGCAATTTGAATTTTTTTTATATCTCGTACCGTTAAAACGTTATCGACGAAAAACGAAAAACCTCCCCATTTTTGAGGGTGTGTTTCACCCCTTAAAACCGTTTTTCCGCCGATAAAAAAAAAGACGTGTCTCTTAGTTATTGATACTCTTCCACATAAAAAAGTTTCAACAAAATCGGAGGGGAACACCAAAGTGATGTTCCTTGTTAGTCGATTTATTTGAAACTTGGCATAATCAATCGTTTGATCCTAATTCTTGATGATATAATATTTCCCGAACTTACGGCAGTTTAGTACCATTCGTTTTGCAACCATTAACTTCTGCAGAAGATGTTTTCCTATAAGCGACCGTGTTAAATTCGGATGTTTTTAACTACTAAATTATTTAGTGAAAATTTCAAAAATAATTAATGTATTATTTTTCTATCAAGAACTATCATTCCTCATTTTTTTTAAAGAATTTTGGCGATTGTTATTATGTATCGAGTAATACCATAATGGGGTAGATACTTTTACAAGGCTAAAAAATCGATATTTGTGTGGATTTTTTTTTGGAAGGGAAATAATGATTTCAGATTTTTGAAACGTTGGCATTTATTAGGGTATACTTTGACCTACCAAAGCGTATTTTTTAAGTTAGAAAAAAATAAAAAATGGCTGAAATATCACGCTGGCTTAAGAGCATGTCGAGTCGGGACTTCGAAAATGGCGGACACTCTGGCGCTCGCTGTTTTCATCTGAAACCAATATGGTTGAAGATTTTTATTGAAAACATTCATAGTTCGTCTGTAAGCCTAAAAAAATAAAAATAAATGGAAGTACTATACAATTTTTAAATAGACATTGCGATTTTTTATGACATTTTTCTTATATTTTGATATGGAAAAGTACTTTTTTTGGCTGATTCTTTAAAACAATTAGGCTTACAGACAAGGTAGTAATGTTGTTCAGTCATGTGCCAAATTTGGTTAGGATTGTCTGAATAGTTTTTACGTGAGGATGTCTGCCAATTTGAAAAATGTAGCTTTGAGTAAAACGCGTTTAAACTTTGGTCACGGAAAAAGTCAATGATAACAATTACTTACCGGCTAATTAGCGATTCCAGAGCCATATACTAAGCCTTCAGCTTCTTCGAAGAATTGATTTTCTTCAGCCATTTGATTTTTCCGTGCTTTTCGAGCCTCTTTGGTCGATAAGGAGCTGCGCCGCTCCTGTCGATGCACCCCCCGAGCGTCGGCGCTGTTGGCGTAATTTTTGCACTGAGTTCCAATTATGATATCCAATACAAGCATGGTTTTCAAAATCGATGTATATCTATCTATCGCTGAAGAGTCCAACCGTAAGATAGGATGCAATTTCGATGATTTTCAGACCAGAATTCAAGTGCTTCGGAGCCAAGATCTATATCGTTGAGGTGAAACTTTCATTGGCATTTTGAGTATTTTGAGCATGCTTAAAAATTACCGTGGACGCATTTGGAAACGGTAGAGTATAAAAGGTAGGTAGCCCCGTCGGTAAAGCATGACTATGCATGCAGTGCCCTCAAGCATCGGGAATTTGTGTCACGTTTGTGACTATAACTTCCAAACACCTTCGCATTTTGGTTTAAAACTTCGGTATGGTATTTTTAAGACATTGGACTAACGTTTTATGGGAAAAAATCCATTGTTTGAAAGTTATGAAGGTATCTCCCCCCTTAAACCACCAAAAAAACCTGGACCCTTGGCAAAACACTGTCTCCATAGGCCTGCTGAAGTTTCGCAACAGTTTCCGTTGCATTGTGCCCAAGTTTGAAGCAAAATCTGATAGCACACCATTGCTCGAAATTAATGTCACTCATTTTTAGAACCCACTAGAAAAAACAGTTTCACGAAAAAAATCGCTACTGACAACCAAATGACTCTAGCGAGTTCAAACTCGTACCGTTTCCTAAGTGTTGCCAGATCGAATTCTACGTTGCCAGTCTCATCACTCAATTTACACACCTCGTATGGATATACGTTCCACATATCTGTATATGGCCATTGGAAGGTTTACGGCGGAAGTTTCGAGCATGGTACAGAGTCAAACCATTGAAGGGGGCGCTCGTCAAACTACGCTATGCCATTTATTTACTATACTTGAATCCGCCAACAATCCGCCAGGTGGCTTCGAAGCGAAATGCTATCGTGTTACCAAGGTGCAATCGCACAGCGATAAAGATTCAACCCGTCTTGTACCAAGTACAGAAGTGCTATGCTTACAGCGTGCACTTGTACTTATTATTTTTTTGATGCACATCGATATAATATTATGAATGAGAAAGTTTGGATGTTTGTTTGTATATTCGTTAGTCAATTATGCCGAAACAGCTGAACGGTTTTGGATGAAATTTGGCACACAGGTAGAATGTGCACTGGAATGAAAAATAGGATACTTTTTATCCAAGCAAAAGGTTCCATACGGTTTACAAAGTTTGAAAAGAGTTCTAGGGGCGCCAATACAAAGAATCTTCATTACAGGTGCGGCCGGCATAGTGTTAAAACATGTCGGAGAAATGTAAGTCCAATCTGTCACAAAAATAAAATAAAACTCGAGATAGAATAAAAGTACCAGTCTTCAACTCCAGTATGATACAATGTCGTTCTTGTCTACAGAACAATTGTTCACTCTTTCTCTCTCCCCTCTCTCTCTCTCTCTCTCTACCCCCTACCACAATAAGATACGCAACATTGATTTTTTATTTATTATAAATTTAGGCGTACAAAGGACGTCAACGATGTTTCACTCCTATCACGTGCACTGAGTTGCACGCGTTAATTTTTTTTCAACGTGTTCTCCCATATAGTTTTTAAGTTTCGCCGTACACGCTCTTGTTAAACAGACTGTTTCAGCCTGACGAACTCGTGGTCGATATGCGGCTCTGGCGATATCGCTTATTAAGGCCTAAAACCACTGTAATGGCCTAAAAATAGCTTTTTTTGACAATTTTTTTCGGACGGAAGGAAAGGTTATACAATAATAATATTCGAGGACAAATAAAGAGAAACTTGCGATGAAAATCCTAATGTCGAAAGCCTCACGAGGAGAGATTCGTTGATTGCAATGGGTAGTGGTCGTTCAACTAACCTCCACGAAATTAATGAATATATATATTTTTGTGCACACTCGGCTGGATGTTCGACATACTTTTTGCTCGAAAAAAATTATCGAATTAGCATATTTTATTGCCGCATGCATTTTCAACGAAGGTGTCACCCCGTTCTTGCGTATAATGGAGGTGATGGGTATCACAATTGGACCCCAAGCAAAAATAATTGCCGACAAGAGGGATATGGTGCCCGTGAAAAAAGCTGACGTCACACATTCCGTTGCATCAAAAGAGGCAAGCTTGGCCCGATGACTAGAGCGGAGAACTTAAGAAGAACTTTTTTGCAGAAAAGCATGGTGTACTCTATGGTCCTGGCATAACAGGTTAGGTGTAAGTATGAAACTTTTCCTTTTATTCGCATATAAACTTCAGTTTAACTTTAAACGCGTTTTTCTCAGATCCACGTTTTCCAAGTTTGCGGAAGTGCTCCTACACGCCCTAGATGAGAAATCGTTATGAAATTTGGCAGGCATGTGTACAACAAACGTCTTTATTAGTTGAACTAGAATTATTCAATAATATACAAACGTTTTTATTTTATGAATAAAGAACTGCAAAAATGTTTGGTAAAATACTAAACTTCCCCTTCGATCGTTCATTATTCTTTTATTTTTCAATTTTTCTTCTTGACTCTATTTCGACTTATACACAATATTGTACAAAGTAAAAATATGTTCAATTTTTTTTTGCTTCACATACCTTCCCGCACCGACATACGTGGCTCATCCCACTCCCAGTACCATGTTTTGTCAAGCTTTAACAAATATTATCGTCTTCAATAAAGACCGCTTGATAATCATACGAAATTTCAACATTCTACATTTACTATTTTTCGCATAAAAAATTGGTGAAAAATCAAACTTTTTTTGGCCCAACAAAGTAGATATCTCCCTAAATTAGTTTGCTAGTGTAGAAATATAATTATTCGAACTGTAATTCTTTTTCCAAAATAAGATGCATGGCATCGTTGTCACGTATGCCAATTCTTTACATTTTTTGATAAAATTAAAGTTTAAAATAAAAAATAAAAAAAATTGAAATTCTGAAGACAGCACGATTTTCACATTCGCAAAGTACTTGTACAGCTGCCAAAGTATAATTACTCGCGTGTAGAAAAAGAAAGCATAGTTTCAACAAATATATGTTTGTTGAGTCTATCTAAATGTCACAGAAGAGTGAAATTGATTGCAACGCATTTTCCTCTCAAATAGTTCCGCTAGGCATCCGCTTCTGTACTGGAAAATATGAGAGGAGGAGTTTATCACCTCGAAATTGGTGATACGAGTTTGTATTGTTCTCTCGGAGTCTCTACAGACTTTTGCCTCTCGCTTTCGCCCTCTGTGCCCGTTCCTGGTTTGCCCTCCTTTAGTCTCCTGCATCCTGCACACGCCAAAGTTTCAATGGTTTGCGCTCGAGATTAATTGTCGCGCTTTCAAAATTTCAAACTCATGCTGTATGAGGCATAGGTGACGTTTCGATATGTATTGCGGGCATGGCATGGCAAACCGGACGCTTGCTGTATCACTCTCTGTATCCCACCCTCGTTCGCCTTCTGTACACAGCAAAAGGAAACTTTTCCAAAGGGATATTAAATGGTTAAAGGAAATTTACATTGAGAAAATCCCCTGTAGTATACCGAGAGGCAAATTTCCTACTGTCACTTGTGATACGAATAACAATCGCTACGTTCCCAAAGTCTTTGAAGGAAAACAATTGAACACTGGTGTAATACAGCGTAGGAGAAAATACGACACAACATATGAGAATTAAAATGTACTAAGATCAGCAGCTATACGGATGGAAAATTTACCATATCTGTACAAGAAAAAATATTGTGGAATTCACGATTCAAAAAATTTAAGGCTTTAGTCTTCATCTATTCCACATATTTTCAAGAATTTTTTTTTCGTAATAAAATTTATCTCCATATTTTAATCTTTTTATATATAAAAATAGAAACTTCAAAGTACAAAAAATTAAATTTAAAAAAAATTTATCTTGGTGATCTGGCTGCCTGAAGTTACCCCTGCTTTCACCTTGTCGACACGAAATCTTAACTTTGGAGCATCTAAAAACAAAGAGTCGAGTATTTTATTTTAAAGTGGAGTTGTAGTTATGTCCCCTACTAAAAACGTTCACCCCCGATAAAAAGAAAACAAAATGGCGCCCTTTTGAAATTTTCGACCGTTTTTTGGAACTTAAATTGTTAAAAAATAGGATTAAATATTAATGAATATTTATACCGTTAGTTGGGGTCGAAGAGATACACGCATAGAATAATCCCTGTAAATTTGAGCCTAATGGGTGCAATAGTTTTTCCAAAATAATATCGGAAAGGTCGAAAAACGTTGTTTTGAGGAAAAAAGCGATTAAAGTTTCTTTTGTAAAAATGTACAAAAAACTTTTAAAAAGCCTCTTACTCTCAATCAGCGATGCCTGGTCCATACATTATTCCTTCAGTTTCTTCAAAAGCTTCACTTTCTTGGGATTTTTGGTTTCGGATCTTGTTCGGCGAGCTTTGGACGCTTGACACGGCGGATGCACGCTGAGCGCGTAGAAACGCTTCTATTGTATCACTCTTTTTAGCCCTTCATCGGTCACTCCGACCTGAATAACGTTCTCTACCGTATTTCTACAGATATGTAGTATACGAAACTGATGTTTTTAGAAAATCGAAAATTTCAGAAAATAGACTGATACTGATCCCTTAAGATAAATATTTAGAAAACGGATTTTCATACGATACGGCCACTAATTTTTTTCCCTTCTTCTGAAACCTTGGAAAAATGCATAGCTATATACAGGGTGGATCAATAACTATTAGCACCTTGGATATCTTCGAAACTATAAGGTTCACAGAAATATTTGCTGAAATGAAATTACACAGTACGAAAGGGACCATCCGACAGCGATAATAGGTTTTTTGCAGGTGCAGGTACTTCGGACATTTGAAGGCCAACTCCTTTTTTTTAAATGGATCGGTATGTTTTTTTTTCTGTATCATGAAAGACGAGCTTAAAACGAGTTCAACGACCTATAACATAAGGTCATTGAAGGTCATAGAAAGTACAGAAAGGCGATAATACTTACGGTGTTTATTTTCAGTGAAGTAAACCGTAAGTATTATCGCCTTCCTGTACATTCTGTACCTGTCTAAGAAATGTGTAAACGTACATAATAACGTACGCATTGATATTGATGGTCGTCATTTCGAACACTTACTATAAAACGTAGTAATTTTATTTACTACCGAAACGGTAAGTATTATCGCCGGTCTGTACTTTCTATGACCTTCAATGACCTTATGTTATAGGTCATTGAACTCGTTTTAAGCTCCTCTTTCATAATACAGAAAAAAAAACATACCGATCCATTTAAAAAAATGGAGTTGACCTTCCAATGTCCGAAGTACTTCCACCTGCAAAAAAACTATTATCCCTATCGGATGGCCCCTTTTGTACTGTGCAATTTCATTTCATCAAATATTTCTGTGAACCTTATAGTTTCGAAGATATCCAAGGTGCTAATAATAGTTATTGATCCACCCGGTATATGGGGGCGGGGCGGGGGGTGGAATTTGGTACTTGGATATAGAGTTTGTCTGTATTGTTACAGTATTCGATAGGATCTACGGAAGACAATCTCCAACTCTTCCAACTGAAATTGAATTTTTATATTGCTTGGTCTTTTTTTCGGTAGAAACTTTCTTTTTCCAACGAATGTCACATTGCCGGATATGTTCTTAAAGTAAAGCAGGTCCGCGGGAATGTGAACCTGTGAGCGGGAATAATCAGATCTTACACAATCAAAATTCTATCTATGGATCAGGCCATAGATTTTTCGCAGTTTTTCTATGAAGATACTAAAACTGCGGTAAATGGTCAATTTTTCGGCGTTTGAAAGTTTTTTTTGTTTGTAATTACTTGCCGTCACGACGCTGGCATGCCTTTTGATATATGTATGTATTTATGTATATCCATTTGTATCCAGCGTGACGTACTTTCATGTGAGAACTTTTTAATATTCACGCACTTCATACCGACGGGCTCAATTGAAACGAATTCAATCATCGGTCTGGTTTGTACATTTCACTCAGTATACATATACACACACAATAAGTATTGGGAAGCGAGATCGATTTATACATATATATATATATATATTTATATCGAGATCGGAAGCATCGCCGAGTAGAACTCGTTGAAATTCAATTAAGAATGAATCAAGAAAAAACAAGCTACAAAGCTAATGTTAGAAATACAAGAGTGAAATGGAGAAATGGAAAATTGAATTTTCCCAAAGAAACGAAGATACATGACTGATACAATCGCATTTTTTCATTTTCTAGTTATACGAAGTATGTAAATTAAGTAATGAGACTGGCAACGTAGCGTTCGATCTGGCAACACTTGAGACGCGGAACTTCGAGGGGCGACAGGTAAACATGTGATACGCCTTCTGTCGGTTTTTCTAGTGCGTTCTGAAAATGAGGGACATCAATTTCGAGGAAAGGTGTGCTATCAGGTTTGCTTCAGACTTGGGCACAGTGCAACGGAAACTTTTGCAAAACTTCAGCAGGCCTATTGAAGCAGTGTTTTGTCAAGGGCCCAAGTTTTTCGGTGGTTTAAGGCATTTTCAGAAGGAAGAGAATCGATTGAAGATGAAATACTCACCGGAAGGCCTTCGTCTTCCGGAACCGATGAAAATGTCGACAGAATCCGGGGTCTTGTGTGTTCAGATCGTCGGTTGACAGTCAGAATGATCGGGGGAGAATTGAATTTGACTCATATCACCGCTTATAAGATTTTGACCAATGAATTATGGGTCAGAAAAATTGCTGTCCCACAGCAATATCAATAAACGAGTTTTTGGCCAGTAAAAACATTCCTATGCTCCTAAGCCTCCTTATTCGCCTGACTTGAGTCCTTGTGACTTTTTCCTTTTCCCGAGATCGAAAGATCACCTCAAGGGACGTTATTTTGGGATACTCGAAAACATTCAAACTGCTGTAACCGACCAGCTGAAGGCTATTCAAATATATGAAGGCTGCTGCTGCTGTAACCGACCAGCTGAAGGCTATTCAAATATATCTAATCCTCATAGCAGTTCCAGCACTGCTATGAGGATTGGAAGAACCGTCTCCAACGCTATGTGGCAACGCTATGTGGCTAAGGACAATATTGACTTGTAATTCTATTAGAATAAAAAAATTAAAACAAATCAGTCTAATTACTTAATTTATACACTTCGTTTCCTACACTTGAATCTCAACGTGATGATAAGTTATATCCCAAGAGATGGCGTATTCGCTCCACATCTCAGTGGTACATCCGTAGCACACTAGCAATAAATCACATTAATCGAAATCATTTCTTGCTTCTTGATCTTAAAGTGATAAAACATGGATACGAAGCGAGGCACGGATGATAACTCTGTCCATTATTAATATACAGCTGAAAAAAGAGGATCTATTATAATTGGGAATTGAAGAATGGGAATACAAATTGAGATAGCACTGTGAAAACGAAATTCAAGTTTGTTTGAATCCCACTCCACGAAAACAATCCACGATTGTTTCCTTGTGGTGGGAAGTACGATCTAAAGTCCTCCAAAGTCTCGGCTCAACTCTGTTGACTTTCTTCCTTTCTTCGCCCCACGGGCCTTCGTTGTTATTGTTTTTTTTAATCAATCTTGAGAACGAACATAAAACTTTCGTAAAAACTCGATGCTTGCTAGTACCCACTTGAGGCCGAACTGCTTTTTTTCTTTTCATTCCTTTAGACCCATAACAGGTCAGTGACCCTACATTTACCCATCCTGGTCAAAATATCGTCCTCGGTATCAGGCTTTTCACTCATAACTGTCTTCCTGGATGTAGGCTCCCGTGGGGAAAATTGACAAGGTATACCTAATACAATTCGGGGCCTTCAATGGATTATTTGTGGATTCCATTGTAGGATTTTCCGTAAACGAGCCGGACCGGGACCCTATTAGAAAATGGTAGGGTGGGTAGGTTGACTAAAACTATGGTCTAAGTACGGAGACCAAGTGAATGCCGTTGAGGGATGTAGTTATAGATTCCCTAGTAGCGATTTCCGCAATACTACTAGACTTTACTGTTATAGGGGCAAATCAGTATAAATTACTTGACTAAAGAATTTGTGGCATAATAATTATCAAGTCGATTAAATATTATAATTAAACTATGCGTTTAGTAGACGAGCTGTGATGCCTTGAACCAACACGCATGCAGTGCGTTCATTGAAAAAACGCGGGATCAAACGTGTCAAAATATGCGACAGAATTATAAGCCTCAAATATTAGGTGTAGTAAAAAGAAATCCATTATTTTTGCAATGGCTTTAATAATCTGTATCTCGCGTTGTATAAGTGCGATCGGGTTACGCTAGACGGCGTTAGAAAGATAAGATTTCGTACTAAAATAAACATCTCAGACATTTTTGTCATTGCTTGACTCAATATTTTTTGAACGCGCGTCAAAGATGGCCACCAGCAAAGTGAAAATACGCCATATTTTACAGTTTTTCTTCGATAAAGGCGAAACCGCAGGCCAGGTGGCTGAAAATGTGAATAGTGTTTATGGTTCTGATACTGTAACGGCCAATCACGCGCTATTTTGGTTTCGTCGATTCCGTTCCGGTAATTTTTATGGCAAAGATGCACCACGCTCTGGAAGGACAATTGTCGAAAATGTCGATAAAATGATGGAAATCGTCGAGTCCGACCATCATGTAAGCACTGTTTCGATTACCCAGGAGCTAAACATTGCACAAAATACCGTTTGGAACCACTTGAATAAGGCTGGATACAAAAAGAAGCTCGATGTATGGGTTCCACACGAGTTAATGCAAAAAAACCTCATGGACCGAATTTCCATCTGCGAATCGCTGCTGAATCGCAACAAAATCGACCCATTTCTGAAGCGGATGGTGACCGGCGATGAAAAGTGGGTCACTTACGACAACGTAAAGCGAAAACGGTCGTGGTCGAATCGCGGTCAGCCGGCGCAAACGGTGGCCAAGCCAGGATTGACGGTCAGGAAGATTTGACTGTGTGTTTGGTGGGATTGGCAGGGAATCATCTACTATGAGCTGCTCCCCTACGGCCAAACTCTTAATTCGGACCTGTACTGTCAACAATTGGACCGTCTGAAGGAAGCAATCGCCCAGCAGCGGCCAGCTTTGGCCAATAGGAGAGGAATTGTGTTCCATCAGGACAACGCCAGGCCACACACATCGATAGTGACTCGCCAGAAGCTCCGGGAGCTTGGTTGGGAGGTTCTTATGCATCCACCTTATAGTCCGGATCTGGCACCAAGTGATTACCACCTGTTTCTGTCTATGGGGAAAGATTTTGCTGGTGAAAAATTCGCCTGAAGAGAAGCTTGTGAAAATCGACTGTCCCAGTTTTTTGCCAATAGAGACGAGGGTTTCTATGAGAAAGGCATAATGAAATTACCTTCAAAGTGGCAACAAGTTATCGATCAAAACGGTGCATATTAGACCTAAATCGGATCATTCTAACTATGCTAAATAAAGCCTTCAATTTCATGCAAAGATAATGGATTTCTTTTTACTACACCTTATATATTGAAATAACACATTTCTTTTTCACAGTGCACACACACACGCACGTACGCATATGGCTGCAATAATTTTTATGAGGCACTGTTAAGGTAATTTCAAAGGCCCTGGTTATTTTGCCTTCAATGGCCCTCGGTAGCAAAGTGTAAACGGCCACTGATGGCCCATGTGAGGCTTTCAGACTAGGGCCTTAAGAAAGTTAGGGAAAATTAAGATGGGCCCGATCAAAGCCCGAACTTAATTTTCGTACGAGCTACTGAGGATTGGTCATTTATCTCTTCAGTTTCAGTCTTGCACGTTACATCTGGCAGCTTCAACACAATTTCATGTAATTGGCCAATGTGCTAGTGGTACCTGGACCGTTGACTAATTTCCTAGACCTGGTATCAGTTGTTGCGCACCACGGTTTTACCTTTAGACCGAAATATTTGAAATCGCTACTAGGGAATCTACAACTATACGTCCTTTGAAGGCCCTCACTTGGTCTCCGTACTTAGACAATAGTTTTAGTCAACCTACCTACCCTGCCATTCCCCAATAAGGGCCCGGTCTGGCTCTTTTACGAAAATCCTTACTAAGGAATTCACAAATAATCCCTTAAAGGCTCCGAATTGTATTAGGGATGCCCTGTCAATTTTCCACACGGGTAGCAGATGAGCTTACTTTTAGCTCGTCGATGGCATGAGGTCTAAATGGTCAACATAAAAGGTATCCAAAGGCAGGTCTCCTTTATCAATAAGATTCAAGAAATCCTCTTCCTCCCCTGACTTTCGATCAGCAAGAATGTACTTGACGCAATTGCCAACGACCGGCTTGTAGGCGCTCACGCATTCGGACAGCCAGAATTCTCATGGTACCTCGGTTTTCTGGCACCCAAAGCGTCCCTGCTGGTGTGCTTTCCTAACGACTTCATTCTGAATGACTTTTGGAATAACCAAAAGCAGGTCTCCATTTAAGCATCCGTATGGAATCCCGTCTCTGAGGGTGAATTCGGTTTGTTTCCCAGCAGTTAACTTTTTCAAGTCTGCATCCTTGTGGATCCTTGCGCTACTTATTTTGGGTCATCTTGATGGGTCATTACTCATCGATGACCCGGTTCGGTGCCCCATTGTGGATACGAATTTATCTATCGACAGAGCATGTCAGAGCTTGACAGTTCGCACGAACAAGTATCCTCAACGGTGCCCCATAAAGTAAACGTGAAACTTCTTTAACCCTGTAACGACGGCTAAAAATTCCAACTCCTAACTGGCGTATTTCCCTTCTGTTGTCATCGTCTTCCATCCCGCATAATAAGTATAGCAGACTAGCTTTTGCCCTCGACTTCGTCAGCGTGAACTTTAGGATTTAATCTAGCGAGGAGATCAAGTAAGAGAGAAAAAAGTAAGAAATAAAGAAAATGGTAGTTTCATATTTCTCAGGCATGGTGGTAGACTGACTGACTAAGGTAAAGGTTGGCCGTTAATGAAATAGTGGTAAAAAAGTACCAACTTTCAACTCCAGTATCATAGTATGTCATTGCTGGCTACCGAACTCTGTGGCTTTGCAATATACACTGCTTGTCAGAAGTCTGAGAACGTCACCCAAAACCAAAAAAAATCATATATCCCCGCGTGTTCGAGGCACCTAATGCGAAGAAATTGTATAAGAATCCACAAATAGGATATACGTGTCGTTTACATCACACAGATATTGAAAATAAAATTCAAAAAATAAAGTTTCTGAAATCGACCCTCATCGCGCCTGACCTGATAGAAGCTTGTTTACAAGTTACTGTTGCGTGCTGTGAGTACGATACACACTATTGACACAATTACTAAGTAGGTATGTGTCAACAGACTGCGTAAACGAGTAATCACATTCGCGGAAACATCGAAGTTATGTGTGCTCTCACTTGTGGTTTTCACTGTGTGGATTTCATATATTATACTTATACTACAATGCGGCGAAAACATAAGGAGCTCGGCGTTGAAATCAGATCACGGGTATCTCTTTTAAAAGATCTGAAGTAGTCCCTACGAAAAATTGCTGCAATGTTGAAGATTTCACTAGGCGCCGTTATTCGAACCTTGGACAGCAAGGCGAAAACTGGCTCAAACACGACTAGAAAAAGGACCAGTGCTCCTAGAAAGACATCAAAACGTGAAGATAACTTTATTGTTACACATTTCAGGAAAAATCGATAGCTAATAACTTGAGAAATTGCAGCCGCGTTGAACGGCTGCAATTTCAAGGGCAGAATCAGCGTCATCCAGGACAGTGGCGCGATGTTTGTGTGATGCTCGTCTAGGCAAAGTGGCTATCAGGAAACCTTTATTGAGGAAGGAAAATGTTGCTAAGAGACTTAAATGGGCCAAAGAACATAAAAATTCGACAGCGGATCAATGGAAAAACGTGCTTTGTACCGATGAGTCCAAGTTCAAACATTTCGGTTCTCAACGCCGCCAGTATGTCCATCGTCGGCTAAATGAACGCTTCCTTCCGGAATGTGTGTTGCCCACAGTAAAGCATGGTGGAGGTAACGTGATGGTTTGGCGCTGTTTTGGTAGTAACAGAGTCGGAGATTTCGCCAAAGTTAAAGGAATTATGGACAAAAACGTATATCATAGGGTTCTGATAAGATATGCAATACCATCTGGAACACGAATTCTGCGTCGTGGGTTCATTTCCCAACAAGATAATGACCCAAAGCATACTTCCTTGCTGTGTAAAGACTATTTGAAAAAAAAGCATCTCTGGTGCTATAAAAATCATGGAATGGCCACCTCAGTCCCCGGACTTGTCACCGATTGAACTTTTATGGGAAGAGCTCGACAGAGCGGTACGCAATGAACACCCCACTAATCGGGAAGGGTTATGGAAGACCCTACAGGATTCGTGGAAGAAGATTTCAGTCGAAACGCTGGAAAAATTGATCGCAAGAATGCCCAGAATTTGTGCGGCGGTTATCAGAGCTAAAGGTCGTCACTTCGATGAGAATCTATTATAGCCAAAATTGAACTGTACGGCGCATTTGTACAGTAGACAACATTTTATGATTTATGGTCTTCGGCAAGCACATTCAAGTTTTGAGCACTCGATACTCTCCAACAGCCCACATATAAAGGGTGTTTCAAAATGATCTGACATATTAATTTATTAACAAAACGTATTATTTATTTGAAAAGTACGAATACTTTTATTTCAATATATGGTGCAAACATGGAGGTTATGTGTGGAACAAAATATCCCATAAATGGTCGCCTCGTCCCTGTTTGCAAACGTTAACTCTTTTGACGAAATTTTCAATAACATTTTGGCATAATTGCGGACTACTTTCAGAAATGGTGCGTCCAATTGCTTCCTTGAGTTTCGGAATGGTTTGTGGATCATTGGCATACACTTTTCCTTCCAGAAAACCCCAAAGAAAGCAGCCCAATGGCATCAAATCGCACGATCTTGGTGGCCAATCCACATCGTACATTGTCTATATATCAGTCAGTCAGTCACGGAACTGTTTTCTATGTACAGATGTAGTGTTCCATCCTCGGGATTTCCTTGCACAACGATCGCTTAGGTGCGAACGGTCTGCCAATCATCAATGCTGACATCCGTTGTCAATTCCGCGGCAGCACCTACACGATATAATCTTAACTCGGATTCTTTAATCAAGGCTTCATGCAACAGGTCAAAAACCCTCTTCCGGTCTAATCCAAATTCGAATTTCTCTCCATTCCTCAGTAGTTTTGACAGAAAGCGCGCTATTGAAGAAAAATGCGGAAAAAACTTTCTGAAAAAGTCGGCAAGGCCAAGAAACGACTACATCTATTTCGACGTCTTTGGTCTAGGGAAGTTGGTCACGATTTGCGGTTTTTCTTTCTATATGGCTTAATTAAACCATCTTAAATGGTATGGCCTAGACATTCAATACTCCTGACAAGCAATTGGCACTTGTCCCAAGTGACCGTACTTACTAGCCGTCTTCAATGCTCTGACAGCAGCGCTTTCATCTTTTCCAAAAATGATCGCGTCATTTAGATGGACTAGCAGCATTCATACGGCCAATAAGTCTCCGAATACTGCTCGAATAAGGCGTTGAGAATACGCAATAGAGCTGCTAAGCCCAAATGGTGCACGCAAAAATTTGAATCCACCGTCTGGCACGATGGAAGAATTTATCCTTCAGATCCCGAGAGCTGAAATACCTTGCGTCTATAAGTTGTGTCTTAGTCAATCACATCCTCAATAATTTTGACAACAAACAAAAGAACTTGCGTGACTATTCGATGCTTGCTACTGTCCACTCGCAACGTAGGTCCTTCTTCTTTTCTTTTCCTTTCGTCTCATAACAGGTCGGGGACCCTATGTTAATAAAAATGGAAACAACGTGCGCTGTCAATAAAAATAAGATTATACATTTTTTCGACGATCTGAAGATTTTTTCATAGGAATGTAAATCTATTTTTTATTCCTACTAACCGTTGTTGCAGTTTATTTAGGTCTGGCGGAATTGAAACGAGCTCATTGTCCAACAAACATAGCTACCACCACAAACCAATGAATATCCGTGGTACGCAGTGCCTCGTGGCACATTGTGCTCCACTCTCTGCTAAGCTTTATCCGCTAAGTACTCATATCGGTCATTCCTAGAGGTATGTATACTGAGATTTATTACAGTACTTATTATTGCAATATATGGTACTTATTGAATGAATACATAGTGGAAGATTCACGACTTTATTCTTTTTGCTGTCCTTCTCTCATTCACTTGACTTGCAGTAATCGGTAATTCCAAAGAATAAGTAGTTACGATCCCAACGACTATTCATTTTTTTCGATGCAGTTAGAAATGATTGCTGTACATTTCCACGTAGGTATACGAAATATAATTATACATTTCGCTAAGGTCATAAGTCCCGCATGATCTTTGAATGTTAAATGTACGCTTCTATAGACAGGACAGAAAACTTGAATGGATCTAAAGACATAGCTGAGCCAAGAAGACGAGTATGTCACTTGGGACGTCCCTTCCTTCCGCAGCATAGTTGTAATTGTATTCCCGAGTATATATAAGCACTTTCGAATGTGAGAACAGTGGTAACCCTTCGTATTGGGATTCGGGGACCCCCCCCCCCCCTTCCCCTCTTCTCTCATCGGGTATGTGTGCCAAAGTTATCCCACCGTTTAATTCGTTTGGTAAAGCATCGTCGTTGGCGCACGCTTTTCTCGCGGTTTCTCTATCGTCCCAAAATCTTCGTAGATATTCCAACCGGATTCTCATATTTTGCATATTGCATAAATTTAATCTTCCACGACCTTATGGTCTGTCGTATATGCTGCCAGTACCTACATGGGCGACACTGTGCCAACTCAGCCATTTTTCAAGCGTTAAACACTCCTCTGAGAGACATTCAATTTCGCGATAATATCGATGCAGTTTGAAAGGTTGTTTGAAATATTTTCCATAAAAAATATATGCAAACTGCTGTAATATTCACTCCGAAAGCAATTTATTTTTCTTTTCCCAGCTTTTGACCTGCATGATCTAATAACAAGTTCAATTATTATTGCTAAACTTCAATGGAGAAGAAAAAAATGCCATACTATTGGATTGGGTAAAAAGTTTCTCTGTCTTTGAATGCAAAAGTAAAACGAGTTGTTTTATATTTCAAATGAAGGTTATTGACCCATATATGTACCATTTAAATCGAGCACCAATGGCCATTCTTGAAATAAAATCGTAATGCCGTTACTACAGAACTTCTGTATTTTCTAGACAAAAAATGGTGATAAGTGATTTTCACAGGCCTCTTTTGAAGCCACGTTATGGCTGTATGTCCACCAAAGCGCAAAGGAGCGGACCTATGAAAAAATAACCAATAGAATGGTCCCGCTCAGCTCCGGTGGACATAAATTCAGCGGTTGATTGGTTGGTTTTTACCTAGGTCTGTTTCACTTCTCTCCACTTTGGTGGCAAACTCTCTTAGGGCCATCATCCACCAAAGCGGAGATGAGTAGAGCTAGGAAAAAGCAGCCAATCGAACTGCCCGACTCAACTTCATTGGACATGAGTTCAGCCGTCAATGTGTTCCTTTTTCCCAGCTCCGCTCATCAACGCTTTGGTGGATGATGGCCCTTGGGGCCAGTAACCACTAAGGCGGAGCGGAACGGAGCGGAGCGGAGCTTGGAAAAAAACAACCAATAGAATCCCCGGTCAGCTTTGATGGGCATGAATTGAACATTTGATTAGTTGATTCTTCCAAGCTCCGCTTTGGTGAATACTGGTCCGTACACCGTTAAGTGTGTTATTTAGAGAACGAAGCAAGTGGCAGTCTGACGGTGCAATACCATACGGTGGATGTATCAAAACTTCCCAGCCAGGCTCTTTCAAATGTTGACGGGTCGTCAAAGGTATGTGGGATCTGGCGTTGTGATAAAAGACGATACCAAGGAGAAAGCGAGTTTTCTTTTGTATCAAACCTTCGAACGATTTCAAACAGTTTCGTGACAAGTGTTTAGATCCTTAGCGATATCATAACTATTAGTATGACCGTCATGCTTAATTTTTTCCGTGAGTTTATCGATGTTTTTGGTCATTGGCCGACCAGAGCGAGCGGCATTATTGACATCAAAATGTCCAGATGGAAAACGCTTGAACCAGCTTTGCGCCACACGTATTGATACTGCATTATGTTCATAAACATCACAAATCTTTTAAGGCGTTACACCACCTTGGTGCTTGGATAAATAGGTATAAAAAAATTGAAAATTTGACGCGACTATTAAATATATAGAATAATTTTTATTTTTGACAAATACGTTTCATGAAAAAAATATGAAAAGAAATATTGAATGGCGGATATATGTCGTCTAATAGGACCCTCTTTTCGAACTGGCAGACAAAATATCTCGAGATCTACTCAACTGATTTTGATGAAACTTTTACGACCTATTATTTATAATATTATTTAAGATGTAGTATGAGATTTTTTGATTGGATGCCGCGTTCATTTTTTATCAATTTTTAAAACTCCAAATTTTGGTAAAAATCAGTTTTTTTTCAAATAGCTGTCATCCCAACAAAAAATAAAAATCACTTTCCTTATGCTACACTTTAGCTATTATCTTTGGTTACAACATTTTTTTTGTTTTCAGATGATGCCTGACACCGAAAACAATTTCACCATTGGCAAGGATTTTAAAAAGAGGGTTTTACTGGACGACGCATATTTCCGCCATCAAACTAAAAATTTCATTCAGTTTAAAAAAATCTTTATTAAACTATAATGTATTTGTGAAAAATAATAGTACATCATGATACGAGTACGAAAAAAAAATTTCCAACGAGTGTGAGGTTGTAGCACGAGCCGAAGGCAAGTGTTGCAATCAAAAGAAAGAAAAAGTTTTTTCGTCGAGTATTGTACGACATTTTATTTTACGAGGTGTGAAAATCGTTGAAAAATGGTCATACCGAGTGAAATAAAAATGATTTTATATGCTTAATAGTAGCATCACATTTTTAAATAATTTTTTTGTATTTTCATATAGTTTATTATTTTTTGAGATAAATTTTCAAAATGTATCAAGATTCTTTATTTTTACTGATTTTCAAGACTGAATAAATTTTAAAAAAATGGACGAATAGGTCATAAATTCTAAGAATCCTCAGTGATGTGTCACCTTCCGAACGCACGCAAGTGTTGTCAGATTTTATCAAAATGACCAGAGTTATGCGATCCAAAAGCCAGCTACTGCAAGAATGCGACGAAATTTTTTTCCCAACCCAATATCACAAAAATACAATAGTGCAGCAAAAGTTTCAAATTTCCTTATACTATTTTTCCAACAAAATGTTGAATGCCATGTCGTCGGTACCTCTGAAATTGGTACAATTGACACACTATTTACAATTGAACAGCAGCACTTATATCACGGTCAGCAAAAAACTTTATAGGTATATGATCCAAAAAATTCTTAACAAATGCATTAAATGGAACCGTTTACGATTTCCAAACAACCAAACGTTGTATACACTAGCTACGTCAGAGCACAATTAGATTCCGCTGACAACATTAGAATAAATATTAATTTCTATGTTCGAATTCTACGTAACTACTCTTCTCATTTATTTTTATCAATTTTTTTCTTTCTCTCTATAAAAGTATATTTAAAGGAGATTAGGTAATGTAAAAGAACGCAAGTTGTGCTTATGACTCTCAATCGAAATTGTAAATGTGGACCAGGGAACATGTGCATACAAAATTGTCGACTGAGGGTTTCTAATGGTTACCGTGTCGATCGACCTACAGAAGCTAAATCTTTGAGCTTCGATGAAATGACCAAGCCAGTAGCTCGATACTTGAGAGGCGGAAATGGTTCCCAGGCAGCCCTTTAATTATTGAACACTACCTACTTCGGCTGCACGAGCCATTGGCCTGTAAATTCCGCACATTCACCTTTAAGCCTGTTCCGTGCTATTGCGGTAGGCACGAAATGGGGATAAACAAAAAAGATACTCTTGTTAGAATTAATACTCTATAGGTTTACAAGCAATATACAAGTCTGATAGCGGTCTCCAATGAATTGCCCGGTGAATGTCGATACATGAGATTGCAGTCTCGCGCTGGTTGTGTTTGTTTCGCCAGTGTTTGAGGCAAACGCCGTAACAATTATTTCAATCAGCGACCTATTATCCAACATACAGCGTAGGTAGATCCCCGCTAGTAAATGTGATTATTTTAGCATAGATCGATAGAACTGAGATATGATACCATACACTGTACGAGAATGTATTGAGGCCGGATGCTATGCAATCCTGTTAAGAATAGGGTAGACTGGGTATGGTTGTAACAGTTTTCCGTTGATCGTCCATAGCGTTGCAGCTATGGTATAAGACGTGCAAATAAAATGACTTATATCAAAGACTGGATATCTGCCTTCAAATCGAAATCACAATTAGATGCCCATCTGTTTAAGGATATGAGATAAAACTCGTTCTGTAAAACATGTGCCACTGTTACAACCGTACCCAACGCAGAGGCGGTTGTAACAGGGCTGAGGGTCAGTTGTAACACATCCAAATAACTGAGAGTGCATGCATTGTAATCACAGTTTTTTCGAAGTTGGGAAACAGAAAAAAGTCGCTGGTACCTAGATCTGGCGGATAGGGTGGATGCGAAAGCAATTCAAACTTCAATTCGTTCAATTTTGACATAGCGACCACTCACATGTGAACCCGAGCATTACCCTGGCGAAACAGAATTTTGTTCTTGGCAAAATGTGGACGTCTTTTCTTGATAGTGGCCTTCAATTCATCCAACTTCAATTCATTCATTTCGCCAACTTTCCTGAGCCAACCTCTTTGGTTGTCGATTTTTGGGTGGTTTTTTCATATAGAAGGAAAAGAAGTATCGCGATGCGTCCAGCGGCATTCTCTAAGTCTGACCAAATCCTTTCCGGTAAGGGAATTATAAATCGCGGATGGTACATTAGCGGCCGAAATTGCTGATGGAAAAATTGCGATTTTAGCGTTTCTGCGGAACCAGCGGGATCGGGGGAAAATGAATATTTCCGATTGTTGGATATTAAACAGACCTATCCCATATAAAATTGATCGTTGATTGCGAAAACCCCGTTCCGCTCGCTAAAAATAGATATTTCATTTAAATATTCCCGAAAAATTCAATTTCCCGCAAAATCATGATACCCTTCCTTTGTTTTTTTTTATCTGGGCTTTCTCTCATAGAAAGGATGTAGATAGCCGGATAAGCCCAACGGTATGCTCTAAGTCTATGAAAATCCGTTTCCCAACCTTGGTTACGAGGTCTTGTCAATTAACGAAACCGGCGGACCTTTAAAAAGGCATTCTTTTGCGTTTTGGCTTTTCAAGAATCGTACTTTTGACCTAGGCACCTCCACCTTGGTTGATTTTTCTCGGAATAAATCGAGCTCCCAAATTTATTTTGACCCATTCGGCTAGGGCCACTTGCCAATCCGCGGAAATCGCCCCAAAGTCGACCTTTCGTATTTCGCCAATTTTCCTGATCCTACCCATTTGGTTGTCATATTTCGCGATTCTTGGATGGATTCTTCGGATAGGAGGAAATAAGATATCGTGATGGGTCCAGCGGCTTTCTCTAAGTATGTTAAATCCGGACGCCGGTTTAAACAGCGAAATGTCCGGATTCCAGGCATTTTGCATAGCGAAAGTTCGGATCGATGTCATACCTCTGGTCAATGATCAACTTGTAATATAGAAGGATGACTCTCTCGTGTCTTGTCTTCCTTAATAAAGGGTCGAAAAAAACTTGCACATTGTTTCCTCATTAGTTTTTTCGCTCTCAAAGCTGACTATGTCAGCAAGTTTTATTTTACTTACACAAAACTAGACCTATGAGTTTGAAGTATACTTGTGTGGAAATACAATGGACAATTTGAGAACTGTAAACAACTATAAAGAATTCAATAGCGAGTATACCTTTTCAGTGGTCGTAAACATAACAATGGTTTCAGAAATGTTTAAAATCGATGTTCAGGCAGCTTCATTGCTAACAGTTAATTTCGGTGAAGAACCACAACAAACACGTACGAGGCTAGATTGAAAGGCTTTCAACTTTGACCAAGAAGGAGCAGGAACTTTGTCAGTCAACTCTCAATACTTTTCCAACACATGGCAGTAGAAGGGATAGAAAGTCGGATGTCAATCGTATGTTTAGTGTACCTGTCATCGTCGAAAATGACAGTGTGTCAACAATTAATAGAGTACTGTGCTATGTTACAAAATTCATCAATTTCAATCAGAAAGTACGCATAGGAATCAAAGCTGAATTAGATTCAACATACGATATGTGTGCGCACGATCACCATGCAGGATCGCCGAAAGTAGGAAAACTGATGCACTAGGTTTTCAAGATTGTGGATATTATTTTGAGCTTCGTTGGTACAATTTTGCTAGTTTTACACAATAAACTCTTAACAACGCTCAAATAGTGTGATGTTTGTAATTTAGCATTGAAAATGCTTTTAAAGATGTATATAGGAGGTCTTATTTTTCGAAATGTCACACGCAACTAACGCTACCCCCACTCCACTGCCGCTGTGTTGTAGCAGAGTGGGGCGAGCTGTGAAATGCTGAATGCCTGTGATTGGTTGAAAAATGCTGCATTACATGTAGAGTCATTTATGGTTACAAATGATAAGTTTCAATTTTTATGTGTACATTTCAATGTTATCAGGAAGATACTTATATTTACAATTTGAGACAGTAAGCGAGTGGGAGAGAGAGAGAAAGTAAAAGGGAGATGCGATGGGATGAGAATGTGAAAATGTGAAAATCTGAAAACGTGAAAATGCGAAAATGTGAAAATCTGAAAACGTGAAAATGCGAAAATTTGAAAATGTGAAAATGTGAAAGTGTGAAAATATGAACGTCTGAAAATGTAAAAGGGTGAAAATGTCAAAAATACGAATATCAAAAATGTCAAAAATGCGGAAATGTTAAAAATGCGAAAATGTCAAAAATACGAAAATGTCAAAAATGGGAAAACGCGAAAATGTGATGGATTGATGGAGAGTGAGAATGTGAGAGAGAGAGCAACTCGTATTATTTGCATGTACCTTTTCTTATCCAAAAAGTTTGATAACATTTTCAATACCATGGAATATTTGCACTTTGTGTAACATCTGTCAATTTTTTTAATAAGTGTGTAAATAAATAAATGTTTTATTTCTTAGTTAGGTTGCAAACTTTTCGATCCACCCTTTTATATGGAACCACGAATAATTACCATCCCGTGCAGAAATTTGACCGGGCATTCCCTACTTTGTGTCGGGCCCTGGGCAGGCTTGTCTCGACCAGGCCCTCTTATGGAACAGATCGGAACGATCACAAAATCGGTATTACGGCTTACACTTTATGTTTAAAAATGACAATGTTCTGGCCGGAATACATTGCGAGCAAGTACACTTTCACGTAATGTATACCCCGGCAGAATGTTGACATTTCCTGAAAAAAAAAGGCGCCCGACTTGCAGAACTTTAAAGCTGCTTAGCTTTGTACCCCATCAAACATATTTATCATTGATCAAGATAAAACTAATACGTCTGTTGTAATTTTATTCATCAATACAGGCATTTTTTTCATCAATGATAATCTACGAGAATGAAAATGCATTCCATAAATAATGGTACTACATCGAGTATTAATTTCAACTTAAAAATCAGGTGATTCATGGTTTTTGAAATCGAGGTCGCCTCGTCAGGATTTATCAATGTTCTAGTCGGAAAGGTCTACCTGAATGTATTTCGCCAACAATCGGCTAGGTAACTTCGAACGGAGCACTTCCCGTACCCCAGGTACCTACCATAATGCAACGATAAACCTTCGGACCGTTGTTGTATCACGTACAAGACTGCTATACTTACAGCGTGCACTTTCGCTTATGATTTTGTGATACTCGTGACATAATGGGTATCAGTGCAACCTGATATCGTAATAAATCGTCCGCCGGGTTATTTTTCATGCAGAACCTTGTCAGTACACCATCACCTTTCTCGTCATTTCGTGGTGATTTTCCGATCTCTTGCCTCGTCAGTTACCAGCTAGTTCCTGATCAGTTCCCACCAAAGGAAACAGCGGATCGGGGCCGGGCCTAAGACATTTTATATGGTAGACCTGATCCACGTTGGAAGACCTGACCATGGCCTGATATTATCTAGGGAAGGCAGATAAGGGGCAGTACTTTTTTTCGACTTAAATTTCTACACAGGTAAGAGAGAAATTTCCTACCCCGGGACAGCTTTATCAATGTGAACTCATTTTATGAACCTAAACAGCATAAAAAAATAATCGTGTTCTAGTGTTATTGCGTTTTCATTTCGAACCTACGTCGCTGGTTGATATTTTACCGTACTCGCGGTCTTACACGCTCACCACATCGCCAAGCAATCAATCACTGGCCTTCAAGAAGTAGTGGGATGATTGAGGAAAACATTTTTTTTAAATAAAAGACTTATGCTAATTACGTAAAAGTCGATACATTAGTATTTTCTTTGAAATTCATTGGAATACTTAAGAAATAATAATTCCAATAAAAGTGTATTCGCGTGAGCCATATTATGGTTACGCGTGGAAGTGACAGTAATTTGCTTGCTCCACATATTCGCAACAGCTGTCATACATAGCTCATGGAAGTTGACAAATTCTATCGAACTCTAATGGATGACGTAACTCAAATGATCATATATGGCAATTATGAGTGCCAGCATAAAGCTTGAAAATGATAACATTGTACTATTCATTAAGAGATTAAGAGATTAAGATTAAGAAATATTTAAATGATTAAACGATCTTACCTGTAAGTGAAGTTCTATCATAATTTTATGAAGCGCCTATTCCGAAAGACCAATAGTAGTCCCTCTACTTTATACCGATGTCCCCACAATTTCAAAGCTAAAGTAAACAAACTTTTGCTCGTTGCCTATGCCACTCGTTATTCTCATTCTTTTTAAAGCACCGCCGTAATCGATTAAGGGTATTCTAACCTAGTTAAATAAAAGGGTATTCAGGGTGGGACTGATCTTTCGCAAGAGGCGCTTCATACAATTATGATAGAACTTCACTTACAGGTAAGTTCGTTTAATCATTTAATTGTATTGCGCGCCTCTTTCCTCATGATCAATCGTAGATGTTCAAAGCTCGTTACGGCGGTCAATTCATGTATTGCACACTGAGTGGGGGAAACAAACATTCCTATTTATTCTCCAACTGAACTCCCCAATAAGGAATTGTTTTACAATATCATTAAACGTGAAGAAAAAAAACAAAACAAACGAGATATCATTTTCATATTCCGCTATTTAATATTGATCTTGCAAACTGACTTTTTATCTTGCGAGATTGGACGATCGTAAAATTTTGCGAAGGTTGCGGAGTCTTCCGTCCAACCTGCGGTTTTACGAATTAAATCGACGTTTATGCCCTTTCGTTTAGCCGCTGATGTTGATGCATGTCGTGTACTATGGGCTGAGAATTGCTCTGTATTTATGCCGCTATTATGCAGTACCTTCTTGATCCATCGACTTAAGGTCTGGCTGGACACGGCCTTGTGTGGTTTTTTAAAAGAAATAAACAAGGTTTCGATGGCTAGACGCAAATCTTTGGTTCTTGAAATATACCATTCGAGTGTAGTTGCGGCACAAATCGAAGTATCTCTATGGTAATAAGGCAATAATAATATTGGCTGATTTCTTCCCAGTGCTGTCGTCTTGATTCTATCGGGAATCTTTATCTCGATATCTGTATCAGTCTTACGTATGTCGTGATGTTTATAAGACTTAACGTCTGTATTCTATGGCCCGTAACAAAGGCTAACAACGTAACCAGCTTTTGGGAGAGCTTTTCCAAAGATATCTCCTCATTTGGAACCCATCGAGATAGGAAATTTAGAACTAACTTCGGGTTCCGCGTTCAGTCGTATTTTGGTTGCGGAGGCCTTAATTTAACAACTGCCTTAAAGAATCTTCGAATTCGATCATCTTGACCGATTTCCGGCCCGAGCAGCAGTGCTATTGCTGACCTCAGGGAATTTAGGGAACCGTGAGATGCTCCTTGCGAATACTCTTCCGTGAGAAGCTCAATAATCGATTTTACCGACGCAGTCAAAGGGTCTGTACCCCTGGTGTGGTAAAATCTCCACCACTTCTTGAATGAACCTTCGTACTATTTCTTTGAAGAATCGGTAATAGAAGCGATTGACCGATTCTTTCGGGATGTCCCTTGACTCGAAAGCTCTCCGCATAACCTCGCGGCAACCAGGGTAGTCTTCCGCCACAAGGGGTGCGGATCTCGGTCGCTGGTTCGAATCAGATCAATGTGAGGTTTAAAATAAATCGGCTGAGTTGCAAACATCGATTCAAACAACGGGATCCATGCTTGCGATGGCCAGTGAGGAACAACCATTTATTCCCCTAGAACCTTCGGATCTAATTTTCTTTAAGGTACGTAGAATAATCGCGAACGGCGGTAACGCATAATAAAAATATGATCTCCAATTGATCGTAAAAGCATCAATCGCGACAGATTCAGGATCGCGCTGCCAAGAAACGTATGTCTCACATTTTGCGTTTTTCCTGGTGGCAAACAGATCAATTTCTGGACGTCCGAAGGACTGTACGATTCTTTCAAAAGCTTCATCTGCTAGCTCAAATTCCGTCTCTGATTCTAATTTTCGTGATTCTAAATCTGCATCAGTATTGTCGGCTGATGAAATATATGATGTAAAAATCCATAAATTGCTAGACTTGCACCACGACCACATTTCTTTGGCTAGCCTAGTCAAATTTGCAAAGCGAATGCCACCCATCCGATTGATGTAAGCTATCGCTGTTGTGTTGTCGATTCTAAGAAGGATGTCACAGTTCCTAGCCCCGTCAGCAAAACATTTTAGTCCGAAAAAGGCAGCTTGCAGTTCTAAATAATTAATATGATATTCGTGCTCATCCTGTTTCCAATGACCATGAGCTGTCTTACCTCTGCAACAGGCTCCCCAGCCCGAGCGTGATGCATCTGATGAAATGGTAAATTTAAATTGCTTTTCTTTAATGGACATGTTCGTTGAAGAAACGTTCATAATCCACCAATCAAAATCACTTTCGAGACTGCTAGAGACGTTCATTAAAGTGTCATAATTGTCCCCATTTTGGGAGAGGGATAGATATTTTTGTCTCTCAAAATCTTTTACATACACCCAACCATACTTAATGGCCTGGCAACAAAAGCCTAAAATTCCTATAAACGCTGCGAAATCTCTTATTTTACACCTGGTCGTTTTACTAAACTTATCAATCTGAACCCTAACCTTCTGCATTTTTTCCTCGGGAAACTCCATCGTCATTTTTTCGGAATCAAAAACATAGCCTAGGAACGTACATCTCTTGGCAGGGATCATCTGACTCTTTGCTATATTTACAATAAATCCCAATCTGCGTAGAAGCACACACGTTTTGTTAACATTGCTTAAGCATTGGTCATATGAATTTCCGACCGATAGCAAGTCGTCAAGATATACGACTGAAAGATATCCTAAAGCCCTCAAGTAATTTACTACCGGTCGCATGATCTTAGTAAACACGTAGGGAGCTGAAGTAAGACCAAATGGCAAACAGTTAAACTCGAAAAGGTGACCGTTAAATCGAAATCTCAGAAAAATCTTATTCGACTTTGCCATAGGAATAGCATAATTTGCATCTTTGAGATCAATTTTTGCCATAAAGCAATGTGGATTGACCAAGCCTTTCGCTGTCTTGTGATCCTCAAACTTAAAGTGTTCTTTTTGGACATATTCATTTAATTGCTTGAGATTTAAAATCAACCTTTGAGACCCATCTGGTTTAGGTAGGAGAAAAGTCGAAGAAATAAACTGTTTCTTAGCATCTTGACATTCTTGAATAACGCCCTTTTCTAATAGTTCGTTAATCTTTTCGAGAATCATTGACTTCTCGCTAAACGACCACGAAGTCTCTTTCGGGGGTAATGCTTGAGAAACCGGAGATTCGAAGGATATATCGTACCCTCTAGTCCATTGCAAAATCACTGCTTCGGAGGTTATCATCTTCCATTGACTTACGAAATGTTTAAGCCTCCCAGCCAGCTTACTTACAGGAGTTGAATCTACCTCCTCGTATGTCTCTGATTCTGGTATCCTCGGCTCTGTCCTCGTAGAGGCTTTCGATAGCCCCAGCCCCTCTGATTTCCCGAGTGTTGTTGTTGCCCGCCCAGCGTTGCTGCTGCCTTCTTGTAAAAGGTGCGACGTTGTGGATCCTTCGAGTTTTTTGAAATTAAACCTTGAGTTTTCAATTCCGGTCTAAGGTCCTTTGACGAACGTTCCAGCAACTTTGCTAATTTTAGTTTTTCCTCAAGGTCCTTGCCAAACAACCATTCGTCAACCACAGTGGAGTCGAGAGTATCTTTGAGCGAAGTATTCAAGTTCGACAGAATCAAGCTTCTCCGGATCCACGAATCATCGTGCTGGACGTCAAGCAATAACCTTGCAGTATCACTCAGGTTCTCGAAAAGAACTAAGTTCTCTGTACGATTCTCCTTAAGAATGTAAGAAAGAGATTTTCCCAAGGATGCGAGACATGCCCCAACTCTTTCCTGTCTCAAAACAACTCGGGCATCTTTCTTTACAATGGCTTCCTGTAGGGATGCCTTAACCTCAGTATTGAGCTTAGGTGGCTCAATAGCGGTGCAATTTGCTGGAGGAGGATATTTTTCGATCAATTGTTTTTTATCATCCGCTGGTAATCCTTTTACGAGAATGTCTTTCCATCTTATTGCCAAATCTTTATGGATATTTGGAGCAGGTATTTTCTCGTGCATGAGTCTTTTACCCATTAACTCGAGAATTTTTTCATCCAACTTGTCGACTTCCTGCGAAATCACAGGAATTTTTTGTCTTGCTGAATCATTGTGTTCAGTAGACTGCAGCGAAGCCTGTTGAGTGCTGTTTGCAAATGGAGGTTCTTGTGAACCCGATGCTGGATGGGACTCAGTATGAGACCTTGATTGAGAACCAGTAACTGGCGATGGATCATTGAGAGAATCCAAGACTGCGGATGAATTATTCTGAGTCTCAGTGGGACTTTTTCGTACGTCTGCGATAGATCTGGGCGACTTTTGAGAAGCTTCGGAGAATTGTTCTCCCTCCGAGTCATATGAGCTGCTTCCTCCTCGGTTTTCTGTTATTGACAGATAAATGAGGAGAAACAAGGTACCTTAGTAAGCCATCTGCTCACCCACAAGGACCGGGTTACGTTGCGTAACCAAATCAAACGATTTTGTTTGTTTTTTTTGCAGCAGCAGCAGCAGCAGTAGCAGGCCAGTATTATTATACCCGTGCGGTATAAACACGACCCATTAATTGAAGTATTTACTTGTGGCTCGAATTCATTATACAATTATAACTCACTGTCATCTGAGAGCGTTGATACGCGAACCTGAAAAAATTAATGTACTTACTGCGCCTTTGCGCTCGCCGCCAATGTCTTTCCTGCTTCCGAAACCTCTTCTCGGCTCGCTTAAAACGTTTGAAACGACGTTTTTCCTTTTCTTCCTCCTTGAAATCCTTATTGCGTACGCGTTTCTTTTACATTTTTTCGGTGACACATGTGGCTTATTCGGCACAAAACAGAAGAATGAGAATAACGAGTGGCATAGGCAACGAGCAAAAGTTTGTTTACTTTAGCTTTGAAATGGTGGCGACATCGGTATAAAGTAGAGGGACTACAATTGATCTTCAGGAAAGAGGCGCGCAATAAAATTAGCCATCTTTATCACCACCGTTTGTGGACCGGAGAACACTTGTACATTACTAAACATATTGAATTATTCAGGTGTTGATTATGCCAGAGTACATCTGTCGAATATTTATTTTATTCGTTCACGCGAAATCGTTAATATTCACGATAGAGCAATGAGGAACACTATATATAACTGCTACGAAGTTGATATTGGCAGCAGGATAGTTACGATCCATATTCACGAAGTTTAGTCTCAAACGAATCATTCCGATTATGCAGTCTACGATGGCACTACACGCTTTTGCAGCGTTATGTTTTTTTATCGTAAGTGAATTAATATACAAGTGCTTATGCTCTTTACATATAGGAAAATCATTTATTAATATCAAAACTAACACGAACAAAAATATACTCGCAAGCGCCTAAATTTAGTTTGAAAAATTATTTTCCTTTGGTATCCAGTCAAAAAAATTAACTCGACTCCATTACAAGCATAGAAAGGAAATTGATGTGCTCGGATTGTCTGGTGTTTCCCGAATATAATTACCGAATGTATGGCTTTAACGCTGTGTTAAGGCCATGTATCACACGCCGCCGACCACTTCGAAATTTTGAAATGCAATTTCTCCCAAACGGAACAACCAATTGGAATGAAATTTCTTGTCGGCATGCAGGACGCCAGCTCCGAGAGCATGGTTCTCGCCATTTTCCCAAATTTCCAAAAAAAATTTGCAGTTTGTGTTTACCATGGGATACATTGTGAATTATTAACTATTTCATCGCGTTTTCGGTAATTTGGAGGGAACCATGCTCTCGACCATGAAAAATCACACATTTCAAGCTTTGTTTCACTTGTTTTCATGAATAAATGGCGGAGAAACCTCATTTTGAAATTTTTTACATAAAAGTAGCAAAATTGTACCATCAAAGCTCAAAATATTATCGACGGACACGATAGTCTAGTTCATCTGTTTTCTCACTGACAGCGCGCAGCTCGTATCGTTCCGTTTTTACCGACCGCGCTCGTGTCCTTCCAAGACAGCAAATTGTTTTTTGACAGTCGGAAGCGGCACCCCTCGCGGAACGTTGTATATTCGTTCGGTTCACATGCGGTTTTTTTTTCGAAATACGTTGCTTCGTGCGCCATACATTCGCAAGAATTCTAGAACGGGTCGGTTTATCCGCGATATGTGAAAAGGGGTTTATCAGTATAGTCGTGAAACGTGCGTCGAAGCGGCGAAAAGTTCACGTGATCGGCCGAATATTTGTGTACAGTACGCAGATGACCAAGTGTGCCATTCCGAAACTGGGTCGCGAAAAGAAGTGCTCGAGAAGGAAAATGTCGAGCAGCGCAATTCCTAGAAGGCGGTTGCTTTGCGTATCGGTGAGTGCAGCGAAGCCTTGCCTGATCATGTGCCTGGTTATTTTTCAATCCCTGCCTCGTTATTGTTTAACCCATTCCCAGTGATCGGGTTATCTTACCTGTTGCCTTCCTTTCGTGTCTTGGGTTATCTGTTCTCGTTATTTTGTAATCCCTCCCCATCGATTCGGTTATTTTACCTACCGTCTCCATTTTGAGTCTCGGGCTATCTGTCATCGTTATTTTTTGTGCCCTCCCCATCGATCGGGTTATCTCACCTACCGTCTTCTTTTCGAGTCTCGGGTTATCTGACCTCGTTATTTTGTAATCCCTCCCCATCGATCCGGTTATCTCACCTACCGTCTCCCTTTCGAGTCTCGGGTTATCTAACCTCGTTATTTTGTAATCCCTCCTCACCGATCGGGTTATCTCACCTACCATTTTCCTTTCGAGTCTCGGGCTATCTGTCATCGTTATTTTTTGTGCCCTCCCCATCGATTGGGTTATCTCACCTACCGTCTTCTTTTCGATTCTCGGGTTATCTGACCTCGTTATTTTGTAATCCTTCCCCATCGATCGGGTTATCTCACCTACCGTCTCCCTTTCTTGTCTCGGGTTATCTGACCTCGTTATTTTGTAATCCCTCCTCATCGATCGGGTTATCTCACCTGCCGTCTTCATTTCGAGTCTCGGGTTATCTGTCCTCGTCATTTTTCAATCCTTCCCTATCGATCGGGTTATCTTACCTACCGTCTCCCTTTCGGGTCTCGGGTTATCTGACCTTGTTATTTAGTAATCCTTCTCTATCGATCGGATTATTTCACCTACCGTCTCCCTTTAGAGACTCGGGTTATTTGTCCTCGTTATTTTCCAATCCCTCCCCATTGATCTGGTTATCTTACCTACCGTCTCTCTTTCGAGTCTTGGGTTATCTGACTTTGTTATTTTGTAATCCTTCTCAATCGATCGGGTTATCTCACCTACCGTCTCCCTTTCGAGTCTAGGGTTATCTGCCCTCGTTATTCTTTAATCCCTCCCCATCGATCGAGTTACCTTACCTACCGTCTTCCTTTCGAGTCTTGGATTATCTGTTCTTGTTATTTTTCAATCCCTCCCCATCGATCGGATTATCTCACCTACCGTCTTCCTTTCGAGTCTCGGGTTATCTGTCCTTGTTATTTTTAACTCCCTCTCTATCGATCGGATTATCTCACCTACCGTCTCCATTTCGAGTCTCGGGTTATATGTCCTCGTTATTTTTCAATCCCTCCCCATCGATTGGGTTATCTTATATACCATTTCCCTTTCGAGTCTCGAGTTATCTGTCTTCGTCATTTTGTAATCCCTCCCCATTGATCGGGGAGGGATTTGTTTAACTTAATTTAAAAAGGATCGAAATATGTCGCCACCCTTTCACAAGTCTCTAGCAAACGTTTGCTAGAAAGTTCAGCAGTAATAAAATTTCCACTGATTACCGTCGTCGAAATAAGAAATCGATTCGAGCCCATTTATTTAATCAATTACGGATCGTAAAATTCCACCGCTCTTTCGTAGAGGGAGACTCTAGCAATCTTCATTGCTAGAGACTTCGATCAGCAGATCTCTCTGCCGAAAATAAATCTCGCCAGAGAGAAAAAATTGTTAAACATATTTGTTTAAACAATAGACAGTAATGGATAAATTGTAGCACGCTCTTGCAGAGAAAGCCTCCGGCGATCTCCATTGCTAATAAATACTTGCGTCGAAAAAACTGTCTGAGGTCAACCTTGGCAGAGAGATCTAATGCTGAACGTATTTGTTTCAACAATAGGCTTCGCCTGTAAAATGTCACCACTCTTTAGTTGAGTGAGTCTTCGGGCGATCTCGTTCCTTCGAGAATTTTACCGAAGTCGAATGCATCGATGATACGCTGCATCGAGAATATAAATCGTACTCGAGCTTATTTGCTTAAATTAATTAAAAAAGGTTGGAAAAACAATTCGCCATGGCAAAATTTTACCGCTCTTCCGTAAAGCGAGACTCTAGCGATCTTCACTGCTTGAGACTTCAAGCCGCGGATAACCTGCCGAAAATAAGTCCCGGCAGAGAGAACAAATGTTGAAGATATTTGTTTAAACAATAGGCATTAATTGTTGAATTGTAGCACTCTCTTTCAGAGAGAGTCTCAAGCGATCTTCATTGCAAGAAAATGTTTGCCTCGGAAAACCTGCCGAAGGTAAACCTCGGCAGAGAGATCGGATACTGAACGTATTTGTTTAAACAATAGGCATGACCTATTGTTTCACTACCCTTGTCACGGCCCTTTTGTTGAGTGAGTCTCCGGGCGATCTCGTTAGTTCGAGATTTTGGCCGAAATCGAATGCATCGATGATAAGCTGCATAGAGAATATAAATCGTACTCGAGTTTATTTGTTGAAATTTATTTTGAAAGGTTGGAAAAAATGTCACTACCCTGCCACAAGCCGAGTATATAGCAAACTTTGTTTCCTAGAAAGTTTATCCGTAATCAAATTTTCACCGATGACCATCGTCGAATGAAGCAATCGATTCGAGCCCATTTGTTTAAACAATTCCCGATCGCAAAGTTTCACCGCTCTTCCGTCGAGCGAGACTCTAGCGATCTTCATTGCTGGAGACTTCGATCCGCGGAAAACCTGCCGAAAATAAATCCCGGCAGAGAAAACAAGTTGAACATATTTGTTTATAAACAATAAGCATTAATTATTCAATTGTAGCGCTCTCTCGCAGAGAGTCCCTAGCGATCTCCATTACTTGGAAATATTTTCCTCAGAAAACCTGCCGAAGGTAAGCCTTGGCAGAGAGATCGAATGCTGAACGTATTTGTTTAAACAATAGGCATCGCCTGTAAAATGTCACCACTCTTTTTTTAGTGAGCCTCCGGGCGATCTCGTTAAGCGAGAATTTGGCCGAAATCAAATGCACCGATGATAAGCTGCTTCGAAAACATATATCGTACTCGAGCTTATTTGTTTAAATTAATTAAAAATAGGTTGGAAAATGTCACTACCCTATTAAAAGACGAGTTTGTAGTAAACTCCGTTTGCTAGAAAGTTTTACGGTAATGAAATTTCCACTGATGACCGCTGTCGAAAAAAGAAATGGTTTCGAGCCCATTTGTTTAAACAATTCGCGATGGAAAAATTTTACCGCTCTTTCGTAGAACGAGACTCTAGCGATCTTCACTGAAGCGGAGAACCTGCCGAAAATATATCCCGGCAGAGAGAAAAATGTTGAACATATTTGTTTAAACAATAGGCATTAGTTTGTCAAATTGCAGCACTCTCTCGCAAAGAGAGTGTCTAGCGATTTCCATTGCTAGAAAATTCTAGCCTTGGAAAACCTGCCGCAGGTAAACCGCGACAGAGAGAATGAATGCCCAATGCATTTGTTTAAATAATAGACATTGCCTATAAAATTTTACCACTCTTTTGCTGAGTGAGTCTCGGGCGATTTTATTCGTTCGAGAATTTGGCCTAAATCGAATTCATCGACGATAAGCTGCATCGAGTATATAAATCGTGCTCGAGCTTATTTCGTTAAATGAATTACAAAATGATGAAAAAATGTCGCCCCCCTTCTGCAAGACGAGTCTTTACCAAACCCCGTTTGCTAGAAGGTTCACCCATCATAAAATTTCCACCGATGGCTGTCATCGAAAAAAGATATTGGTTCGAGCTCATTTGCCTCTACAATGTAACAAAGTTTCACCGCTCTTCTGCAGAGCGAGGGCATACCATGAGGCGTAGCATAGGCACTAAGCCTGTGTGTGTGTGTGTGCATTGCTCGATACACACACACACACATATATATAAGGTGTTTCGTTACGACCGAACAGCGTGCGAAAACGTTATTTTGTTTCTGCACGCGGTCGGCGTAGCGAGAATACACACCAATACACGGGACCATAGTGAGACGTGTTTTTTTTTATTTTTATTTTTTTTATTGATATAAGGAGAGGGCTTTGGGATTAGTCACCCATGCAGCCTGTAGTGAGACGTTGTGTAGATGAGCGCGGTTCCCTCTGGCGGCAGAGGATCGTAGCTAAAACTGCGAGCTCTGCACTACCGCCGTAATGGGACCCCGCGTCGAAATTTCGTGGCGTGTGATACATGCCCTTAATGCCAATGGCAATGTTAATTCCAGCAGTCATTGATGTCCACCATTTGATTTGCAACGACGTGCAAACATGATTACCAAAAGTTTACATCGATTCTGGTTGCTAAATATGCGCAGTTACCTCAAAACCTCTTAAGGCCATGTATCACACGCTCCAACAGCTTCGAAAGTTTTAACCCTAATTTCGACTAAACGAGAATCATTCGAGATCAAATTTATTGTGTACATGCGATATTGTTGCAGAAAGAGCCTGATGGTCGATATTTTTCTTTTACGTAAAGAAAATCTCAAAGAGCGCGTTGCGCAGCGAGCAAGTTCTCTGCTTCATAAGCCCGTCGTCCCCGGTTCGAATCTCGCTGCTGGCAACTTTTTTTTATTTATTTTTTATTCAATTGTGTATACAGATAATTCCCGGCAATCAGTTTCAACAATTATGCATATAATACGTTTTTTTAAATGCCGTTTGTTGTGGAAAAACCGATGCGTTTGAACTTCGTTATGTTGTTCGCAATCAGAGTTATATTTAAAAAATAGAAATACTTGCTGCGGCTGATATGAAATACAAATATCGTTACTTGACCGCTACAGTTGAAGGACAAATGTTCCTTCCCGCACAAGGGGACGGGAGGGTCGAAACGAGACGCCGTATACCAGCGTAGTTGCCTGCTAACTTCGAAAGAAGGTAGAAGCGGACCCTAGCACAACGTGTAACAGCGTCGAAAATCAGTGTATACGTGAGAGTTTTGTTTTACACGTTTAAAAAACGAAAAAATGGAGGCGGGAAAATCCGAGAATGATCCGGGCCCTTCGCATGAAAGTGATGTGATCGAAGAAGATTCGATAAGCAGTGAAGTGTCTAATCAACAATTGAACGATGCGTTGGTTTATTTTGAAAGCCTCCTCTCCAATAATAATCTCATCGCAGCAGAACCGACTCCATCGATCAACGAAAAAGTCATGGTAATAGGGGAAGAAATGTTCCAGAATACGTTGCAAATGCTCGCCGAAAAAAAAACCCTTGTTCTTAATGAGGAACTGATAGACATTAATGAAATCGACGACAGTGGTGCCTACGAAGAAGTTGAAACGAGTCTCATCGCCAACGCATCATCAGACGAATACAAACCGGACGAGAAGAACAAAATAGAGTATGACTACATTCCTCTGGATTTCAAAGTTAGAGCTATCACTTAGAGTTAGAGTTATCACTCTGGCCAAAGAACATCCAGGCTGGAGTCTCAAAAATCTAAAAAAAGGGGTGCTCTCGTTTAAAAAATAGTGCTATTTATTCAGGTGGGAAGAGCAAATTAAAAGTGGCGGTAGAAAATTTGATAAATATTGCAACGTCGATTCATGGACACATGATCGCTTCGTAGAAGCTCGACAAAACTTCCAGCAAATTTGCAGCAGTGGGCTTTGGGGGCTGCAAGACAGTTCCCAGATTTCGAATTCAAAGCTTCAAATCCATGGGTCACCGAATTTTAAACAAAGCATCGGATTCGGCAACGAAAAATCACCAAAATTTGTTTCCCGGAAGGAGACGACTACCCTACACGAAACTTTGACCGCAGCGGACACATTTCGGATCCAACATCGACAAAGCTTTCATAATTAATACAGATCAAACAGGTACGTGGAGAGCTGTTCACAATTTTCATATGACATGATACATGATATGCTAATATGACATATGATAGACAATACAGATTTCTTTCCGAAAATACTGCCATAGTAGTAACGGTAGTTTTGTATTTTGTTTGTCAAGGTGCCAGTACCAGTCCACGTTTAACGGGACTTTCGCTGAAAAAGGGTCAAAGTCCGTCCTAGTAAAGCGACAGGACATGAACAAGGTAACACATTCGTATACGGCACAATATCCTCTCACCATGTCTGGACGAGTCTTGCCTCTTGTTTTCGTATGCCTCCAAGAGTTTATAGGGACGTTTGGACCCAGAGTGCAGAAGACGGTGAACGAGTACGCCAAGAAGTATACCAAGGTTGTTATTACATCCTTCAAATCCGGTAAACTCCCGATGCGTTTGTCCAAGGACTTCTTGCGTGATGTGTTGAAACCATACGTACAAAACGAAAAATTTCTCCTCCTGATCGACTCTTGGGGTGGACAAACGAATCCGGAGTTGCACGATGAGATGTTTCAGGATGATAAAAATTTACCAACGTGCACTACGAACGTCATTTCTCCAAAGTGCACTCCTCTCGTCCAACCGTGTGACGTGTACTTTTACCGGCAGGTGAAAAATCTGATCAAGCGCCTTTAAAATCGTGCTTATTTAATCGAGCAAGAGCGTGAGAGCAATTCCAGAGAAGATCGTATAAAAATCCAATCGATCGTCCACCACCAGTTGTGTTCTCCGATTTTCTCCGATATGATACGATACGCGTGGTTTGTATCACGCCTAACGAATGATAGAACAATTTTTAAAATGTAAATCAGGTGTGTTTCCCAACAGATAATTTATAAAATAATTGTTCGTGTAAAAACACATCGTTTATCAGATGTGCTAGATATCGTGCTATTTTTTCCTTCCATGTTTTTATGATAACTATCGCTCTGGTTCGGGCGACACTCCGGCTACGTCATCTCACTAATTGCAAATTATCTGCAAGTATATATGGAACTTTTCAATAAATTGTACCCACATGAATGTTATTTGTGATATTGTTTTTTATTTCTAAAGTTATTTGCATGAAACAACTATAAAATATAAATTTGTTTATGAACAATATAATGAAGTTCGAAATCGTCGGATTTTCCATAACAAACGGCATTTAAAAAACTTATTATATGCATAATTGTTGAAACTGATTGCCGGGAATTATCTCTATACACATATGAACTAAAAAAAGGAGCTTCCTTTGAAAAAGAAAATTTCAAAGAGCTTGCTCGCTGCGCCACGCGCCCTTTGAAATTTTCTTTACGTAGAAAGTATTTGAACGCAACGGAATATTTCAATGCCAATTTTCTCGACAACGGCGAAGAAGCGCATCTTACTGCTTTGCCACATAACACCTCTGGCCATGAGCTTTTATTACACGCAGTATGAATCGAATCTGAATTTGACAATTGACAGCCTTCCGTTGTCAAATAACAAAAAATTCAAAGTATCCACTTTGCCCGAGCCCCGGGGTAAAGTGGATACGGCATATCGGCAAAGTGTATAACAAGAAAGAAATCTTTGGAAACGTAAGTTACTAACAAAATGATCTGTATAAGGTAGCGTATGATGACTGATACTTTTTGGTTGTTTCTTTGATGAATTCTCCAGCTTTACACAAATTGATTGCTGTTTGCATGACGTCTGCACTGCAAGAACTTTGCGTTACCTTTTTTTTGGATTTATTAACCATCTGAAACGAAATATGCAGATTATTATATATAATGAAATTTTTTACGATCAGCAGGAAAAGTGAATATGGCATTCACTTTGCCCTATTCGCTTTGCCCCACGTGGTCACTCCTGATGTTATCCCGTTTCAAATAAAAACTAATGGTTTGGGTCTCATGCTCTACATAGTGTATAAAGCTACATTAACATACATTGTAACAATCCAAAAACAAAGAACGATAAACAACTTTCTTGTTATTAGCAAAATACTTACGGTGATGAATTAATATTTTTCAGGCAAAAACACAAATCGTCGTCTCCTGGACGGCGCGTGATACAGCCATTCGCCAAAGTATTCGCCCGGTACTGGGTGACGATGGTCGAACGTTGCTATAGAATGTGGCGATCGGCAAACGCATAATTTGCGAGTGTTGGCGAGTATTCCCTTTGCCCGGGATATTCGCTTTACCCGAACTTCCCCTACTAACTAATGTACCGAATTCATGCACATTTCGAGAGCCTTAGGCTCTCAATATTGAAAAAAAGCCCACATTTTGAGCGTTGTTTCAACTGATTTTATGGAGAAATTCCCGCAAAATTTTGGTTTAGATTTTTTTTTACATAAAACTAGAATGATTTTGTCAACGAAGCTCAAAATGTCATCGACAATTATGAAAAACTAGTGCATTAGTTTTCCCGTCGGTGACGTTCTCGCATGGTGAACGTGCACACATGTACACACATCACACCCGGACTAGCAGCCACTGTCGCATATCGGGCTTCTGCTCTTTACTGTAGTGTTAGTAGCAGAGAGTTGCAGCGACATCTGGTGGTAGTTTGCGGCGCCTTGTAGCCGAAAAATAGGAGTTCTGCAATACCGTAGTGACCGTGTCGAAATTGCACAGCGTGTGATAAGGCCTTAAAGCAGAGCAATTAGAGGTTTAAGATAAAAAAAACTCAGTACTTACAAACCGTAAGAAAATAATTTACGGATAAATCTATATTTTTTAATGAATCATCCGTCCTGATTACTGAAAATAGGAGAGTATTTGAAGTTCTAGTTACAGTGGCGTGCAAACGTTTAGGGCCACCCTATTTTTTGAGTTAAGTGATAAAATATTTAATTTCTAACTTCGTTAAACATTTCTCATTTTAATGAGAGCTGTGAATAGCATGAGTTTATATGGATAGAACAAGTTTCGTCAGTGTACAAAAATATCGGGCCGCTATCTCGCCCGGCTTTGTATACACAGTTGTTTTGCATTTTCATTCGTGCTAGTTTCAAAACATGCATGACAATGAAAAATCAATATTATTTCTGCCGCGATGGTGAAACACACGAATATCAAGCTCGGTAAAATCGTGTTAAAACTTTCTTCAGAAGAAAAGAGTTCTCGCGATATTGTGACTACTTGATCAATTGGAAAAAGTAGGGTCGACCGTGTTATTCGTAAATATAAATTAACAAATTCATTGTGTGACAAAAGCCGAAGTGGTAGATCGCGATGAACTACGGAATACGTTGACAAAATCATAATTAATTAAATAAAAAAATTATTTAAAAAACCACGTTCTTAAAACGGACTAAAAAGTATAAAATAATTTCTCGTAGCCCCATACAGATTTATAATTCAATGACGATTCCTAACCCCATACAGATCGTCCTGAAAATTTGTGATTGTGAATGTTTTATAGGTATGAAAATAATTGTAAGATTTAAAACGAAAGACGTGGGGCGCATGCAATAGATAATAGTAATGAGTGTAGGGAGTAGCTGTCGTTGAGAAAACTCACACAACACTTCATATCATTTGCAGTGCAATAAAATGTTTAGTGCCTTAGGCGAACTATTCATGCATCAATTATCTATTGCATGCGCTCCACGTTTTTCATTTTTAATCTTACAATTATTTTCATAGCTATTAAAAATTCAGAAGCATACATTTTCAGGACAATTTGTATGGAGTTAGGAATCTGTATTGGGTTATAAAATTGTATGGGGCTAAGAGAAATTATTTTCTACTTTTTAGTCCGTTTTAAGAACGTGTTTTTTTTTTAATAAATGTTTTATTTAATTAATTATTGTCTGCTCTTGAGTATTGCGTGTGTGCTAATCTTGTCGTTTTTGCTTCTCCTTCTCTAGGCGCGCGTGCGTTGGGTGGCTATCTCCTTGATCATGGTAGACATTATTACTAATGCAGTATTCACTCTTAATTATTATTTTTATTTTTCTCTTTCACTAAATTATATTTATTTCTTTATTTACTTTTTTTCACAATTTTTTCCTCTTTCTTCTCTCCCTTACACTATTTATATTTATATTTATCTTGTCCGCCAGTTTGTTTATTTGTCATCCAGTTCTGAGCTATGTTTAAAGTTTCAAGTCTCTAGCTCATCCGGAAGTTAGTTTAGAATCGATTGCAATATTTGTACCGAATAGGCAAACAAACGGTAGTCTCAATCGCACTTGTTTGAGCATGATGAAGTGCGTCACTAACAAGGCGAGAGATATGTTCATCAGCTGTTGATGTCTCAAATTGATTGCAAAATTTGTATAGAACAGGCAAACAAACAAACAGACGGACAAAAAAGCGAGTTAATATTGCATTGTCATCCAGTTCCGAACAATGTTTAAAGTTTCAAGTCTCAAGCTTGTCCGGAAGTTAGTTTAAAATCGATTTCAAAATTTGTACCGAACAAACAGACAGACAAGGAAGCGAGTTAATAAAAACGTGGTAACAAGAGAGTGCGTTATAGATCTACGAAAAACTGCAGCAGGCATTTCGAGAGAATTACGTAGTGAAAATCGTGCCGACATTAGTCGGAATACAGTATCCCGACGTCTAAAGAATGTAGGACTGATTGGACGCATTAGTGTAAAAAAACCACTCATCAGTAAAAAGAATCAAAAGGTCAGATTGAATTAAAAAATATATATCAACATCGGACAGCGTCATATTGGCGGAAAATGCTTTTTTCCGATGAATCCAAATTTCAATTATTCGGAAGTGATGGTCGGAAGTAAGTGAGACATCCAACAGGTATCAGATTCAACGTAAGGTATCAAATTTCTACCGTAAAACATGGTGACAGCAACATTAATGTTTGAGGAACATTTTCTGAAGACATCGTTGGTCCGCTGGTAGAAATTCAAGGCAATATGGATGCTGCAATGTACAGAAATATATTTCAAGACTGGTACCATGAAATGAATGAATTTAAAAATACCGCGTGGTTGGGTTATTCAACACGATAACGAGCCCAAACATGCTTCACATCTTATAAAAGATTTTCTTCAAAGACGAAAAGTACGCCTTCTCGATTGGCCATCGCAATCACCGGACTTAAATCCGATTGAGCATTTGTATGCTCGTCAATGTGTCGCAGTTATCACTGCTAAGGGCATGGCAAATGCCCTTGTCAAATGGAGTCAAATGAAGAAGGTCGAATGTTGTTTTGTTATTTTCAACATTTTTTGTTATGTTTTTCACACGCTATAGTATGTGGCCCAATACTTTCGCGCACTCTTTAAGTAAAACGTAATAGACAATCAAATATTTAAGAACTATATCTGTATTTACAATTAATGGTTTTCAAATATCAACGACGACATGTCATAACTCGTTAAGTTTGTTTCCCACCGTCGTATTTCAATGCAATATGCCTGCAGAATAGGATGGACCAAAAATTTTGCACGCAACTGTATGTGTCTAGGAACATATAATTAAACGTTTTTTTCTGTATGACAGGGCGTGAGCGGAGCTGAGAGGAACGTGTCGGCAATAACCAGAATAAATACAATGAAGTTCGAAGCGTGGGACATAGCCAAAGAAATAGCTGCTTATGGCGAAAAATTTTCGAATAAATCGGCAGCTGCATACCGGAGATATAAGGACAAAGGCATTAAACTGATCCACCAATTTATTGACGAAGAGCTGTCGCTAATGGCGGTAGGGAAAAATTTAATTACTAGTTGATTATATTTAAAAGAAAACAGAATCACTTACACGACACCTTGTCTTTTGTCGTCCATTTTTGCGAGGTGATCCAAACATTCCGAATAAAATTGTAGCTGTTGGGAGAGTTTATAAAAATGAGTCAGTTGCAATGGTGCATAGAGGAGTCACAGCTGATGCTTCGGTTGTTCATCTATTGATTTTCTTCGTCCCTTCTGTTCAGCTGAAAAAAAAAAAAAAAAAACATGAATTGATAAAATATATTATTTTATCGGTTTTTTTTTAGAACTTGACCGGTATTGCCAACGAAAACAACATAAATGCTGCTGATTGTTTGGAATCGGCAAGATCGGAGATGGAATTGAAAGTAACAGCTTTAAAAGCGGCGGACTGCGAACAATCTGATATCTCGCCCTTTTTGAATCTCTCGAGTACCATCACTACGGTCATCGAAATTGGTGATCGTATTATCCATCAGCTAGACGCAATCGTTTTTGAGTGTTGTTCTTCGAATCGCATTGATTTCGAACATTGCGCAACGAAAAGTCTCTCAACGCCAAAGCACGTTTTAAAAGACTTCCGACGTCGTGTTAGAAACTTGAAGATAAGTGGCCACGCGCTTCTAACGAAAACTGATCATTTTCAGTGTTTTGGACGTCGAATGTACAATATCGTAAAGCAAGATATTCCACACATATGTTCCATTGCAACACAGTGCGTGGATAAACTAAAAGACACTACCGAATTATCGGTAGCAAAATTATAAACGGCTTTGATTTATGTGAACTTAAATTATAAACAAACATTCCACGATGAGATCAACAATTAAACGAAAGAGCAAAGAATAAGAGAGAAAGTAACCGTAGCGTGTGCTATATTTGATCACTAATGAATTAACACTGTAGTCCGTGATTTAAAAAAAAAATAGCCAAACCTAGTGATAATTGTAATAGATTATTCAAATACAAACACGTTTTAAAAATATCCCAATTCGCCTGGTGGACGTATTCGCATTTTCAAGTATCTTTATTTGCGGCACACCTAGAGTTACCAATTCGTAAACTTAACGTGAGGGTAGGGAAAGGCATGTTGGGCAGTCGGGTAAGTTGGGTAATCGAAATAACTGGAAAATTAAGCATTGCACGCGGGTGCATCAAATGGTGGAAAGAGCGGTATAGGGGAGGGGAACACATCATACCATCGCCCATTGCTATGCGGCGCACGGGACGGTAATACGAGACGCTTTATTATTTTTGTACCCAGAAGGAAAAAAAACGTGATTGAAAGTTTTGCTTCTACCATTGTATGAACAACGAGCACAGCAACCAGATGAGCATTGGTACTTAGTAAATGTAAGTGTCTGTCGATATTTAATCCGTATTTTAACACAAATGTAACTGATTTCAATATAATGGAACATTTGTTAAAAAATCTGAGCGGGGGCTTGTTCAGCAGTTTTTATTGGGATCAGTTGAGCTTATTTTTCGTATATTTGCGTCCACTATAACAGCGGCAAAGATGATTAATTATTTTCTAGTTTTATTACTACGTCGATATTAGCTAATGAACACAGTTACAGTCTATAAGTTATATTTTAGAAGAAAATAAAATCCACAGTTACATATAACATTAACTTGATTTTTGTTTATTTGAGAAAAAATATTTCAAAGTTCAACACAATTAACGTTAATGCTTCAAAATATAACTAACTAGTAGTTCGCCTCGAACTGAGACATTGCGATGTTCCGTTTTTACCCGACTACCAAAAAGAAGGGAGAATGTATATGTATTTTATGTACGTTCATTTTTTCCCCTCATATCTCATAAACTACTTAACGTACTTTGAGAAGTAGGGTGTCAGTCGATGCGTCTTCACTCCGAGTGTCATCTATCTATATCTATAAAAGGACATGCCTTGACTGACTGACTGACTGACAGATCAATGCACAGCTCAAACCACTGAAGATAGAAATCTGAAATTTAGACATTAGTTTCCCTCTATGATGTAAACACCCACTAGAGAAGGAATTTGTGGTATTCAACCCTTAAGGGGAGGAAAATGGTGGCAAAGTTTCTATGGGAATTTTTAAAAATCTCGTCGGATTTAATTGAAATTTCGTATTTGTGCTTCTTGACACAATTAATGAAAGACGTATTTCAGCGTTTCGAGAAATTCAACCCCTAAGGGGAGAAAGGGGGTGGCAAAGTTTTTATCTATCTTCTATATATATATCTAACCCAAACACCACCAAGATACAAGCGTTAAATTTCGACAGTAGTTTCCGTTTATGATGTAAATATACACTAAGAAAGAAATTTGTGATATTCAACTCCGAAAGGGGTAAAACGGGTTGTTAAAATTTGTATGGAACATTTTATTCTATCGTGCAAATTGACTTAAAACTCGGTATAAATAATCTTTGAGGAAAATAATTAAACACGTGTTTGAGCATTTTCCGTAATAATCCTGATTAAAAGGTAAATAAGAGTGTTGAAGTTTGTATGAAAAAAAAATCCTTGGGCCGATGGACTTGAAACTTGGCAGAAATAGTCTTTGAGGAAAATAATTAAATGCGTGTTTAAGGATTTTTCGAAACAACTCCATTTTAGGGGTGAAAAAGGCGTTGAAATTTGTATGGAAACAAGATATTCCATGGGTCGATTGACTTGAAACTTGGTACAAATGGTCTTCGAAGAAAATAAGTAAACATGTGTTCCGACATTTTTCAATACAACACCATATTACGCGTTAAAAGGCGGATTAAATTTTCTATGCCAATTTAATTATTCCACGGGTCAATTGACATGAAACTAGGCATAAATCTATTATATATCTATAAAAGGATATGTCCTGACTGACTGACAGATCAACGCACAGCCTAGACCATTGAAGATAGAAATGTGAAATTTGCCCTTTTCTTATATAATCTTCTACTAAAAGAGGATCTTTCGATAGTCAACCCCTAAGAAGGTGAAATCAGATGTAAGAGTTTGTACGGAAAATTGTAGTCCTTGCGTGTATCAACTTCAAACTCTGTATAAATATTCTTCAAAACAAATAATAAAACGCATATTTTAGGCTTTTTCAGGGGGTTACGTGGGTTTGAAAATTAAAAAAAATCATTTTTTTTTTAAATTTTATTATCTAATAGTACAATATGTCTAGAATATTCTCCCAAAGATTTAAGTCAATCGGAGTACAAATCTAGGAGAGAAGGAGCCTTTGGGAATTCCCCCCGTTGGGAAAGACCGGACGGGAGCGACGCAGGTATACGCATTTTTCTCAAAACACTATTTTTGAAGTCGGTGGACATGATTCCTCAAAAACTAATGCACCGATCTTATTGAAATTTTGCACACTTCTTCAAAATAGCATTAACTAGTGATTGAAAGGATGTTTTTTTTTCAGTTACAACTAATTTTACAAGGCTATACGTAGTGTAAATTGTACCAAAAATTGAACTATTTTACATACAACTCTGCCAAAAATTCAAATTTAAATTTTTTTAAAAATCCTTCGTCCAATCACGAGCTATCCTTATCTACTAACAAAAAAAATGGTTTTTTAATTTTAGATAAAGCTATCATAAATTATCATGACCACCACGAGGACACTTTTTTTGAGGGGTCTCCGAAAACCAGGTCCCACCGGCTGAATTTCCCAAATTTTTGGATGAATTTTTTTTTTTAATATTATTGAAATGTTTTAAATAAAATAATGTATATATTATATTTAAAAAAGTAGAGAAAATATGCTTTTTTTGGCTTCGAAACCCATGTAACCCCTTAAAACAACTTCTAATACGGGGTGCAACTTCTAATGAAGTTTCTATGGGCAAAATTCAACATGGACGGAAGCTAGTATATATCTATAAAAGGACATATCCTGACTGATCAACTCACAGCCCAAACCACTGAAGATAGAAACATAAAATGTTGACAGTAGTTTCTTTTTAAGATGCAAACATCCACTAACTAAGACAGGGTTCTGTGATATTCAACCTCTAGAAGGATTAAAGGGGTTGATCCTACCCTTTTATGGTAGTAAAATACTACCAAAAAGAAGGGAGGATATACATGTATTTTACGTACATTCATGTGTTTATTCCCTCATATCTCATAAACTACTTATGTTTTCATTAACTTTTTGTTTTATTTAATTACACTGCCAAAAAATTAATTTAAATAGGATCTTTTCAAATTGAATAGGTTTTTTTCCTTGGCTCGCGGCCTACTACGACCCTATTTGTTTCAAACATTTTTTTTTATTTGTTCAAGCTATTCTTTTTAAATATTAAATATATTCAAATTAAATAAATGAAGATAAGATTCAAGCTAAATGAATAAAAATTTAAAAAAAAACGATATATTTCACGAATACGAGAAAGGAATATAGAATTATGACATAAAAGGGCGGTGAAAAAGAGTTAAATTATTTATCTTTTTTTCTCTAACAAAACTGTTATTTGGAAAAGAAATAAAGGTATCGTCGTGCCTTTTATTAACAGGCGCGACTATTTATGCATAGAAAGACAAACCATTTTCCTCAACTGCCGAATGTTACAACAGCCTTCTAATGAAAACAACACGATTGTGTTGTGTGTGTTAAGGTATTACTGGATGGATATTAAAAAATCGCCAAAATTCTTGAAAATTTAAGGAATTATAGTTCTTGATAGAATAATCTATCTATCTAGTTTCTTCTATCTATATACAGCGTGAGGCACTAACTGTTGCCACCTTGAATATCTCTGTAATTATCGACGTCACAAAAAAATGTTTGAAACAAAAGTTGTACCGTACGAAAGGGGTCATCAAATGCGACAATTTTTTTTTATCTCAGTGGAGGCGCTGTCGCACAGTAAAGGTCACCTCCACTTTTTTAAATGGGACGGTACATTTTTTTTTTCAACTATCTTGTAGAGCATCGAAAACTGCATAAAAAACATTTAGGGGTCAAAGTCGTTCAAGGTCATTTAAGATCACAAAGTGACATGAACTTTATTTTCATGTGAAATTACCTTTATTCACAGTAGATGTTCAAAGTGATTGCCATTGGAATCAATGCAGTATTGCAATCTCCTCACCACGAATTTCTTATCACTTCGGCACTTATCGCCGAAGTTTTGCCATTGTCTTGTATGTGAACAACGGCACCAAACCTACAATGTACACGGAACATTGTACAATGTTTCGCCCAAACAAACCCAAGATAACGATAGTAAGAATGGTGAGACTAGTATTAATGAATCAAGCGAATGTAAATGATGTATTCTTTTGAAGAGCAAATTGATATGCATCTAATTTACGGAGAATGTCAGAAAAAGGCAGTGAGAGCTAGAGACTTATACGCTGAAAGATTTCCTGAACGTTCTCATCCTACACGCAGTACATTTCAAATTTTGTACACTAAACTGAGGACAACTGGATCCTTAACCCGTCGGGAAAGTAACCGACAAAAGCGAGTTACTAACGAAGAAACGGAAATTGGTGTTCTTGCCGCCGTTCATCGAGACCTTTGTGCGAGTTCTCGTCAAATTGCGAGGGAATCTGGCGTAAGCCAAAGAAGTATTCTACGTGTTCTACATCGTCATAAATATCATCCTTACCACATCAGCCTCCACCAGGAATTAACTGGTACGGATTTCATGAATCGCACTGAATTCTGCCGATGGGCTCAACGCCAGATTCAGAGAGATGACTCATTTATTAATCGGATTTTATTTACTGACGAGGCAACATTTACGAATCATGGAAATATTAACTTGCATAACATGCATTTGCGGTCAACTGAAAATCCACATTGGCTGCGGCAAGTTGCACACCAAAGACCGTGGTCGGTTAATGTATGGTGTGGGATTATTGGGGATAGAATCATAGGCCCTTATTTCATCGAAGGGAATTTTAATGGTAGGAAGTACACCACATTCCTTCAAGAAACATTAGGGCCGTTATTGGAAGAAATACCTTTAGAAACAAGAAACAGAATGTGGTATCAACTCGACGGGTGCCCGGCACATTTTTCGCTGATAGCTAGAAATGAATTGGAAAAGAGATTTCCAAATCGTTGGATTGGACGCGGAGGAGCTGTATCGTGGCCGGCTCGCTCGCCAGACTTGACGCCTCTGGACTTTTTCTTGTGGGGATACTTGAAAGATCTTGTTTATAAAGAACGTCCAACTACGCCGGATGATATGCGTGAGAGAATTCTTCGAGCCTGTGATTCGATAAGTGCCGAAGTGATAAGAAATTCTACACAATCCGTGATGAGGAGATTGCAATACTGCATTGATTCCAATGGCAATCACTTTGAACGTCTACTGTGAATAAAGGTAATTTCACATAAAAATAAAGTTCATGTCACTTTTTGATCTTAAATGACCTTGAACGACTTTGACCCCTAGATGTTTTTTATGCAGTTTTCGATGCTCTACAAGATAGTTGAAAAAAAAATGTACCGTCCCATTTAAAAAAGTGGTGGTGACCTTTACTGTGCGACAGCGCCTCCACTGAGATAAAAAAAATGGTCGCATTTGATGACCCCTTTCGTACGGTACAACTTTTGTTTCAAACATTTTTTTGTGACGTCGATAATTACAGAGATATTCAAGGTGGCAACAGTTAGTGCCTCACCCTGTATATAAAAGGTTTGCCTTTTATATCCTGACTGACTGACTGACCGACTGACTGACTGACTCATCATCTCCCAGCCTAAACCGCTAAAAGTAGAAACGTGAAATTTGAAGAACGCGTTGATTTTTTATTGGAGGCATTGTTTAAGAAGGAATTTCTCGAAATTCAACGCCTAAGGGGGTGAAAGGGGGTTGCAAAACTTGTATAGGAAATTATATTCCTTGCGTGTATCAATTAAAAACTTGAGACATATGTTCCTTAGAAGGTGTAGAAGTGCACCAAGAAAGGATTTTTCGAAAATTCACCTCTTAGAGGGTGAAATGGGGTGTAAAATTTTTATGGGAAATGATATTCCTTGCGCATATCAACTTGAAACTTGGCAAATATGTTCCGTAGAAGATGTAGAAGTAAGCTAAGAAAGGGTTTTTCGAAAATCAATTCTTAAGGGGGTCAAATGGGGTGTAAAAGTTTGTATGGAAAATTATATTCCTTGCGTGTACCAACTTGAAACTTAGAACATAAGTTCCTTAGAAGGTGTACAAGTGCACTAAAAAAGGATTTTTCGAAAATCAACTCTTAAGAGGATGAAATGGGGTGTAAAAGTTTGTATGGAAAACTTTCCTTGCGTGTATCAACTTGAAATTCGGTATAAATATACTTCAAAACAAATAATAAAACGCATATTTTAGGATTTTTTAAAACCCCTAATGCGGGGTTCTACTTCTAATGAAGTTTCTATGGGCCAAATTCTACGCGGGCGAAACCGCGGGCGGAAGCTAGTAATACATGAATTATTTTAGAATTTTTCTCTCAATAATTTAGTAATTATAAAAATACTAGCTTCCGCCCACGGCTTCGCCCTTTGAAGTTTGAAAACATCGCGCTCGTCATAAAAGAGCCACTTTGTCACCTTGGTACACAATGTATTATTCAATTATCTACCATGTACATGAGTTTTAACAAAATCGAAGGCGAACACCTAAGCGATGTTCCTCGTTTGTAACCGAATAATATTGCTGCATAATAAAATTGCAATGACATCCTAGTGAAAGATCCGACTTGTTCGAAGAAAAAAAAGTGACCAACGATTACCAATTCGAACCTTATTTTTGAGTCTTTGTTATGCGACAAATGGATTTCTGTATGTTCCTATAGCTTGCCACTTAATTAGTTATTGATTGAATACTTTTCGTGACAACTCAAAAAACTAACTCGTTAAGTTTCTCAATACGGGGCATAATGCTGTCAGAAATTTTTTTATCAATATTGTCAATATTGAAAATGATTTATCAATATTGTCCATTTGAAAACAAATATCTCTTCTCCATTACAATACCGGAAAAAAGCACCTATCTGAACGTGGATTCGAAGCCTCACTCCCGTCCGATTTGCACGATTGGCACGAAAGGAACTACTGTGCCATTGTTTACTAGGCGTCGGACTTCGAATAAGAATGTCTCCAGCAATTTTTATTGCCGACTATTTTAAAGAAGGCATATTATTCGGAATGACACACCCTATATGCTTGCCACAGAAACGCTAGTATTCGAGAATCACCCTTAAGGTATAGACCGAGTTCGTTATACATTTTAAAAAATCTACAGATATTGCATTACACAAACTGCAACTATTTCATGGCATTGAAAATGTAATCAGACTTTTTGGGTGATAAAAAAAGTACATGCAAATAATATGAGTTGCTCTCTGTCTCTCTCTCTCACTCAACACATACAAAAGCCAAACGATAACCTCCGGCAGCAGGCCTTTCATACGCGCCCTTGATCTTTCCGCTCTACCTTGCTTATCAAACAGCAGGGCTACAGTCAAATACAGCCCAGTGGTCAAAATTCTGGGTATCTGGATTGACGACGTCCTTAGCTGGAAACAACAAGCCATCAACATTGCCAAAAGCTCCAACTCTCGGCTCTATCAGCTGAAGGTCTGTCGCAATTTCCGTCCTCGTCAAACAGGCATCAAGCTGGTCAACGTTCTAATGCTACCGCTCTACGACTACTGCTGCACCACCACTTTTAGCTTAGCGGATGAATATAACACCATCTTTAAAGTAGCTCAACTCATACGTACGCTTCATCTTTGACGAGCGAAGGTATGAACACATCACCCCTTACTGGACTAAACTGAACTTCCGAAGCTTAGAGGATCGACATAAACACCAGGCACTGTGTCTGTTACACCAAATCCTAAGTACGGACCGACCAGCATATCACAGGGCTGTATTCATCATCAATAATTCCAGGCAAGGCATGGTCCTTCGAAAACGGCACCAATTTCTTTCTATTCAGCACTTCCGCACTCAGTATATGAGACACTCGTTTCAAATTTCGGCAGCCAACCTATGGAACGCCCTCCCACAGCACTTGTTACACTTGCGTCAGGCCTCTTTTCGCGAAATAATATTTTCCGGCTCTCTCCTGTTCCTCGGCACCCAAATAGACATTTAGGAACAGCGGTCCAAAATCGTTAATTTTCATTGTTTTTTATTTCCAGCTTATATAGACTCACTTTTCTTTTGCTATTGTATCAAGCCTTTTTATATATTCTTGTACTCCTTAAATGTAAAATATAATGTATCGAGGTGGTCTGCCAAAGGACGCTTCTGTCCTAGAGCAGTTCTCTCTCTCTCTCTCTCTCTCTCTCTCTCTCTCTCTCTCGCTCTCCCCTCTCTCCCTCTTTCCCTCTCGCCCCTTCTTCGTCCCCCTCTCTCGCTAATTCACATTCTCACATTCTCATTATCTATCCAGCCATCCATCCATTCATTCATTCATCCAAACCAAACCAAACCAAACCAAACCTCAACAAACCCCAACAAACCTCAACAAACCTTAACAAACCCCAACAAACCTAAACAAACCCAAAAAAACCCAAGCCAACCAAAACAAACCCAAACGAATCCGAACAAACCCGAACAAACCCAAACAAACCTAAGCAAACCTCAACAAACCCAAGCAAACCTCAACAAACCCAAACGAACCCAAGCAAACCTCAAAAACCCAAACAAATCCTAACAAATCTAAGCAAACCCAAACAAACCCAAACGAATCCGAACAAACCCCAACAAACCCGAACAAACCCAAGCAACCCTCAACAAATCCAAACAAACCTCAACAAACCCAAAGAAACTTCAACAAACCCAAACAAACCCAAACAAACCTAAGCAAACCTCAACAAACCCAAGCAAACCTCAACAAACCCAAGCAAACCTCAACAAACCCGCACAAACCCAAACAAACCCAAGCAACCTCAAAAACCCAAACAAACCCAAACAAACCTAAGCAAACCCAAACAAACCCAAACGAATCCGAACAAACCCTAACAAACCCGAACAAACCCAAGCAACCCTCAACAAATCCAAACAAACCTCAACAAACCCAAACAAACCTCAACAAACCCAAAGAAACTTCAACAAACCCAAACAAACCTGAACAAACCCAAACAAACCTCAACAAATGTAAACAAACCTCAAAAAACCCACACAAACCCCAACATTGTAATGTACACACCAAAATTGAAACTTACAACTTGTAACCACAAATGACTACTCTACATGCAAGGAAGCATTTTTCAACAAATCACGGGCATTTAGCATGTCGCAACTCCCCCCACTCTGTTACAACACAGCGGCAGTGGAATGGGGGTAGCGTTAGTTTCGTGCGACATCTCGCTAAATCAGACCCCCTATATACATCTTTAAAAGCATTTTCAATGCTAAAACATGTGCAACAATTGGCTAAAGGCATTATAATCGTCTCAAAGAAAGAAATATTTCCTATCAGTTGATCGTCGCATAATATCTGCCTTTTGTCCTGTAGGCAGTTACGTACTTTGTAAGGACAGTGAAGCAATCTTTCATCTTCATGGCCATCACATTCTTTGTCTCTCCAAAGATCTTCCGAAGACAGCAAGTCTGTTTCGCAAGAAAGTTTGTTTTTCGAAAGGAAAGCTGCCGAGCAGAAAAAGGCAGAGTAAAGTACAGCTACGAAACTTCGGTGTTGAGTTGTCTTGGGACATTCGACTTTTCCGAGTTTCAGAGTGATTTTGTCGAATCACGAGGACTGAGCATTTTGCGAACATGAAAATTGAATAACAGCTTTGACCATTTATCGATTTTTCCCTAATGTGGTCTCAATTATCGATCATAGATGTGCTTATTGTATTAAAATTCGTATTAGGCAGTTGAGGTGAAGAGGTTGGAACGATTACGAATACTTCTGCACAGAGAGAAACGTCCATAGTATTTACAACAAATGCCCATGGTAAAAGGGAGGATAGTAAAATTCTCTATAGTTTATTGACATCGCAATCATAATATTATTAACACAACTATAAGAGAAAAGGGTATCTAAACATGCGATTTAGGTGGCGTGTTTGACTATCTAGTATCTCCGAAATAATTATTAACTATTATAAAAGGCTTACCTATATAGATATAATTAATTCAGCGCTATCACAAAATTAGCCCACAAATATTAATGTTGTCTGGCCCAGTACTGGCTAACCGATTGTTGGCAACCAATGTTGGCCCAACATTGAAACAACGGTTCTGCCATTTTTTAGCCGATCCTCTTTTCGAAGCCCGGCATCCAACATTACGCCAACATGGCCGACTGTCGGCGTAGACTGATGGAGCCGACCGTGGGCCAATACTGGCTGCCATTAATTATCCTGCGTTCATTTATAATCCCGGCACCCGGTACTATACCAATGTCGGGCCAGTATGGGCTACCCTCGGAGAGCTGACTGTTGGGGTGAACTACTGGAGCCGACCGTGGGCCAATACTGTCTGCCATAATTGTCCTACGTTCATATCTAATCTAATTGGCGTATTGCATACGGCAATATGCCAATGTCGGGACAGTATCGACTAACGACGAAGAACCAACTGTTGGCATGGATAGCTCGAATCGATCACAGGCCGGTAACACTCCCCGTTACGTATCTTATGAACTGCTCGCGAGTTGCCATTTAGTGTCGTATCGATGCAGACCGCGAACAAATAGTAGGCAGAATCCAAATGGAAACTTTGCATACGATCCAGGCTGCACGTTTTCCGAAATCATTTATTCAAGGATCTGAAAAAAGATTAGGTAAAAATTGGTGCTACAGTATAACTGTCAAAACTTATATATTTTAATAATAAAATTTCGAACAAAATTCTTTACATTTAATAAAAAATTTCGACAAAAACAATATATAGACCTTGAAAAACTTATATGTCCTAGAGAAAAGTGATAGAGGTTAATTATTCTAAGTAATTATATTTAAATTAAATGGAGTTCGTTCGAATTAAGAAAATATGTATTTAAGTTTCTGAGAAAAATGTATTTAATAAATACGTATTTCTAATTTTTGCCACCACGTCTCCGCCTTGTGCTACGTAGTGGGTGCCATCTGGATCCCGATGAGGATACCCCTTCTAGGGAATCGGTGTCATATCCCGATCCGGATCTGATCGGAACTCAGGTATCTCTAAGAAATTTCTACATGGGTAGGCATCCGATAGCACAGTGGCAGCGTGCGTAGAATAGGCAGAAGATAGGTTGTAGGTTTGACTCCATGTGCAGGCGAAATATTTTCTGCTAAAGAAATCATTTCAGCAGGTTAGGGAATGACGAATTATGATAAAAATCGTTGAGGTAGTACTTCTTGATTGAGTCTTTTTTATTTATTTTGGATTTATGAAATATTCTATACATTTTGTAAACGTACCATACAATATGGTAAAAATAACTATAAACATCATTGCAAATCACAAGAATTTCTTTTTATTAATGTAGGGGAGAGTGGGGCACAACGTGTCACAGGGCACATGCGGTTTCTCGGAGGTTTGTAGCTCGCAAACTCCGGAATATTAGTGTTGGATCGCGATTTATATTAGGTTTCGTCAAGCCTAAAAGAAAGTCGATAGCAGCTCAAAAAGGATTATTAAAAATTAAAAATTCATTTGTGGTTTGGAAAAAAAATATTTCGCTCGCCGGGAAAACGTAAAATATAACGACACTTTCTGTAGCGGCTCCAGTTTTCGGTCCTAATCGATAGTTTTATTATTTATAATGTACTCAGTGACTTGTGTTTTTCCATTCGTAGTTTAATTAATAGTTATTTTGATCAATAATCAAATATTTTACTAGTGGGGTACAATGTGTCACCGAGTGGTGGGGCAAAATGAGTCGACTCCCAATGAGGAAACAAAGAAGTGACGAGGCTCCGAAGAAGCGCAATGTGTCACGGGCAGCTGTCAACCTCCAGAGAAACTCCAGAGAAATGCAATTTCTCGGAGTTTTGTAGCATGTAAAATCCGAAATTTTTTGTGTTGGTCCGTGATTTATATAAAGTTTCAGCTGGCCTAAAAGAAGGTCAATAGCAGCTCACAAAGAATTATTTAAAGTAAAAATCAATTTGAGCCTTGAAAAAAAAAATCACTTGCTGGGAAAACGTCAAATATTGTGAGGCAATTGTGTGGAGCACAATGTGTCATCGAGTTGTTGAGCACAATGAGTCGACTCCCAATGTTATTGGCAAATAATACCCGTTGTGAAATTATCGCTATGTATGAAAATCTGTTATCTATATTAGGAAAATATAAGAGTTTCAACCGGCTCGTTGTACCCTACGTTTCGCAGAACTTGACACACTGTACCTACCTATCTGACACATTGCACCACACCCGTGGGGCACGATGAGCCAATCAATTTTTTTGAACCCATTATTTTAGGATTTTTAATCTTTTTGCAAAAAAATATGGTAGCTTCATTGTACGCCCAAAGGTCTATAAAATCGGTTATGACCTTTTTTTCTAATCAGACTACTTTGGTAAGAGAAAAAATTCGATAAGAAAAAAGTAACACACTGTGCACCACGTTCCCCTATATATATTTTAGTCCTGCTCATTATTACGATGTTGGGATGTTATTTTTTGATAGTGTAAGGAAATGTCCATTTATGCAAACCTACTATATTTTATAGCATTAAACAATAAACGCTTGCTTGTAAAATTGTTGGTTGTGGTTAACATATGCGCATAACTTACGTAACTGCTAAAATATCAATAAGCAGTACTATATTTTGGGCAGTAACCATGAATATAACGTGTTGTTCTCCCCTCAGCGTAATATAAAATATGGTTGAAGATACCGTACATTTCTCTCAGTGTGACAATGCTTGGCCACATGTTGCAAAACCGGTGAAAATCTACTTAGAAAAGCTTAAATTAGAAGTCCTACCCCACCCGCCGTATTCACCAGACATTACCCCTTCCGATTATCACTTGTTCCGATCGATGGCACATGGCCTGGTTAAGCAGCACTTCCATTCTTATGAAGATGCCAAAAAATGGATCGACTCTTGGATAGCTTCAGAAGACGTGTCGTTTTGCCGACGTGGAATCAAAATGCTGCCAGAAAGATGAATAAAAGTAGTGGCTCGCGATGGGCAATACTTTCAGTGACATGTTTTTTTAGTATTAGGTGTTGGAATTAATTCGTAGCGTTTTACAAGAGATGGCGTAGGTAGTACAGTATTTCGTTGTTACCGACAGTAATGTATTCATCGTGAAACAGCTATCATTGAATGTCATTTGCTGTACATAACCTCTTTTTGAATCTTACATAACAACACTTTATAATTTATTGAATATGTCAACATTTGTGCCGAATAAAGTATTTTTGCGGGGAGTTTTGCTTCATTACTTTAATATGCACAAAAGTGCTGCTGAAGCTTATCGTATTTTAGTGGAAGTGTATGGTGAACATGCTCTAGCTGGCCAGCGACCTGGTCAGCCGAAAAAAGTTGAAGATAATGAGTTGGAGGCATTGCTCAATGAAGACTCATCTGAAACACTTCAAGAATTGTCTACATCATTGGGAGTTGACTTATCAACGGTAGGAAAACGTCTTAAAACTTTGGGCATAATCCAGAAGGAAGGACATTGGGTCCCATATGAATTGAAACCAAGGGACATTGAGAGGCGTCTTTTGACATGTGAACTGCTGCTTCAACGGAAGAAAAGAAAAGGTTTTTTGCATCGAATTGTCACTGGTGATGAAAAACGGATCCTTTACGACAATCCGAAGCGCAGAAAGTAATGGGTTAAGCCCGGCCAACCATCAACATCAGTGGCAAAGCCAAATATCCATGGGTCTAAGCTCCTGCTCTGTATTTGGTGGGATCAGAGGGGTGTGATTTATTATGAACTGTTGAAACCGAATGAAACCATAACTGGGGATCGTAACCGACTGCAGTTGATGCGCTTGAGCCGTGCATTGAAAGAAAAATGGCCGGAATACTCCCAAAGACGCGACAAAGTCATTTTGCTGCACGACAATGCTCGTCCGCACGTCTCAAAACCGGTAGAAACATATCTGGAAACACTTAAATGGGAAGTCCTACCCCACCCGCCGTATTCTCCAGATATCGCTTCTTCTGATTACCATTTGTTTCCTTCGATGGCTCATAGCCTGTCTGAGCAGAAGTTCACTTCTTACGAAGATTGTCAAAAATGGGTCGATTCGTGGATTGCATCTAAAGATGAGGCGTTCTTCCGAAACGGTATTCGTACCCTGCCCGAAAGATGGTCAAAAGTAGTAGAAAGCGGTGGGCAATACTTTCATTAATGTATTTTTTTATTTTCATTTAAAATAAATATTTTTTTTTTATAAAAAAAAACGCTACGAATTAATTCCAAGTCCTAATAATTTTTAAAAATAAGGCATTAATTTTCACGAAAAAAACAGGGAGAACTTATTCAACATATCAATATATATTTTTGTACAGTCGAACCTCGTTATAACGAATCTCTAGGGAAGAACATAAAAGTTCGTTATATCGAGTTTTCGTTATATTGAGATTTCGTTATATCGAGGTTTTAACAAAGAGGACAAATAAAAAATGCTCTAATTTAAGCCTTTCTTTCTTTTAAAAAATATATTAGTACTATAAATATAGGAATATTTTTTTAAAGAAAGAAAGGTTTTAATTAAGAAAGGTTTTAATAAAACTAATTGCTTGTAAGAGCAATTTTTACAAGCAATTAGCAATTAGACCATAATGTATATAGCATATTATTTTTTAAAGCGGATTATGTTAAAATTAAACAAATATTTTGATTACAACACATTTGTTGATTTTATACATATACCTAGTAACAGATATTATACATATACCTAGTAACATCGAAATAACAGCTTCGGTATCTTTGGGTTCGTCAAAGTCTTCTAAAAAAGTCGGTAATTTTCTTTTACGTACTCTTGGACTGTTGTCTTTGAATTTGGTTTCCGATAGTTGCCGATCGACTTTATCGAGTTTTCGATAGTAATTCGATAGCAGAGAGGAGGAGAAGGGAACGAAAGAAAGGGAGTTCGTTTACCGAACGCTTCGTTATTCAGAGGTTTTGTTCACAAAAATTCCTTGTATAGAGGTTAAGAACCCTGAAAATAAATTGGTTATATCTATAGTTTTTTTTTTTCGTTGTACCAAGGTTTCGGGTGTGTATCGGAAGGGAATGGACAAATCTTCAAATGTGTGAATTAGTTGTGCAAATCCTAAGTGTTGTCATTCATTGTCACTAAATTTAAGGTTATTAAAGAATAAGGCATCTAAATAAGGTTATTCAATACTATGGTTTCTCCGATTGCGTTGTATAATTGTGTATGTGGGTCATGCTTATTTTTAATTTCTGGCGTTTGGCTTTACGCTAAGCAGCGCTTGAAGCTTGAGAAAATATTTCTTCGTTGATTGCAAAAGAGCTGGGATCGACCTTTAAACGCAATGCAGATTGCGTTCAAGACGTTATCTCATTATATATTATGCTTGTCTTCAATGAGGATAAAAAAGGTAGACAAATTTCGTAGTAATCTTTTTAGAAAACGTGCTTTATCAGGCACACCGTCCTCGAGGCAACGCTATTGCCATAATTTTATTGATATACGAGATGCAGATATTTTCGAAACGGTGTTTTGTCGATGAACGTTATTTTCATCAAACGACTTTGACGTCAGAGTCTAGACGCGATGAATATTCAAGGAGAATTTAAATACAGAGTAAACACAGATTTCAGTTAATTCTATCGAGGTACTTCATCGTAATGAAGGCCGATAGGCTATTCCAGTTCCTCGGTACGTATCACCACAAAATTATTTCAGTGACAATTCAGATTTTTATGAGGCCAGACTAAATTGCTACGACGGGGCTGATATTTTTTCTGGAAGTATAGAATCTCTTTTGCGGATCGACCTGTGCAATTTGTGTACGAACGACAGTAGCGTTTTTAGGGGGAAAAATCGACGTATTTCGAGAGCTAATCACACACTGCCAAAAAGAAAAATTATTTTAAATATGATCCATTTAAATTAAATAGGTTTTTCCCTTGTCTCACGGCCTACTACGACCCTATTTGTTTCAATTTTTTTTATTTGTTCAAGCTATTCTTTTTAAATATTAAATATATTCAAATTAAATAAATAAAGATTAGCCTCAAATTAAATAAATAAAAATACAACACGATATATCGCTTGAATACGAGAAAGGAATATAGGTTCTTGACATAAAAGTGCAGTGAAAAAAGTTGAACTTTTCATTCTTTTTTCATTAACAAGGTTCATTAACTGTTATTTGTAAAAAAAAGAAAGGGATCGTCGTGCCTTTGATTAACAGGCGTGACTGTTGATGTATAGAACGACTAACCCTTTTTCGCAACTGCAGAATGTTACAACAGTCTTCTAATGAAAACAAAGCCATGAGATTTTTGAGAGACTGAATCGTCTACCATCTTTCCGTCTGTCTCTTTTGTCTTATACTAATAGATGAAACCAAATCACACAAATATTAAGAATACACGGTGTGTACCAAAAGTCATGAAATATATATTGGGAGTACAAATAAGTCTCCGCCGTTTGACAAAAGATGGCCCCATAATTCACATAATTTTTTTCGTGCGAAAATGTCGAGTTTTGAGCCGTATAAGCGTCATTTGTGGGAACTTTTGATTTACTTCTTTAATTTGAAGAAATCTGCAGCTGAAGCGCATCGATTGCTTGCAAAAGCATATGGTGAGGCTGCTTCAAGTGAGAGAAGTTGTCGTGAGTGGTGTCAAAAGTTTAAAAACGGTGAGTTTGACGTCGAAGACAAAGGACGTAGCGGAAGGCCGAAAGTGTACGAAGACGCGGAATTGGAAGCATTATTGGAGGGAGATTCGTGCCAAACGCGAGAAGAACTTGCTCTTAGAATAAGAGTGACTCAACAAGCAATTTCACATCGTTTAAAATCGTTGGGAATGATTCAAAAGCAAGGAAATTGGGTTCCGTATGAACTGAAGCCGAGAAACGTTGAACGCCGATTTTGCACATGTGAAATGTTGCTTGCCCGGCATAAGCGAAAGGGTTTTTTGCATCGTATAGTCACTGGTGATGAAAAATGGATCCACTACGATAACCCAAAGAAGAGGAAATCATCGGGACCACCTGGCCATGCTTCAACATCGACAGCCAAGCCGAATATTCATGGAAAAAAACACATGTCGTGTATTTGGTGGGATCAGCTTGGTGCCGTGTATTATGAGTTGCTCAAATCGAACGAAACCATTACTGGGGCTCTCTACTGAATACACTTGATGAGATTGAGCCGAGCTCCCAAGGAAAAACGCGCCCACTACTACTCCAGACACGACAAAATCATTCTCCTGCATGATAATGCTCGTCCAAATGTTGCGGCGCCGGTCAAAACCTACTTGGAAACACTCAATTGGAAAGTTTAACCCCACTCGGCGTATTCACCGGACATTGCTTCCTCTGACTATCATTTATTTCGATCGGTGACGCACGGCCTGTCTGAGCAGCACTTCACATCATATCAAGATACCAAAAATTGGGTCGATTTGTGGATAGCCTCAAAAGATGAAGGGTTCTTGCGACGCGGTATCCATATGCTGCCAGAAAGATGGCAAAAAGTAGTGGCTAGCGATGGACAATACTTTGAATAAAACATAAAGTACCTTTCTTTCATAATAAATGCGAAATTTTTTATTTAAAAAACCAAGGAGATTTATTTGTACTCCCAATACATATATTTTTTTAAAGATTTATTAACAATATCTGTACAAGGGGTTAATATTTTTCAAAGTACTCTTCATGAGCATCTACACATTTTTTCCACCTACTCTCCTATGCTCGAAACGCCCCCACGGAGGCCTCGACGCGAATCTCCCTTAAAACTGTTGTCGCAGCCGCTTGGCAAACCTCAGTGCTGTCAAAACGGCATCCTATGAGTACGTTCTTGACCTTGGGGAACAAGAAGAAGTCGGCCGGCGCGAGGTCGGGACTTTAGGGTGGCTGTGGTAGCGTTGTCACGTTATGCTTCGACAGGAACTCACGGACGCAGAGAGACGTGTGGCTCGGCGCATTGGCGTAATGCAACAGCCAAGTACAGGCGCGGCGATGTCTTTTCGCACGCGGATGACCCTTTTACGCAATCTTCGTAGGCTTACTTAAGGCCTTCGGCCATGCTAGGATTTTCCAAAAATCGATTCTTTTTTTTTGTTAAAAATGTTCCTTAGTACCTATAAAATTATATTCCAAACGATTATATATGTGAAAAATCTCTAAGTACTCGATTTTCGAATTCTAGCGCAAGCCCTCTTGATTCATGTCATGACTTTCTATTAACTTTAAACGCCTTTATCTCAAAACTACATTTTTCAAGTTGGCCGGACTCATAACTCAAATTTCAACCGATTCACTTGAAATTTTAACTGTATGTTTAAAATTACATTTTCTGAGGCACTACGTAGGATTTTTCAAATTATATTGCATAGTTCCTTTTTTATAAACAATTTTCTGACGATTTTCTCATGGCATTTTATACTTTTTTTAATTTATATCCAATAATTTTATTTATTATATAATTTATAATATATCCAAAAAATTCTACATACTTCTATAACTATTATTATACATAATCGAAAAAACTTTAGTGTCTCATCATACCTCAAAAGTTATAGGAGCTGTTGGTCCGGCCGTTGACCTTACAGAAATAAAGGCGTCATCGGGAAAATGCTGCACAGTCGCCATTTTGACATGTATCGCTGTGAATAAGTAATTTTGTATAGTCAATTACGTGTACAATAAAACCCCTATTTTGTGATTCCGATTTATTTTATGGTTTCGCTGAAAAAAAATCACAAAATATGCCCTTTTTGGCCTCTAGAATGGCCTAAGGCGTTAAGCAGTTCATGAGTTTCTGCAGCTGTTTTGTCGAGTTTTGTGCAGAACTAGATCGCCCAACGTTGTTGGAAAGTATCCGCCATGACGTGGTCTCAAAACAGGGGTGCACTAAATCAGCGATCCTGACGCCATCGATGCTAGAAGCAGACTGACCTAGGGTGTGCTGCAAAGCTGAGAGTAAAAAAATATATTTCATGACTTTTGGGACATACCATGTAAATAAAAGATTTAGTTATTGGACGATATTAAATAAATTTTTATTCGAATAAACAAATATATTTAAAATATATCATTTTAAGAATGGAATGCCTTAGGAAAAATTTGATTTCACGAAAAATCTAATTAATTCAAATTTTTTTATATCAAATAAACGCATCTAGTTAATATAAAAAGAATTTTTCTGACAGTGCATTACGCTCATGGAAACTTCCCGATCATTGTTTAGTTTTATTATTTATATCTGCTGAAACAATGCTACCACGGTGCAAAAAAAAATAGGTACGGTTCGACTAATTATCGGACTTACTCTTAGAACCGTGAGAATGAGGTTTCACAGCACCGTTATAAAATTATTAAATTTTTATTCGCGAATTTGTGCAAAAATCAAGCATACATAATATTAGGCTGTGCGAACATGGGAACGTCATAGACTGCACAAATGCTCCCTACTTTATCTACATTCAGTAATTATGCCCGGGAACCTCAAAGTATTTAATCAGGATAATTAACGAGAAATATTATTTGTTATTATTCTTTTAATAAACTTAAGAAAAGCCCTGATTCTGTCTATAACGCCCAGGCCACCGCAGCCGCAGGCTGGCTTAAGAGCGATGTGAGGAATCGCACAGCGACCCCCGAATCTAATTTGTTTTATTAAAGGGTCGAACGATAACCACATTTATGGAGAATAGAATATTAAAAAATCATTTCTTTCAGATGACAAGGACGGTCGCAATCACAATGCCCGACGAGAAAAAAAGTTAGCGACATGACCTGTGCAACATCAAATATCATGTATAATTTCGAATAAAATGCTTTCAAAAAATTTAAGATGTTATATCAAACATGTATAAATATAACTGTGAAATATTAACACTGTATTGATTCAACCGTTTCTCTAGATTTAATTTCCAAAAAATCACATTGAAAATGGGCGTTGACACTAGAATCTCGCCTTGATATGACAATCACTTTAAAGTGATTGTCATATCACAATAAAATAATTGTCGCAATAAAATCACAAATAAAGTGATTGTCATAATAAAATTACAAATGTAGTGAATATCACAACAAAATCACAAATAAAGTTATTATCACAATAAAATCACAAATAAAGTGATTGTCACAATAAAATCCCAAATAAAGTGATTGTCATATAAAGGCCGGATGCTAGTGTGAACACCCATTTGCAAGGTGATTTTTTCGGAATTAAATTTAGAGAAACGGTTGGTAGTAATCAATCGGCCCCATTGACGATCACAGACCACTTTCCTCGTACTTCACCACCGACGGCTAGACCCCATAACAACCTCAGATGGATTTTTTTACACGTTGCTATACGATTTATTGATTGGAATGAAATAAATGAACATCGATACTTAGTTAATGTGTTCTTTTGCTCGAAGTTATTGTAATATTAGGTGAAGTAAAAAGTTCTGAGCGTTTTTTCGCTTTATTTCGACGATGAAATTAACATAGTTTGGATTATCCGATTTAGATCAAATATGCGCCGTTTTGTTCGATAACTTTTGTTCATTTTGAAGGCAATTTCATAATTCCGCGATTGAAGAAGTCCTCGTCCCTATTGGTAAAGAACTTGACCAGCTCATTTTCACAAGCCTCTCTTGAGGCCAGTTTTGTACCATCAAGAAAATTTTTCAAATGCTTGAAAAGGTGATAATCGCTTGGTGCCAGGTCTGGACTATACGGCGGGTGCGATAGGGGACCTCCCATCCAAGCTCTCGGAGCTTCTGGCGCGTCGTTAAAGATGTGTGCGGCCTGGCGTTGTCTTGATGGAACACAACATCCTTCCTATTGGCCAATTCTGGCCGCTTCTGGTCGATCGCCTGCTTCAATCTGGTCAGTTGTTGACAGTAGAGGTTCGAATTGAGTGTTTGGCCCGATGGGAGCAGCTCATAGTGGATGATTCCCTTCCAATCCCACCAACCACACAGCAAAACCTTCTTGGCCTTTAATCCAGGCTTGGCGATCGTTTGGGCTGGCTCACCGCGATTGGACCACGAGCTTTTGCGGCTGTTGTTCTGCTATGTGATCCATTTTTCATCGCCAGTCACCATCCGCTTCAAAAATGGGTCGATTTCGTTACGTTTCAGCAAAGAATCCCAGGCATCAATTCGGTCCAAAAGGTTCTTTTGCGTCAATTCGTGTGGCACCCATACATCGAGCTTCTTCTTGAGACCAGCCTTATGCAAATGGTCCCAAACGGTTTTCTGGCTAATCTTCAGTTCCTGGGCAATGGAATAAGTGCTCACATGCCGGTTCGACTCGACGATTTCCATGATTTTATGCCACCGCTTTGCTGTTGCATTCGATACTGTACTGGGTCCATAAACAGCACAAATTTTTTTGGCCGCCTGCTCCGCCTTTTCACCTTGGTCATAGTGGTACTAAAGAATGTATCGAATTTTCTCTTTTTTTACCTCGATTTTGGAACGCTGTAACACACAACTGGCTTCACCAAACACAAAAATGTCAAAGAACTTTTTTTGCAGCGTAATGTCACCTTTAAATCGCCGTATAGTATGACCCGATGCGATGTATACATCGAAAGATATGCCTCACTAAAGACATCTAGCGGAAAACGCTCAGAACTTTTTACTTCACCCAATATTAAGTAATCACATTGTCACATGCACCTAATTTCACCTTACTGTAACTACTGGATAGGGGAATTTGAAGAAAATAAATTGTCGATTTTTTTTCAATCACTCTAATCACCACATACGTACACGCTCACTAAACGTGCAGGTTATGTTTCAACACGTCAAGTTTTTTCTCTTGACTTTTCGCATATTTCTTATTCGAACACGGTAAGAATTCTCAAATGGCGATTATCAGGAAACAATGCAGAATCCAATTGGATCCCAATGAGGATTTATGTCAATAATATTATCCATGAATATGACGAGACCTTTCGTTCAGATTGTTCTTCGAATCGCCGCGCACTTAAAACATTGTGTAGAAGAAAATCTCTCATCTCCACAAAACCTTTCGTAAGATTTGCAACAACGTATTATAGACTTCAAAGCGAAGGGGTCACTCACTACTGGTGAAATTCAGTAATTTTCCATGTTTCGGGCATTGTGCGTACTATATGACTTTGCAAAAACATCCGCACACCATTTTCAATAAAATTACCATGAGCTCTGGTTGTGCATTCCAATCGTACATAATATAAACAATTAGCTGGAAAATCAACAATTGAACTTAACTTTCGCCAAAAAAGAAACGTTGTCACATTTATTTCCAATGTTCATTTGCATAAGCTTGCGAAAAGGGGGGCAAGATCCCTATAGAACGCCAAATCTTAGTCAACTTTCATGATTTTTTTTGGAGGGTAAAGAATGTATATATCTTTTCAGGGTCATAGGTACTTTTTATTACATAATTCTAGTTTTTAAAAAGATTTTTGTTATTTAAAAAAAGTGAAAAATGGTGGTGATATAACCAGTCGCCGCGAAGCTGTCCGGTAGGGGGGACGAATGCGGTGTACACTCCAGTACCTCGTAAGATTGTCTGCAACAGTCTACTCAAAAATTTGATTAGTATATTGGAAAAATTGGAAAAATAATGCTAATTACCTGATGGGGAGACCATAGAACCAAAAAGATGATTTTTTCGGAAAAAATTCAAACTTGACCCAGTCAAAAACATGTTTATTTGGATAATTTTTAGTCGGTCTTAAGTTCATCAATTGGACATAAGTACCATAAAAATATGTGCCAAGTATGAGCTCGATCCGTCAAATAGTTTTTGAGTAATCGTGTACACCGATTTTCAACTCATTGAAAAAAAAGTTTCGAGATAATCGCGTTTAAAGTTTCGGAAAGGGAAAAACGTATGATGTGACTTATTGACTAGTCAGCTATTCCAGCACCACATAATAGTCCTTCAGCTTCCTCGTAATACTCATTTTGCCCATCTAGCAGCTATTATTGAATAGACGACTCATCCACCTCTCCACATAGTCCCTATATCTGCGCGCAGGGCTTCAAGCGGAGCAGAGATGGGTCAAGCTCAAAGGCTCTCGGGATGTCATTTTTGAGAATTGACCAAAATCACTAACTGCATCTTATTCTACAGGTCTCAAACTATAAATTTCTACAATAAAAAAATGCATTTTTTGAATCCTCTATAGGGAGTGCCCTTCTTAAGATCCCGTGCCTTTTAATTTACCCCACGCTTACCACTGCACTATTTCCAGTTCCTAAGGAGCTCCCCAGAGTGCTGTCTACAGCTACTCTTTCCAAGATCGCTACTTCATTGCTTTAGCACGATATGGTACGAATCGACTGTGGAAAACTTGAGCTGAAACAAGCAGCTATATTGTAGCGAGTTTTAGATGAAACAATCTACAGATATTATACAAAGTGCAACTATTTCATGACATTGAAAATGTAATCAGACTTTTCGTGTGATAAAAAAAGGTACATGCAAACAATGAGTTGCTCTCTCTCTCTCACTCTCTTTTCACATTCTCACTCTCGCGGTCTCTCACACACATTCTCACATTCTCACTCTCTCACTATCCATCCATCCTTCCATCAAACCAAAACAAACAAACTTAAACCCAAAGTTAAACCCGAACAAGCCCAACCTTAAACTCAAACAAGCCCAACTTTCAACCCAAACAAACCCGAACAAGCCCAACCTTAAACCCAAACAAGCCAAACCTTAAACCCAAACACGCCAAACCTTAAACCCAAACAAGCCCAATCTTAAACCCAAACAAGCCCAACCTTAAACCCAAACAAGCCAAACCTTAAACCCAAACACGCCAAACCTTAAACCCAAACAAGCCCAACCTTAAACCCAAACAAACCCAAACAAGTCCAACCTCAAACCCAAGCAAACCCAAACAAGCTCAACCTCAAACCCAAACAAACCCAAACATGTCCAACCTCAAACCCAAACAAACCCAAACAAGCCCAGCGTCAAACGCAAAAAAACCCAACCTTAAACCCACAGTTAAACCCCAACAAGCCCAATCTTAAACCCAAACAAAGCCAACCTTAAACCCAAACACAGCCAACCTTAAACCCAAACAAAGCCAACCATAAACCCAAACAAACAAGCCCAAGCGCAAACCGAAACAAACTTAAACCCAAACAAAGCCAACCTTAAACCCAAATAAACTTAAACCCAAACAAAGCCAACCTTAAACTCAAACAAACTTAAAACCATACAAACCCAAACTTAAACCCACCAACATTAAAATGTACACACCAAAATTGAAACTTACAACTTGTAACCACAAATGACTCTACATGTAATGCAGCATTTTTCAACAAATCACAGACATTTAGCATGTCGCAGCTTCCCCCACTCTGCTACAACACAGTGGCAGTGGAGTGGGGGTAGCGTTAGTTTCGTGCGACTTGTCGCTAAATTAGATCCCCTATATACATCTTTAAAAGCATTTTCAATGCTAAAATAGAACGATCTTCGATTTCTTGTACTCAGAGCTAAGTGCTGTTATAATTGTTATGCAAATGTCCCGAACAAACCTTGCAGCGGGACTTTTGAGATTATGCCGAACGAGAAAAGGGCAAAATTGTTTTTTTTGTTGTACTTTCCAAATCACCTTCACTCGTAAATCACGTTTTTATGTCCCTGAAAATGCAAAACATGCACTTCTGCCTCTCCTAGAGTGTACAAAAGTTTCCACTCTAGAGGAAACTTTTTTAACTCTGCAGTGAAATTAAATGGAGTCGACGAAAAAAAAAGATGAACCAATTCGCGCGTCACAAATTGAATTACCAAACAGAATAAATTACTATTCGCATGGCGTGTTCGTTTCCTAAAAAATTGTAGAAAGCTGCAGTCGACATTCCCTGGTTTCATCACGTTTTCACCATCTATTGTTGGTACGAAGCCTGCGGTTGCTAAGGTAGCAACTCTTGTGGATATTGGCGCCATCTCTATGCGTATGGATGATTCCACAAATTTCTTTTCTCCCGACCGTCGAGAATTATTAACGTTATTATTAAATACTTTTTAATAAATTCTCGATAATTTTCAAGAAGTATTATTTGACCATTGCAACAGCTTTTTTAATAAACGTTTATTCATTTTTATAGATTTTCTCCCCATTTACTTTGCATCTTCCGATAATTAATATAAATCATATATTTTTTGTTTGGGTTTGTTTGGGTTAAAAAAAATATGTGCGCTGATTGTATTCTCGAGAGTAACGGAGAAGATTAATGAAATAATTTTTGGACTTTTACTTTATTGTTCTGCCGAATGTTTATCCATTTGCCTGAGCCTAATAAATAATCGAAAATTATATTTTAAAAATAATAAAAAAGATAATTGTAGAAATAATTTTAATGTTTTGACGAATCACTATTCGATCGAACCGCGGATAAGAAAATTTGATCGTTGTGTGCAATCATGCGGATGCCCTCAATATGCCAGACGAAAAATATATGAATTTGACGGGTTTGCTCATTGTGGTATAATATATTTGCCGGGAATCACCGCCTTCTATCGAAGCCTACGGTTATTTTTACATGGCTGTTGATTCTTCGCTTTTTTGCCAAGTTATCTTATCGGTTTTTTTATTCATAATTGTAACCACCACATGATATGGAGTGAAGATGTCGTCAATACATAAACTCGGTGATTCTCGTTCTGGAGTCAGAACAGTTGCGTAGCGTCGATTTGAACCACACGCCAGCTCAATATTTTCTTCATATCTTTAAACATTTAAAGCAAAAAAATGAAGTCGGTAATAGTGCTGTCACTTCTGGCGATATTTTACTGCACCGTAAGTCTTCACGGAACGACGTTTTCTTTTTCTCAATATATTTTTTAATTATTCACACTAAATATTGGAATTCCATTGTAATCGGATCCCTACTGACTATTTAAGCTCAATTCTACAAAATGGAGTGCATTTTTTAATATGAAAAACAAAATAATAATGTTAACAATTTTGTCAGCCCCACCAAGTGTAGAAAAAATTTGGTTAAAAGGAGACTGGCTAGGACCAATTTTAAAGGAGATGTACTTCTCGTCATTTTCCTGACGATCAATCCATAATATTTTTGGAGTCTTATCGAGTGATAACATATTTTTTACTTCATATTTTTACGTCATTAATTAATTATCATGGTCGTTTTTATATTCTGGATAATGATAAATAATAATAAGGAATGCGGTTGAAATTAATAGCAAGTAAACTACATCTGATGCTGATAATTAAATCGCTGTTCACTGAGACAATTAAACAAAAAATCTCGACCATGTACCAATGACATAGGTTTCAATACTGGAACTGAACTATCACTCGCTATGACTCGAACAGTGTGATGGATATAATTGCAATCAGATTTTTTTTAGAGTTTCTGGTTACCAATACTTTTCCTCGTTACGATAAATAATAGTAGCATTAAATCATTTTTCTCCCAACAGGAGAGCAATGCGGCATATAATCCTGCGATCGCTGCAATCAGTACATTGAAAACGAGAACGCAAAACACGGTGAACGATCTCACTCGGTACAGGAACAAATTGTCCTTCGATCTGAATAACAGACTCAGCAACTTGAAACTCGATCAAATGCAAAATATCAACAATATTGTTAATCCTGCAGTCAGTGACGTTCGGGTAAGAAAATAATAATGTTCGTGCTTGAATTCTTTAAGGGATTAGGCTACTTTTATGACCCGACAGTCAAGGTTATTTAAGAAAATTAATTTTGAAGGGATAAGTAAGATGATTGAAAAATCGTTTGGACGCTCATATGTATGTACATTAACAAAGTTGTGTACCAAATTTCATCAAAAAATGTTAATAATGAAAGAAGTTATAAACAATCCCGTGAAGGACCCTTGAAGCTCAACGGAGTACTTGATTTTGGCTACACGGTTGATCTGAAAGAAAACAAAAAACTAGTTTTTTTTTCTCAAAATAGACGATATTGGCTAAGAGCTTTTTCTTGTTATCGTGTATCAATCATCAAAAACAAGATTCTGATGTTGTTTTCAATTTTTAGAAAAAAAACATCCCATCATTATTGTTAATAACTAATGGAAACAAATGTGAAAAAGAAAAACGTTGGTCAAGACTAAAGTACTGCTACACTGAATAAGTGTACCAAATTTCAAATCAATCCGTTCATTAAATATGGGGAAATCCTGTACACCGTTTTGAAAAACATAGATTTGAGAAAAACGTGTTTAAGGCGTTACACCACCTTAGCGCTAGGAAAAATAGGTATGGACGTTTAAAAAATGTTTGACGCAACCATTAAATATGAAAAATCATTTTTATTTTTCCCAAATACTTGATAGTTTCATGAACAAATGAAAAAAAAAAATTAATATAAAAAATTAACAAATGGCGGAAATATAAGTCGTCTAGTAGGACTCTCTTTTGAAAATTTTTGCCAACGGTGAAATATTTTTTTCTGTTGGGCATCCTCCGAAATATCTAAAATATTTCGTGTAAAGAAAAAAACCCAAGCGTAGCATAGGGAAAGTTAAATTAATTTTTATTTTTGTAAAAATGACAGCTGTTTGCAAAAAAGCTCTGATTTTTACCACAATTTTGAGTTTTAAGAGTTAATAAAAAATGAACGTAGCATCAAAGCAAAAAAATCCTATGCTACATCCCAGATATTTTTCCACCAGTTTGAAAAGAGGCTCCCCCTAGACCAGTTATATCTTCGTCATTAACAAAAAAAAATTATTCGGTTTGTTTTAATTTGTTTTTAAACTATAATATATTTGTGAAAAATGAAAATTATTTTATATATTTAATAGTGGCGTAAATTTTTTTAAATATTTTCGTACTTAATTTTTCGAACGCCAAGGTTGTGTAATCTCTTAAAGATTTACTAGCGGTTCTATCGTTGTAATCATAAGTGTACCTTCAATCTACGATTCTAAGATCATATATTGCACCTTCCATTTCAATTTGAGTTGGCTCAAGCGACGAACGAGTTTTTGAAATTTTTACAGTAGCTTAACCTCTCAAGACTCAATACAACATACAAAAAACGGTTATCTATCTGAAGTAACTTAAAGACACCCAATATGTTTTTATTTACTGTTGGTGGACGACTGTAATAGTCATTATTCCGATCTATCTGAAATTGCAGCGTGAAAATGTCTCGTTTATTAATTATTAGAAAATACATATCAAAAATAAATTTTCAGTCAATGATCTCGACTGCTAGTGCAAATGGAAAAAACGCCGAGCACTGCTTTGAACCAGCACGACTGAGGCTCAGGGATGCTAGTATGAAAGGCTTCAAGGAGTTGGACGAGTGTGCCGAAACTGGAAAATCGAGCATAAATGGAGTTGCGAGCAACATTGACGCGACAGTAGCGCTCAGCAATCGTATCGTCTACGATCTTGACGCGATAGTCAGGGACTGTTATTCGCTGAACAGTATGCAAATGCAAAGTTGTATCAACGGAAAACTCCCAGCCGCAAGTGCGGGTGTTGGAATGTTGGATAATACCGCCAGCGAGTTGAAGCGAACTGGTGACACTGTTTCCTCGAGCGCTGTTACATCGGCGTTCTCTTGTAATTTGCAAGCACCGCCGAAGGTGCGAGAGGTAGCTACGTCCGTACGAATCGACGCCAAGAAATGTGTTGATAGCGCGTAATTCTCATATGTACCTTTGAATGTAGTTAAAAGATCTAATTTTTCGATAAGAGAAATTCTCGGTAATTTGCTTATCTCTGTGATAGAGCTATTACGCAATTTCGTGAAATAACGGATAAACAAACTTCGTACGAATAAATAATTGATCGAAAGAGTTGATTTTATCACTAACCCACAATCCGAAGTATATACTTGTTTACCAGTCGATGGATGAATAAAATTAGTCAGATACCTTCTGCCAAAATCCTCTATAGATAAAGCCAACTTGGTTGCCATCTGTTTTACGGAACATGTACTTTCAATATGTCTCGTCGATGGTACAAATGGTGAACAGTCTGAAGGCCAGTGATATCCGTTTTCGCATAGAATCATAGTTCGATCATCATCAATTATATTATCAAATTCAGAGTCGACAGTAGGGTAGCGAGGGGCATGTTGAGCAGTCGGGTAAGTTGGGCGATCGAAATATCTGGAAAACTAAGCAGATTTTTTTCCCAGATAATTTTCCTATTGACCAAAGTAGGTTTCATTTTTATACGGCAAACTGTTAAGGAATTACAGGGCGATAATTCCAAACTTACTCAACATGCACCTCCCTACCCTAATGTAAATACGAGCATTTAGTAAACGTCTTTTTCAGTATGCGGCGATTTTTTGGGCCAAAAATTGTTCACCCGTACCACTACTTGGACGGGTGGCCACTCAGACACACTTGCACCCCGTCCAGTCAGCAAGAGACAGACTCAATGAGCTTCAAATGCTTAAATAACTGAAATACAGCAAAATATAACCCCGAATATCAGTACAGGTTTTCCAAAGTTTCTCTGTGCCTTCATGAAAATACGATTGAGAATTGTATTAGGAAACAGTGGCTACAGGTAATTCCGGGATGTTCCTACGGAACTGACGGATGAACTTCCAAAAAGGAAGTTTTTTGATTTGGCAAGGTTTGATTAGGCAGGTTTTTCGTACGAAACTTCTTTTTATTCGCAAAATTGCATTTCACACCTTTTCCGATCAACTCGTAGTACTTCTACTTCATGCCAATAAGTTCACACGATTCTTGCACTAACATTTTTTTTGCCTTGGTATGCGGGTATTGATTATGCACGTGTCATTCTTCTTTTTTCTGCCGATAAGCACACGTTGAATAAAAAAGTCGATTATGAGTATAAGGAAAAGAAAACGTGATTTATTTGATCTATTAGATGCATCGGATGATGAAGGGAATAAACTCAGAAGACGAATTGAAAATTAAGGACTTACATACACCAGGGTAGGTCAAAAAGATCGATTTTCAAAACGGTGTTCATTCAAAAGTACTGTCCTTTGAGTATCTTCCCTGAAAATTTCATAAACAAATTCGCAGTAATGACGAAGTTATAGAGTTTTGTAACTGACCGGGTGAGCAACGACTAACGGTTGGGGCGCAGGTAGACGTGGCCTTTGTCATCTGTTTGACTATGAGTTAGACTATGAATGAGGTTGACACAGCAAAAAAAAAAAGAAAAGATCTAATGAAAGCGTCAACATCCAAGGAAGATCCGTCATATGGCCCAGGTGTCGACGATTTCATGTAAGTTTAAAATAAACCAGTTATTTCAGTGTAAAGTGTACTCAAAACTTTAAACGCGTTTTACTCGAAACAGCATTTTCAAAATTGGTACCAAAATTGATACCAGAAATATTTCCGCAACTACTGGACCGATCGGGATCAAGTTTTGCAGAGTTATGCTTTACACAATAATCTAGTACTCATCGGGCCGTTGTTTCGATACCTAGCATAGTTTTTTTTTCATCATAAGTACTGAACAATTTTGAGGCGAAAAATCGCCTGTTTTATTCCAATGACTGCCATGATCCAAAAAAAATTAAATTTTTAAATTCCGACCCGATAAGTACTAGTTTTATTTATCTACTTTAAGAAACAAATATTTTTTTTAGATAAAAAATGGCTGAGGCACGCCTGCTACCGCAAACGCTGTCAACAAAAACACGTCCCAGGAAAACGACTGTAACTTTTTTACCGTTAGAAATTTTTTAACCAAATTTTCACACAATGTAGATAAAATGTCATACTTTAAAATGCATATAATGGTTGTTCAATAAAATTCAGTTTTATACACAAAAAAAATTCTTAAACATAATCTTACTTTTAGCCGTCTCAAGTGTATGTAAGCCCTTAAGAAAGAGATTCAATTGCGAAATCGTTCTTACGATTGTAAGTTTATTATTATTCTGTACTTCTAAGGAATAAGAAAAAAAATAACAATAATCGTTACAAAGATGGAGAATAAGTACAATTATTTTCTTCTGTAATCAGGTACTACAAAAATTTGCGGTAACCAACTTTAAACATCTACGATATGATCTCGAGGAAGAGGCGCAAAGTACAATTACATGATTGAACGAACATAAATGTAAGTGAAGTTCTATCATGATTGTATACAAGGCGCCTCTTCCGCAGAGATCGAGTCAATCCTAACCCCTCCTTAAGGCAGTAGTCTGCTTTACAGGCTTCAAAAAATCGATTTTTCGTTTTTGTCTTAAATCTATTCCAAAACTATCCAAGAATATGTGTTCAAAATTTTAGAGGCCAATTCGACATATTTTCGAAGCTAGATCAGTTTTAGTGGCCGAGCGTCGAGCAGGTGTGAATGCTCGGGCAGAACTTTACAGCCCGTTTTCTCGAGTTTTCATTTTCACAAGTTTTGGAAAACGGTGCCGGCGATAGTAAAAACAATATATGTCCGATCGAAAAAAACCAAAGTGATCTAGCTTCAGTATTGAATTATCTTCTATTTGAACTAAAAAAGTTGGACAAAAGTACTATTTAAATTACTTGTTTTGCAACTTAAAGTGAATTTTTTTTTTCAAAAAAGTGAATTTTTTTTTCAAACTTCGAAAAAATTTGGAATTTCGTCATTTCTTCGGTATTTTTTTAGTTCATATAGAAAAGGAACTTATAAAAACTAAAAAAAAATTTGGTTCCACTGTTTCAGATGCATCGCACGACCTCCATCACCGGCACCGATTTACGAGTGCACACTCCAGGCGCCCCAGAAAAATCGTTACAACTTTGGCAAATTTCAATAATTTGTAATAATAAAAATTGTTTTTTAAAGCTTGAATATAATATACTATCGTCTCAAAATTTCGTTTACCGCAATCATTTCCTTCCCTTTCAAAAAAATTGTTGAAAAAACGCTTTTTTTCGGCTCCTAAAGTAGACTACTGCCTTAAGCCAATAAAGGTACCATCCTCCTTAAAATTTCAAGGCTTTCCCTTTTTTTTAAGGTCGAGCAGAACTTCCCTAAGGATGTATGGTAGGTATCGTCACTGCCAAAAGTATTGTGAAATCAATTTTCTCACTTTTACCCATGATAATTCTATGTAAACTGGCTTCGAATACTTATATATAGTTGAAATTGCATTCTCATATGCCAACGACTTTACGTGCGGTTAGTTGGGCGTTCACGTTACGAGTGAGTTATTTTTTTTGCTATTTAGCACCAAGATAACCTCTTTCTAACAACGAATTAATGTAAACTAAACCTTTGTAAACATTTAGAAAATATAAAAACCCAACTTGCCCATCGGAAACGATATACATACACTACGCGCAAGAATTAAAGGATCAAGAAAAAGATCCAACATTCTTGAGTAATTTTCAAGAAGCTCTATCTCCGCGAAAAATCATCGTAGGGTAAAAAATTTAAAAAAGCCAATTGAAGCTACAACATTCTAGTTTTTAGATCCTGAGGCTCGACATTTTTATCATGAGCGGTTTTTTAGTAATCGTAAGAAAACCAACGAAAGAAAAAATTTCAAAATTTTTGCCTGACTTTCAAAAGGTCCACGGACGTTAATAAATTTTTTTCAGCCTTTTCGCCTAAATTTTCGTTTAGTTTGATTCTTCCTCTTTAATTTAAGTGGTCCACGAGCTCTGTACTCGTGGTAATCAATTACTCGGGAACTAATGATGGTACAGAAAATTTAAGGTGGGTTTTGAAAACTTTAAAGTATCCTTGATAACCCCACAAAAGACCGAACTCCTGCGATTTTTCTTTCATTGTGTTCTGCAACGTCATAATTTACGTTTTTGTGAAAAATCAAAAATCAATTTTTATTTATTTTTCAAGGTTTAAACTTTTTTTCACTAATTGTTGCATATATTTAGCGATAAAAAGGGTCAATAATTGGAAGAAAAAAAATGAATTTTCTTGAAAAAAGAAAATGCGAAAAAATTGTGTTTTATTCAAAATGCTCCATTATTGACAGAAAAAATTATTCAATTGATCCTGACGGCGTTTTTTGCTTTATTTCTCAATGTCAATTCAAAAATTAATTAACAAAATTAATTAACAAACTGATTGTATATTGACTTTTACAAATTTTTATCGCCGAATAACCTACATCCGAGCAAAACCAAAACTTTCAAAACTACTCTAACAAGGGACGTTTTTTCTGAAAGTCTGAAAAAAAAATTTCACACACTCACACACAAACAGAAAGTTTTTCATTGAGTTTCTGGAGAATTTTTTTTTTTTCATTTACTGACCCTTTTTATCCGATCCTGAGGTATGAGTTTGGGGTCATAAAATGCTGCGGAAAAGTTTAAACTTTGAACAATCAATAAAAACAAGGATAAATGATCCTTTAATTGATTTTTAACAAACTCGTAAATTATGACGTTGCAGAACACAATGAAAGAAAAATCGCAGGAGTTTGGTCTCCTGTGGGGTTATCAAGGATACCCTGAAGTTAAAAGAAAAACCAAAATGATCCTTAGACTATCCGTTATTTGCAGAGTTATGGCAAGTTAAGCCAAAATCCATAAATACGTCATTTTATACATTTTTTTTAATTACCATTCTTGCGAAGAAAAATAAATGTTATCGTACACTAATAAACAGGCCTCGTAGAGGACACTTTAAAGTTTTCAAAAGCCACTTTAAATTTTCTGTACGATCATTAGTTCTTAAGCAATTGATTACCAAAATCAAAAATGACTTTTTTACTTTGAACGGCGATAACTCAGCGAAAAATCATCATACAGAGCTCGTGGACCGTTCAAATTAAAGAGGAAGAATCAAACTAAATTAAAATTTAGGTGAAAAGACTAAAAAAAAATATTAACGTTCGTGGACCGTTTGAAAGTCAGGCAAACATTTTGAAATTTTTTTTCTTTGGTTTTCTTATGATTACTTAAAAACCACTCACGATAAAAATGTTGGACCTCAGGATCTAAAAACTAGAATGTTGTAGCTTCAATGTACTTATTTTATTTTGGCTCTACGATGATTTTTCCCGGAGACACAGCTTCTTGAAAATGACCCAAAAATGTTGGATCTTTTTCTTGAACCTTTAATTGTTGCGCGTAGTATACAGGATGGCCGGAACATTGACGTCCAAAAATAAAATTTAGGTCCCTCGTATCGTGGGGTATCCGAATCACCCCCATGTATGTTCCGCGACTTTTCATAGTTTTCGAGTTATGAATTTTTTTCTGAATTTTTGAGAATTTTCGATCTGACCAATTAAAAAAAAATCTAAAAAAAAAAGTAAAAGACTGTCGAGATTTTTTTTTTTGCAACTGAATCTTCATGAGTAGTACTTTTATACATAAAATAATCAGCTTCGTAACTGTGATGAAAGTTATGAAAATGTTGGTCTAAAGTGAAAAATTTACGTTCGGTAAATTATGACTTAAATTTTCAACTTTAAATTAAAAATCTAAACAGGTGACTTCATGGTTCCTAATTAAGCCTCAAGAATGCGCCAGACTCTCAGCTTTCATAATCATTTTAAAAAAGTAGTTCTTAATAGGGCTACTTTGGCTAAAATTGGCCTTCGAAGACAGCGAGGTGGAAAATTCTTAAAATTAGCCATGTGATTAAAAAAAAAAAATTGGCCCATTTTATCATTCCTTCCAGACTCTTCAGCAGTGCTGCTTTTAGCACTAGAGTCTATTTAGCAGTCCAGTTTTAGCACTAGAGCTTTTAGCAGTGAAATTTTAGCAGTAGAGCTTTTAGCAGTACAGTTTTAGCATTAGAGCCCGTTTAGCAGTAGAATTTTAGCAGTAGAATTTTTAGCAGTTCTTTTTTAGCAGTAGAGCAGTAGAGCCAAGCTCAGTGTATGAATAAATGACTATCTCATCAGGAACATATGCGGAGCTACAGATGCGTGTAAAAGTTTTGGGCCTGCTAATTTTTCAGGCATATTACATTGAAATACGATGGTGGGGAAAAAATGACTGAGTTATGGTATGTATCCACTTATATTTGAAAACAATTAACTATATACTAAGATATTGTTCTTAAATGTTTGATTGTCTATCACTTTTTATTTAACGAGTGTGCAAAAGTATTGGACCACCTACAATTGCGTCTTAAAAACATAACAAGAAATTTTGAAAATAACGAAACGAGATTCGACCTTCATTACTTGACGTAGTACTTTGTTGCCATGCTCTTAGCAATGATAACTGCAGCACATCGATGAGGCATAGACCGACGAGGCAGGTTACCGTCGAGAGGCATGAAAAATGCATGAATTTCGGGAACGTTTTGTTTTTTAGTTTGCTTCAACGAGCGAAAAAAATATTTCCAAATCAAGTTTTGACAAAAATTGCTCCCTTATGGCCCCGCAAATTGAATTTTCTTTCAATTGCGCAGAGATTCATGGGAATCGGAAAGTTTCAAAAGATGCGTCACGATGAAAAATCAGTATTATTTCTGCCGCGATGGCGAAACAGACGAATATTGACGTCCGTAAAATCATGTTAAAACTTTTTCCAGAAGGAAAGAGTTCTCGCGATATTGCGACTACTCTATGGATTGAGAAAAGTACGGTCAATCGTATTATTCATAAATATAAATTAACACATTCGTTGTTTTTCAAAAGTCGAAGTGATAAACCGTGATAAACTACGGAATACGTTGACAAAATGATAAAAAGGAAGTGCGTTATAGTTCCACAAAAAATTGCATCAAATTTAAGGTAATATGGACGCTACAATATGCAGAAAAACATTGGAAGACCATATCCTCCCATTTGCAATTAAAAAAATGTCCCGTGGTTAGGTTTTCCAATACGATAACGCGCCCAAACATGCTTCGAGTCTTCCAAAAGATTTTCTTGAAAGACGAAAACTACTCCTTCTCGAATGACCCTCGCAATCACTGGACTCAAATCAGATTGAGCATTTATCGCAACACCCAAAAGATCGTGTTGGAACGAAAAATCACTCGAACAAGACGGAATTGTAGAATCATTTGCGACACAAGTGGGAAAACTTTTCACAATAACGGATCTCAGAATTAAGGGCAGGTTACCGTTCATGACGATGAAAAATTCAATCTTTCTTTATTTACATAATTTGCATCCTTTAAGTGTTTTCAACACGTGAGTAATATAATATTTTCACATTTAAAGTCTTTTAAAATTTACAGCCTCAATGTTAAACTTTAAATGCGTTTTTCTGGAAACACATCTCACCGAATAAACGCATTTTGATTTTTTTTTTATTTCAGATGATCCAGTGACGAGTTGTAGCGTACAACGCAAAACAACTTTTTTTCGAGGCGCCTGCGGAGATTTGCTGCCAACGGCTTATTTATCAATATTTTGCAATGAAAATTTAGGAAAATATAGTTCAGATGTTGTATTATTATATGGAAATTAATTAAATAAACCAGCATTACCTGTATCGTCTAAAAAAAATCTTGAAAATATGCTTTTTTTTCACCGAATTAACCTTACCCCGCCCTTAAGAAGCATGAAGCAGCAAAAACTACAGAAAATAAGCCACGAACAGGTCGGCCGAGGATACTCACCGTTAAAGGGCGTCGAAGTATAATTCAAGAGGCTACAGAAAGTCCATTTATAGGTGCTCAAAGTTTATGCAATATCCCCAAAGCGTACGAAACGTTTTGCATTCTTCTAAAATATACGGCAGAACTGCGATAAAGAAACCATATACAGTCAACTCTCACCTATTTTCCCGAGTTGCGACCAACGCTTCCCGTTTATTTTGCGGCGTGAGGGGCGACCCACTCTAGGCTCGATAACAGCGACGTCCCACGGTATCCGCGCGAAGTGACAGTACAATTTTACCAGACGCTACCTCAAGACAGCTGTCTTATCGTGAGGACGATAAGTGAGGTTATACCTGCGAGCGGATGGGTGTAGAGTGGGGGGTAGGGGAAGGACTCAGAGGACAAATAAGCGGTCTAAATCAGTCGGAATTTCGCAAAATAGCCGAGAAGGAAAAATAGGTGGCGGCAAAATAGGTGAGAGTTGACGGTATTAATTGACCGAGCGAAGCGAGGTCGCTCAATCAACTGGAACAAATCGGCGTTCGTATGTTTGTATGTTTGTTCGACGATAACTTGAGTACCGTTGATCCGATCTTTATGTAATTTTGAAGGCAAATAATTCATGCTAATAAAATTCTTAAGTTCAAATATGAGCAAAATCGGTTAAGGGGTCGTGAAATTATAAGGGTTGCAAGGTATCAGTTCGGAGCATTGAGATCGAACGAAGCGAGGTTTCCGTAAACTAAACATGTAAGATACAGACAGACAGAAAGATAGAGTGTCTTTCGCAAAGAAAAATTCTTTTGATATTAACTAGATGCGTCTATTTGATTAAAAAAAAATTGAATTAACTAGATTTTTCGTGAAATAAAATGTTTCCTATTGCATTTCATTATTAAAATTATTTATTTTAAATATATTTATTTATTCAAATCAAGATCTAATTAATATCGTCTAATAACTAAACATTTCATTTATTCCTAACAAATCTGTCATTTGGTTTCATCTGGTAGTATAAGACAAAAGAGACCGACGGAAAAATGGCAGACGATTTATTGTCAGTCTCTCAAAAATCTCATGACTTTGTTTCCATTAGAAGGCTGTTGTAACATTCTGCAGTTGAGGAAAATGGTTAGTCTTTATATACATAAATAGTCGCGCACTGTTAATGAAGGGCACGACGATACCTTTATTTTTTTTCCAAATAACAGCCTTGATAGAGAAAAAAAGATAAATAATTTAACTCTTTTTCACCGCACTGTTATATCATGATCGTATATTCCTTTCTCATATTCGCCAGATATATCGATTTTATCTTTATTCATTTAATTTGAATCTTATCTTTATTTATTTAATTTAAATATTTTTAGTATTTAAAAAGAATAGCTTGAACAAATAAAAAAATGTTTGAAACAAATAGGGTCGTAGTAGGCCGCGAGACAAGGAAAATACCTATTCAATTTAAATAGATCCTATTTAAATTAAATATTTGTTCCGCAATTTAATTTAAAAAAAAAACAAAAGGATAATGAAAACATAAGTCACGCGTTTCCACAAATTTCGTATTTTAAATGTAATCAATCATCATTATAGAATAGACTCGTTAAGGCACTCTAAAGTCAATTTTTTTAAATGCGGCACATCTGCAATGCGTGTGTACATACATTTTTTTGGGTTACTTTAGGTTAGGTGAGAAAAGAGTCGAACGTCTATAAATTGTACATCGTTCAGGGGATTTGCACTTCTTGTATTTTTATAAAATATATATTTACGACTTATTATTTGTCCAAAAATGTATATTTTATGTATTTTATTTATACGAATCGAGCCGGATACTCGCTCAGTTATCGTTGCCGTCGCGTGCTATGCCTTTACTCCTTTATCTCTCTTGCCGGCGACGTTACCAATTCCCGCGGTTTCTAGGCGGCGTAATAAGCGCACACCACAGACACACACACACACGCACAGTGGGTATATAGCGTTTTTATTTTTCAAATTCAACGATTTTTAGTTCAATCAAAAAATATTAAATTCATTCCTACGTTTAAAAAGAACCAAATCGGTAATTTCAGGTAATTTGGACAAATAAAGTCCGTTGTCTTTAATTCTTTTTTTTTGTCAAATATTCGATGTTCTCACAATATTGTGACAATATTAGTCTGCAATATTTTCTGACCAAGATTCTATCAACATTGCAGCAATCTTGCATGGCAACATGCAATGTTGAAAGATTCTAGCAACATTGCTGCAATATTCTGTGCTGTGTTCATTCCAACGATGCAAACTTTAACCCCATTTTCCGGATTGGACCAAAAAATCTTAAATAGATATTAATTCTTTTCATAACTTATATATACACTGCCGGCCAAAAGTTTGAGTACACCAGTCGAAATTTCTTGCCGCACTAAAAGTTAGATAGCGGATTCAAAAATAAAGGTAATCCAATTTTCCAGGCTGCGTTTTAAAGAAGACAAATTTACCTTCATTTTGCCTTTTTAGAAAAAATTTTACAATTTTTTTTGGGCTCGGTACGCCTTTTTGAAAATGGCTATTTTTCAGCTTTTCTTTGCACGTCTAAAACTGCCCGTATAACTTCTGGCAAATTTTTTCGCTCGTTTTTTCCCATAACAAACTTAAAGAGGGTATCAAAACCTACATTTTCATTTTTTAGAAAGTTTCGTACGATTTTTTTTCGCCCCAGTATTGCATTTTTACCTAAAAAAGACATGTTTTAGAAAAATAGGCGTGGTCCAATAAATATGAGGTTTCAGAGAAAATGTTAAGAGGGTAAAAAGTTGCATAAATTCACACTGAAGTAGCCAGAATTTTTTCAGAATTTTTTTTTAAGTTTTTTTTACAATTTTGGGCCGTGACTCTGATGAGTGGAGGGGCTCCATTTGGGAATTATGGGGTGTAGGACAATCTAACAAGAAAGAAAATTTGTTTAGTTTTTCATTTTTAATTAACTACAATTTTTTCAGAATTGAAAAAAAAGGTATTTTAACAATTTTTCAGAATTTTTAAAAATATTATTTTAAAAATTTTTTCGACTAGAACTCGGAGAATCATCCTCGGTTGAGTTTTTCTGAGAATTTTTTTGAATCTCCCTGCTCCAAAAAGTTTTAACGTGTAAAATTGACTGAATATAAAGAACTTCGTATTAAAAAACGAGGCATGATTATTACTGTACGCAATCAAGGCATATCATATCGAATTATCGCGAAAAAATGAATATATCGATGAATATGGTCTGGCCAGCGCAAAGACGATTTTTTTTTAACGTAAAACTCGTATGGATGAAGTAAGAGACATGATTGACTATGTTTTTTGCGTTAAAAAACAAGTTCAAATTTTTGAGTTTTTTCTTTTTAATATTTGGTCTTAAATCCGATAGGTCTTGAGACACAACAACTTAACCGAGGATGATTCTCCGAGTTGTCGAAAAAATTGTTAAAATAATATTTTAAAAAATTCTGAAAAAATGGTTGAAATAATTTTTTTTTTTATTCTGAAAAAATTGTACTTAATTGAAAATGAAAAAGTAAACAAATTTTGTTTCTTGATAGATTGTCCTAGACCCTATAATTCCCAAATGGAGCCTCTCCACTCATCAGAGACCCGACTAAAAATTGTGAAAAAAAAATTTTCAAAAAAAAATTCTGAAAAAATTCTGGCTACTTCAGTGTGAACCTATCCAACTTTTTAGCCTCTTGATATTTTCTCTGAAACCCCATTGTTATTGGACTACGCCTATTTTTCTAAAACATGTCTCTTTTAGCTAAAAATGCAATACTGGGGCGAAAAAAATCGTACGAAACTTTCTAAAAAATGGAAATGTAGGTTTTGATACCCTCTTTAAGTTTGTTATGGGAAAAAACGAGGGAAAAAATTCGACAGAAGTTATACGGGCAGTTTTAGACGTGCAAAAAAAAGCTGAAAAATAGCCATTTTCAAAAAGGCGTACCGAGCCAAAAAAAAAATGTACAAATTTTTCTAAAAAGGCAAAATGAAGGTAAATTTGTCTTCTTTAAAACGCCGCTTGGGAAATTGGATTATCTTTATTTTTGAGTCTGCTATCTAACTTTTAGTGCGACAAGAAATTTCGACGGGTGTACTCAAACTTTTGGCCGGCAGTGTATAAGGTATTACTGGATAAATAAAAAAATTCTTAATCAGAAATTGATCAAACCTAACCTCGACGTATCTCGATGAAAACGTCACCCAGGTGACTCGCGCGATGAAAGTGTCCGCGACTCCGTTGGACTTCTCACGACACAAAAACAATCAATTTTTTTCTTGTTTTTCGACGAAAAACAAGAAAAAAATCGATTGTTATATAACAGACGAAAATTTGTTACACTTTCTCCACACGGAATCTCAGCTGTCAGTTTCTCGGCTCATCGAATTCGAGCTGACACCGATATATGTCGAATGCGTCATAAGCGCCACTCCTGAGCGCCGGAGTTCGCGGGAACTAAACTCTACGAAGTTCCTGACAGAGAAAAAAGTTCCACTATCGACAAGGATTTTCAAAAGAGGATCCTACTAGAAGACTTAAGTAAATTTTTTTTTATAAATCTATAATGTATTTGTGAAAAGTAAACGTTATTTTATATATTTAATAGTCGCGTCCAAATTTGTAGCTCTTTTTAACCCTTAACAAGAATGCTAAATGTTTTCTACGAACCTGTCATTGTAGGCTGCCGATACTGATTGCACGAGAAACGAGAAGAAATGCATGGCTCGAAACTTTGTTACGACTGTAAATGGCAAATACATACAGGGTGGCTCAAAAGTCGTGGATCAAATGAAGTGGGGAGGTAGCAAAGTTCGTCTCCAACCAAAAAAGTTGGAAATTTGCATCGAGAATGCATTCAAATAATGTGTCCCTAATATAAATTAAGTCGAATTTAATTAAATTAAATTCGATTTTCTAGCTAAACACGACCTTGCAGTGAATACAAATCGACGGTAAAAGACTTTTGAGAAACAGGGCTGTCAGTTGTACCTTTTTAGAATCCTCATAAGGTGGACCAATTATGCCACTACAGGGGCAAGTTTCGGTAGAATATTTTTCCTTCTAAATCAATGATGAAATCCTAGGAAAAAAAATGATGATCCGAAAAGTTATCACAAATCCATTTTAGTCTAAGAACTTATGATAACAATGATGAGAACTACATTTTCATGCTACAGCAGAATCATCAGGCTACATTAAAAGAAAAATGACCTACATATGGTAAGTTGGTTTTTTTTTAATTAATTGTTTTGTATAGTTGGGAAACGATTTTTCAATAATATTGAAAAAACATCATAACTTTGGAATCGATGAGAAACGGACCAACCTGTATATAATCTTTTTGGTTGGAATGATCTCAGCTACCTCTTCACTTCGTTCTGTCCACGACTCTCGGGGCACCCTGTATAACTACTAACGCATTGCAGCTGGATTTTCATCCGTTTGCGAATTGTTATTTACGTTCTTATCGCTTGTCCGTGCTCTTACAAATTATCAGTAAAATCGTAGAATGTTGGAACACGTGGTCCATACGTCGCTTCGAATGGCGTCGTCGCCAAGGCCACTGATTATCGCTTTCATCTCTATACACGTTTCACTCAACTGCAAACGCTTTTGTCGCCTCATAATCGATAAATAAGCGCATACTCTAATATTCAGTTTGTTTCTTCTTATTAAATATACATGTACTTTCATTTATAATGCGAACAGAAATAAACATAATTTTTTTTCTTATTTAACAAAACACGGAACAGTATAGGATACAGTGTGCAAAGATGAAGGGTGTAAAAAAATCATTATTTTGAAAGGTATAGCCAGGATAATTAAGTTATTACTGGATGGACTATCGGGCAAAAAGTTAGTCCAAAATGAGCGAATGGTGGATTCAGAAGACTAGATCATGTCGTACATGATTAGCCTTAAAAATAGCTAATTTAATAATAAATTACTACTAAGGAATATTAATTTTCTACTTTTAATAATAATTGAAGTCAAATTCAACGATTTTGGCTTGTGCTTCACTGAAGTTTTGTCAGTGACTGTACATCTGTTTCAACTGTCCAACATAAAAATCTTAATTTTTAAGTTCAATTAATACGCTCAAATCATCTCATTATCAAAAATTATCCAAAGACGCGATATATATTGAGTTTTCGAGTGAGGGCTATTACTTCATTGTTAAAAAAGGTGATACTCCTCATTATTTTAATTATTTTCTCGAGTTAGAGTCAATTTATTTGAAACTTAGCCTAATCAATCGGTTGATCCTAAATCTATATTATATAATATTTCCAAAATTTATGGCGATTTAGTTCTACTTGTTTTGCAACCATTAACGTCTGCAGAAGCTGTTTTCCCATAAGCGACCTTGTTAAATTCATAATTTTATAACTACTAAATTATTTAGTGCAAAATTCTAAAACAATTCATGCATTATTATTCTATCAAGAACTAACATTGCTCGAATTTTTAAAAATGTTGACGATTTTTCAATATCTATCCAATTATACTCTAAGCGATAAATGTTTTTGAAATATTTCGCCCTATCAATAATAATCTCACTCTTATTAGTGCATTTCAATCATATGAAGTCTATATTTACTAATATAGTATCCCCATTGCCATAAGTTTTGTTTGGACAGTAGATGAGAGGTGCGAGTTCTGAGTAAAAATCCCTACTACCGACATTTACCAACCGAGTTATCCAAGACACGAACTATGGGTTCGTGTCGGAGTTAAGTCAGGTTCGGATGGTTGAGTAGGATTTCAGTCAGAACCCGCACCATTATCGACTGTCGATATATCTACTTACCGATAGATGGTGTGGCTTCATTGCTTACCAGCTATTGGTGGTAAGTCCCCCTCCGCCCTCATAAACTGGTAGCCGCGGCGGCGGCGGGGGGGGGGGGGGGGGGGGGCTGGGACACACGTCCGACTCCTAGCGAAGCCACGCAACGACTGACAAAGAGTCGAAGTGCTTTGTAGTAAAAGGGAGTTCCCCTCGCCCTCAATTTAGTGCTCTTGCGATGACAGAAAACGAAGAAATAAACAGAACAATGTCAAAAGACTGCGGTTTATAATATCGTGTATACTCGAGAGACGCGACTACACGTTCCATGTTCTCGCATGCGCACGCACACACACACACACACACACGTATATAGATTTTTATATATATATCCGTGAGCCGTTCTGCATCGGTATTTGATTTCCATTCCATTGATTTCCATTGATTGCGATAAAATTATCGATAAGTTGAGAGATGCGAGGAACAATTATTCTCACGTGAAAAAGTGACAAACGGCTCAACGCCAGTAAAAAACTGAAAATCCAATCGACGATAGCAAAATTATTGTCGTTGAGAGAAAAAATCGCTCGTAGAGCATGTGTAAGCGGTGTTGGTGTGAGCGATGCTGGTGATAAACTAAAGTGAGTCGATCTCGCGTCAGCATTTAAAAGTCAGATAAAGACGGGCTCGATTGTGAATTTCGAGCACAAAGATGTGCAAAGTTTCCTCGAAGATGCAATGCACATGGTTGTGATAAAATTCGAAAACATCGTGCGGAAGGCGGGTAACGTGAAGGTGAATTTGACCTTAGCGTGAAAATTTCGCCTCATGAAGGTGAATGAAATCATTGAGGAGGAAAAGACATTTCAAACGAAAAACGCAATCATCTTACCATCAAGCGATATTGGCGAGTGGTTCATCGAATACGTCGAATAAAAACTCTCAACCAAAATCGAGGACTTTGGGGAAAAAGAGTCCGGTTGGACGTTACACGAAATCTCACAGCTATTTGTGAACATTAATAAGTGCGAACCACTGCGAGGAAGCTTATCCACATAAGCGCGTCTCCCGAGAGATATACAGATGAAACGAGCCATCATCAATATTAAAAATACTGACCCCTATTGTTTTCTCTGGTCCGTCACAGCAGCTCTCGTCTCCCACCTAGGTGGAATCCCGATCGTACGAGTTCTTATCCTAATTACAGCGAGGTGCTCAACTGCGAAGGCGTGGATTTTCCGATGAGATTGTCAAAGATTTAAAAAATTGAGCAATGCAATGGCTTATCGATCCATGGGTACGGGATTGATAGCGCGACAAAGGACGATATTAGTAAAAATGTGCCGATATATTTGAGTAAGCAAATGTCGGATAAGCCAACCAATCAGCTACCCATGATCAAAGGGGAAATCGATAAGGAGGAGGAGGAGGAGGACGCGGGTGTTCTCAAGGTGTATCACCATTTTGCGTGTATTACAAACGTTTGGAGGCTCGCGAGAGTGCAGACCTCCAAGGGAAAACGCCACACGTGGATTTGCGACCGATGTTTGTGCTACTCCATCACAGAAGAAATATTGCAAAGACAAAGAGAACTGCAGTAATATTAATAATAGTCGAGCTATGTTCCCCGAAGGTACGACAATAATATTGAAATTAAAAAATTACAAGCACAAGGAGAGATATCCATTCGTAATTTGTGCAGATTTGGAATGTTTGCTCGAACCGATTGCTGCAGCATCGTAGACTAAAAAAAGCATACACCCTAGAAGAATGCATCCTATTGCCTACATGTAGTAGGCAATAGCATTGTCTTGGCAATAGTATTGCAGGCAATAGTATTGTCTTGGCAATAGTATTGTGTACTATAAGTATTGTAGTTATGATGACGCGCTCTCGGAGTACAGAGCGAATCGTGGAAAAGACTGTATTGGATGGTTTATGCGCGAATTAGAAGAACTGGCCCACTCATTGAATGTAATTTTTCAGACAGTTTTACCAATGAAACCATTGAGCTTGATCAAAAGATAAAGCTCCAAGTTAGCTGAAAAATGTCACGTTTGTGAAAAATCGTTTGCTCCTAATCAAGTGAGAGTCCGAGATCATTGTCACTTTACAGGGAAATCCCGTGGTGCTCATCAAGGATATAATTTGAATTACAAAAATAGCCACGTGGTTCCCATAATTTTTCACGATTCTGCGGGATACGATGCACACTTTTTAATAGTAGCATTGACTCGAACATTCGAGGGATCGATGAGCCTTCTCCCGATTGACAAGGAAAAATATATTTAATTTTAAAAGTGCGTCAAAGGTACACGCGTGCAGTACCGATTCATCGACTCTATCAGATTCATGGCGGGTAGGGTGGAAAAATTAGCATCTTATTTGAAAGGCGATAAAAAAATAGTGACACGCAAGCATTGCACTAACCCAAGGGAATTTGAATTATTGATGAGGCAAGATGAGTTTCCTTATGACTACTTGGACTCTTGGGTGCGACTCGATGAGATGAAATTGCCCGCGAAAGATACATTTTTCTCTCGGTTTAATAATAAGAGTATCGCGGTGGACGATTATGCACACCCTTGCGAAATTAGGACAGTCTTTGACATTAAAACGTTAGGGGAATATTCCGACTTGTACTTGAAAACCCATATACTCTTACTGACAGAGATATTTGAAAATTTTCGCCGAAATTGCGCCAGCACACGTGGTTGCGTTATTTTATCGCACCCGGCCTATCCTTTGATGCAATGGTAAAATGTACCAATGTAGAACTCGAACTTTTGGTCGACGTTGACATGTTCATGTTCATCGCGAGATGTATTCGCGGTGGAGTAGCGCAATGCTGCAATAGTTAACATATGCGAAAGCAAATAATCGCTTTATGAGACATGACTTTATGACTATATACAAGATTATATTGGCGGTGGAGTAGCGCAGTGCTGCAATAGTTAACATATGCGAAAGCAAATAATCGCTATATGAGACATGACTTTAATGCAAAAGAGCTAGAGTCGTACTTAATGTATTACGATGTCAATAATCTGTATGCTGCAGCTATGTGTGAGTCTCTGCCATACGGCGCGTTTGCTTGGGTAAAAAATTTCGAGGAACCTATCGAGAGTATTCCGAATGACATTGAAACGGGGAAACATTTTTGACGCTGATTTAGAGTATCCTTGCGACTTCCAGAACACACACAAAGATATGTCCTTGTGTCCCGAACACTCCGTCCCGCCTGGGAGCAGTAAACAAAAATTAACAACCACGCTAATGCGAAAAGAAAAGTATATAATTCATCATCGAAATATGAAGCAATGCAAGCGATGAAATTGGGACTGCGCGTCACAAAAATGCACAGAATCACCAAATTCAAACAGCGCGCTTAGCTAAAAAAAATACATCGATGTGGATACGGAATTGAGAAAGCAATCTGACAATAACTTTGAGAGAAAATGTTATAAGCTCATGAACAATGCGGTCTTTGATAAAACAATGGAAAACGCGAGAAAACATCGGGAAGTGCAACTTGTAAAAAAGTGGAAGTGGCGGTGGAAAGCAGAAGCGCAGATCGTCAAGCCAATGTTCCATATCGGCACCATATTTGACAATGGCATCGTAATAATCAAGCTCAATAGAACGTGTGTTCTAATCAATAAATCCATATACACAGGATTCTCAATTCTCGATATCTCCAAGCTATACATATACTATATATATACAATACATACTCGAAAGATTTAACAATCGAACAAAATTGTTGTATACAGACACTGATGGCCTCATTTATCACTTCAGCGGGCCCGACATTTATGAAACGATGAAGTATGACATTGACACGTTTGGCACGTCTGATTACCCGCCAAACAATCCGTACAATATGCCCTTGCGAAATATGAAAGTATTAGGCCTCATGAAAGATGAGAATAATAACCGTATTATGACAGAATTTGTGGGCTTGAGAACAAAATTGTATTCCTTTAAACTCCTTTACTGTAACGGTGTAAAGAACAGAGCTAAGGGTATTAGTCGGTCAACCCTAAAATCCATCATATTCGAAGACTTCAAAAATTGCTTGTTTGCGTACGAAAACCTCATCAAGGTGCAACAATTGATCATGACTAATAAACAAATTCGTCATACGGCGATGTAAAATAAAGGTGCTCTCAGCTAGAGAGATGACAAAAGAGTGCTAATCCCAGATTCCACGGGTACTCTTCCATGGGGTTATGCGTCTGATAATATGGAAACGGAATAAAAAGAAAACTGTGTGAAGAGATGGGGGAAATGATGGATTCTTTTCGAAGACAACTTTGCAATAATAATTTTTTTTCCACAAATCTCCTTTGTCCATCCAACTTTTGTGCGTATCATCAAAACCTAGCCACTTGACGAGCATTCGAATTCCACGCTTCTTTACCACCTTCTCTACGAGGTAAATGTCGGGATACTTGACTTTCTGGAGCTCCTCATCGTAGAAGTAGCCGGCGATCGGTTCATTCTGATTATTGAGATTGAACGCCGTTGAATTCGTTCTTCTTTTCACTCTATATATCATGAATATTTCAGTTATCCAATTTGTCGTATAACCCTTTTCAAATACATTCTTAAATTTGCTAATTCGCACATTACGCCAATCTTGAATTTCTGTGATTTTCTTCGCAATCGACGCTGCTGGTGGTGGATCTGTTTTTCGTTTGTCCGATTGATATTTTTCGGTTTTCCCTTGATAATTCGATGCCCAGTATTGTTGTATTCGGTAACTTGAGAATTCAGAATATCCATCCATTTATAACTTCCACGAAGACTAAATTGCATCCACATTTTATTTTTTAACATTCTATTGAAACGTTCTCAGATTGATGCTTTTTGTATTGTATTTTTTCATAAGAGCTTTAAACTGATAATTATCAAATTCTGTTTCACGATAAATTTACAAAATGTTGGATACAGGGAACGAGTAAACATTTCATTTCATCGCGCCATTTATTTGAGCTTGTATTTTTGAGCCATTTATTTGAGCTTGGCACGCACACACACACACACACACACACACACACACACACACACACACACACACACACACACACACACACACACCTTCCCCCTCCCGCCAGTCGCTCTATGATTTAGACCACATGGCTACCCTGAGATCCCCCTTCCCCCTCGTGACGTCACTACCCCTGCACGCGGATAACCCGCGTGGGATTCCCCCACCCCGCTCCCCCCTGAGATGCCTGGGTTAGAACCGGCCTCTTACACCTATTGAGAGTAGTTTCATTTTAAGGCAAAACACCACTGTGACCCCCTGTTTTTTTGCCATTTTTGAAGAATTTTTTTTTGTGGGAAAAAAAAGAGATATTCGAAATTTTTTTTTTGTTTTGTTCGTTGTTTATTGAAGATACATAAAAAAAAATTTCAAATTTTTCACGCCCCATGGTGACGCTGGGGAAGCTCCCGCGTCAGGTACTGTTGCCTCTGCAGTGGTTCGCGGCACGCAGCAGAACTCTCTTCAAAGTCGATCTGAAAAAAAATACCGAGTGTTTTCGTTAATAACATGATATTTTGAAGAGAAGTACATAGGGATTTGAAAAAATATTGATTTTTAAAAAATAGGCACGCTTTTGAAATGAAAGGGCGATTTTCGAGCAAAATTTCTCGTCGAAAATAGGCTATAACTTTTTTTATTATTGAGATATCAAAAAAATTCTATGTACTTCTTTAGATAATCTAGTTTTATTGATGCAGTCCAAATTTGAAGTCGATCGGATAAAAATTGCTCGAGTTCTGCTGCGTGCCGCACTCAAAAAAGTGGTTTTGAGAAAAACGCGTTCAAAGTTTTAGGTTTGTTAATTTATGCGATAAATTGGAAAAAAAATGTGTTACCTTTAATCAGCGATGCCGGCACCATATAGCTGGCCTTCAAGAAGCAAATGATTGTCCCTAGCATCTTTTCTCGAACTTGTAGAGGCTCTTCTTGCCTCTTTTGCAGCGTCTGTGAGCGAGCGCTCCGCCAGCTCGATCGGCGCTGCGTCGGTTTCAACGCAAAAATTGAAACAATTTGGGCCGATAGTTATCCCCAACGTCTCCAAAACTTTCATGAGGCTTCTCAGGCCATCATTGAATAATAATACCGCGATATCAGCTGCAATATCGACGATTTTTTTGCTCCCGGACTGACACTTGGGGGCTATTGCCCAAACTGATTTGTTGTAGCTTTCGTTGTTGTTTTGCGTGAAGCCGCCCAAACAACGCTGCAGCAATTTGTGAAATGGCAACGCTGCGAAATTTTCGTTCGACTCCTCGTCACATAGCTCCGTTTTGTTCCCTTTTTCCCCGCGTACACTTTCGGATTATCCATTTCGATGTGCAAAGAATAATTCTGAGCGTTCGATATTTATAAACGAAACGATTCGGAGCGTTTAGACACGAGTAGCGTCGCTTCTATTCGCAAACTGACGCTATGACGCTATCCCTATACCTGCCTTGAAAATTTTTCAATTATCGCCACCTATGGCTTTTTTTCGAAACTATATTTATAACAATAGCCGGTTTTTGTGAAGGGACACAAAAGAATACCTGGGAAAGACCCGCAGGACCTGGGAAAGGCCCGGTATACCTGCCGACCCTGAGGCGCGCAGCTGCGCGGGACCCCGAGCGTCACGGAGCGCTGCACCGCTCCACAAAATATTCAATATCTCCGAAAATAATTATTTTTTCGACCTGGGTCCAACGGCATCTTAATCTTAAATGTATTTTAGATTTTTCTAGATGGTTTTCAAAAAATCGATTTTTTGAAGCCATCACAGTGGTGTTGTCCCTCAAGATGCAAACATCCACTAAGACAGGGTTCTATGATATACAATCTCTAGAAGGCTTTAAGGAGTTGTTACTACCCTTTTAGGGTAGTAAAATACTACCAAAAAAGAAGGGAGCATACACATGTATTTTACCCTCATATCTCATGAACTACTTATGTTTTCATTATTTATTATTATTATTATTATTATATTGATTATATCAACTACTATGTTTTCATTATCTTTTTTATTTTTTTTATTACACTGCCAAAAAAAACATTTTATTTAAATAGGATCTATTTAAATTCAATAGATTTTTTCCTTGTCTCGCGGTCTACTACGACCCTATTTGTTTCAAACATTTTTTTATATTCATTCGAGCTATTCTTTTTAAATATTAAAAATATTCAAATTAAATGAATAAAGATAAAACACGATATATCTTACGAATACGAGAAAGGAATATAGGTTCGTGACATAAAAGTGCGGTGAAAAAGAGTTAAATTATTTTTCTTTTTTTTCTCTAACAAGGCTGTTATTTCTAACGCCGAAAAACTAACCATTTTACTCAACTGCAGAATGTTACAACAGCCTTCTAATGGAAACAAAGTTATGCGATTTTTGAGAGACTGAATCGTGTACCATTTTTCCGTCTTTCTCTTTTGCCTTATACTACCAGATGAAACCAAATGACAGATTTATTAGGAATAGATGAAATATTTAATTATTAGACGATATTAATTAGATCTTGATTTGAATAAATAAATATATTTAAAATAAATAATTTTAACAATGGAATGCAATAGGAAATATTCGATTTCAGGAAAAATCTAGTTAATTCAAATTTTAAAAAATCAAATAGACGCACCTAGCTAATATCAAAAGAATTTTTTTGTCAGTACTTTTTTGTTTTTCTTATTCTTCGCACTACTATATTCGCAAAACGGCTCAATCTCTTCTCCTTTGCGCCAGTCACTCTATCTTTCTGTCTGGCTGTCTCTTACATTTTTAGTTTCCGGAAACTACGCTTCGCTCGATCTCAATGCTCCCTTTTGATACGTTACGGCTCTTATATTTTTACAACCGCTTGACCGATTTCACTTATATTCGAACTTAAAAATTGTATTAGTATGAACTACTTACCTACAAAGATTCATAAAGATCGGATCAACGGTACGCAAGTTATCGTCGAACAAATATACAAACATACGAACGCCGATTTGGTCCAGTAGATTGTGAGACCTCGCTTCACTCGCTTAACTACTATTATAAAAGCGAAAGTGAGTCTATCTTTCTGTCTGTCTATCTCTTACATTTTTAGTTTACGGAAACCTCGCTCCGCTCGATCTCAATGCCTCGAACTGATAACTTACAACCCCTCAACCGATTTCGCTCGTATTTGAACGTAAGAATTGTATTAGCATGAACTATTTCCCTACAAAATTTCATGAAGATCGGATCAACGGTACGCATGTTATCGTCAAACAAACATACAAACATACAAACGCCGATTTGTCCCAGTTGATTGAGAGACCTCGCTTCGCTCGGTCAATTACATTCTCTAAATACGGGACACATGTACTTATCAATTGATTTTCTTTTCTTTTTTTTAGAAAAATCGCGAACTAAGCCAGTAATAAGGACTTTCGTAAGTAATTTATCGCGAGGTACGCCGCAAAACGCGACAACGCTTAGCGTCCTGTAATTCGGTCTCTGCGACTCCATGCTCTCGTACCAGTAATTGAACATGAGATTCGACCGTGATACTTGCGTGTAATAGATGTCCCAATTAATGAGATGCTGCAATTATTATATAAAACCTTATTGCAACCGCATTGTGACGATGGTGTCGATAAGTGTGTTCGATTCGCTTTCAATAGGTCATAAGTCTAGTCTAGAAATCGATAAAAAATAAACCCCTGTTTCCATCACGAATTATTGAAACTCTTTAGCTCTTCGGTTTAGAAAAGTGCATCTATGACATGACTGAATCGTACTCGTCAATTTTACTACTGAAATTGCGTATTAGTGTACACTTTCCAGGAACCAATTAATAATTGAAGACTGAATAGAATGCAAGTGTCAAATTTCGCTGCCTGTCAATTGTATTGCTAATATAGTGAAATATTCGAACTACTGTCCGAACAGTAGGACCCGCCCGAGCATTGGTACCGTTACCTTACTTGAGCCGAAGTCAGCACTTTCCTTAATCGGAAAGATTAAATGGTGCCCTTTCGCTACTTGTGCCGAAGATCGCAGGAGCATATTTTCGGCTTTATCCCTCTTTTTTCTTTCGCTATTTCAGGCAATTGTCTTACTCAGGCGTTTTCCTCACTTTTCCAGCTCGCACTTATGCCATTTCGATACTAATGCTCATAATATTCGAAAGTAACTTTTATTAGACGCCTTTTCGCTCTTTTCTTGGTTGGATACTTTCCTTACTCACATATGTTCCTCGCTTTTTCAGCTCCTATCTTTTGGCTACTTGTAACCAAACCACTAATCAGAGGTCCAAGACTTGGCTCCTTTCCTATTTCTCCACACCGACGTTTCCATTACTCCGATACTTTCCTTGCTTTCCCAACGTGTACTTGTATTCTCTTTTACTATTATCATCAGAGTCAGAGTTCGATCAAGAAGTGATTCTATGCGCATTTGTTCACCATCCCGTGCTCCCTTTGTTAAATATCTGTTTGATAAATATTCTCTTCCTTCTTTGTTCTTTTTCAAATTCTGTACTCTACTTCGAGTGTCCACCGTTGGATAATATAGCTTGTCCGTTTTCCGATATAAGTTTTGAGCGAGATCGTATACAGATAATGACCGAGCATGTCAACATTGTTGGCAATCGCGAAGTGAGAAAGAGCTCGTACATAAAACGGACCCAACTGTCTCATTATGTATCTTTATGTGAACGCTCATATAAATAAAAAGTAAAAATGTCATAAAGATATTTTGTATTGATTTGTGTCCATTAGTATGGCATCGTCGCCTTGAATAATTGGACGCAAGTTCATTTTATGAGTTACGGCGGTATAATAAAATGTCAACAATGCACGTAACGAAGCGTAGCGGCAAGAAAAAAATAAGGATTTTCCGAGTCTGTAGACAGGAAGTTGATATAGCCTACTTTGTTAACTGCAAATTGTTTACAGCTTCAAAGTCCCTCCAAAATAAATGGAAAAAGATCGTACCATTTAAAATCGTCAGTATATTTTTCCGGAGGAAAACTTCTATTCTGGACTATACTTAAAGAGGTTGGAGCGTTACCCATGACCCAAGAATTAAAAGTACATATATATATATATGTTATTGTCTAGTCTACAATGTATCTTTACGAATATTTTGAATTTTTTTTCACCACAACACACCAATTCTAAAAATAAGTCTAATGTATATAATTTTACGTGCGTTTAGATGGGCAAGTTTCACGCTACGAGTATGGTAAATTTTTTTCGCTATTTAGCACCAAGACAAACCATTTCTAACAACAGATTAACGTCAACTAGACCATTTCAAACATTTAGAAAAAATAAAAACTCAACTTGCCCTTCGAAAACCATATGTAGTCAATATTGAACCCACAAGGTTTGATAAAAGATTACGAAGCTTTTAAATATTTTTAATCTTTTAAATCTATAAAAAGTTTACGACCCTTTCATATTAATCTTCAATAATGTTGTACTTTTTTAATCTGGTAGTGACATAACAGTTTTGTTTACGTTAATGATATATTTTGTGAAACCTTAGCATCTACAGAATAAATCTATACCTCGCGAGCATTATTCGAGGTTTATTGAAAAAAAAACTCATAAGCCGTAATGTGACTCAGCTGGACCGCTCGAATCTCCCTAAGCTACGTTAAGTGAATACTATTGGATGAATTAGATCTTCTCGATCAACCGACAATATTGAGAATCACTTTTTTCTCTGTTTATGCGTACACCTTAACTTTTATTGACATAGACAGTATTCTACATTAATGTAGCTCTGAACGATATGACCAAATCTTTTTAAAACACACAAATTGGGCAGAAAAGAGAAAGTTTTATCTGTACTTAATCTGGACTATTCCACACTGTGATATTCATCGTAGACATAGTCGCAAACAAAATGTTCATTACTTCTGTGGATCTGATGGGGCATATCGATGCCGTCCGGTAAATCTATACAATCTCCATCGTAGCAGATCTGAAATACGTTCATTGAACACAAATTTGAAGTTCATTCCGGTCCTTCCTTGAGTTATGCGTAATACCAATAGCAAACTTTGGTTTCGAGCTTGAATCGATAATTCTACGTATTATTAAATTGTGCTTTTACGGGGATTTTTTTTAAAGGTTTTAAAGAATCCTTACTTTATTTTGGCCACAGTGTATTCCATGAGCAGCTGGCCCATTGAAAACTAAACGATAACTATCAAAGACGTCAGGGTCACGCATAGCGCACTCGAGATGTTCACAATTGAAAACATCATCTGCATATGGAAACTGAAAGAACGGAGGTATAATATGAAAAAATAAGTTCTCTCAAAGACTAAATAAGAAAGCGAAATAGGAAGAAGACATAGAATTACCGTGCACATCCCGGCATGTCCCTTTAATTGGCACTGATGGTCGGGATGGGCGACTACTTCTGGGATCTTCTATTGGTATCAAAATAAATAAAATATATAAATCTCTTTACAGCATATAAAAGCTCAGTGTATGAATAAATTACTATTTAATCAGGAACATATGCGGATAAAGAACTACAGATGCGTGCAAAAGTTTTGAGCCATGTTATTTTTCAGGCATGATGCATTGAAATACGACAGTAGGGAAAAAATTAACGAGTTATGACAACATTTATTCACTTATATTTCAAAACAACTAACAACATGCTAAGATATTGTTCTTAAAAGTTTGATTTTCTATCATTTTTTTTAACGAGTGTGCAAAAGTATTGGGCCACATACAATTGCTTGTTAAAAACATAATAACAAATTTAAAAAATAATAAAACTCGATTCGATCTTTTTCACTCGACTCGCATCAGTACTATATTGCTATGCCCTTAGCAGCTATAATTGCGGTACATCAACGAGGCATGACTGCTTTGAAAAAAATATTTTACAAGACGTGAAGCATGTTTGAGCTCGTTATCGTGTTAAAAAAAACTTAATCACGCGGCATTTCTTTTATTGCAAATGGAAGCATATCTTGCAATATTTTTTTGTACACTGTAGCGTCTATGTTACCTTAAATTTGTAATATAGATGCTATAATGTAATTTGTGCGCCCCGAGTTTTACAGTAGGAATTTGATCCTCACGTTGAATCTGGACGTTCGACGTCTGGCGTACTTCCGACCATCGTTTTTGAATAATTGAAATTTGGATTCATCGGAAAAAAGCACTTTCCGCCAATCTGATGCTGTCTAATGTTGATATTTTTTTTAGAAAATTCAATCTGGCCTTACGGTTTTTTTAACTCATGAGTGGTTTTTTTACACCGATGCATCCAATCAGTCCTACAGATTTCGGGATACTGTCCTCCGACTAATGTCCGCACAAGTTTCACTACGTAATTATCTCGAAATGCCTGCTGCAGTTTTTCGTGGATCTAAAACGCACTTTAGTTTTATGATTTTATCAATGTATTCCGTAATTTTCCGTGGCCTACCTCTTCGACGTTTGCCACACAAAGAGTTGTTAATTTATATTTACGAATAAATATAAATTAACCCCTCACTTTCCCCAGTGTCACCACAAAGTTTAAAGCAAAACTTCTGTTTTTTTGTCTTTTGGCCTCCATGCTCTCGACGCGCACACGCTGTTGATCACTCTCATTTTTGAAAGTTCTGCCTGACAAGCCGTAACTGAAATAAATTTGGGTATCTCTCACAAGATTAAAGGGTGGAAGGGACTGATCTCTTCGGAAGAGGCGCTCATACAATCACGATAGAACTTCACTCAGGTAAGTTCGTTTGATCGGTAATTGTATTTCGCGCCTCTTCCTTCATAGATCAAAATGTAGCTGTATAAAGCAAGTTGCGGCTGATGAAACAAGAAACTGTTATATTAATTATTATCGTCTTGAAATCAATATAACAGATGAAATCAGAAAAACGCAAAAATGTGAGGGTAATATTATACCCCGCATTTCAAAAATAAAGATGGCAAAACCAAACACTTCAATCTCTAGTATCGAGAACGGCTTGAGTGAATTGGACGTCTTTTGGATTTTTTAAATCAAATCTACGCTTACACCAGCTCGTTTGGCCGCTGACGTGGCGGCGTGACGCATACTGTACACAGTGAAACCGATTGACCGTACTTTTTCCATCGCATAGAGTAGTCGCAATATCACGATAACTCTTTCCTTTTGAAAATAGCTTTAACATGATTTTACGGACTTCAATATTCGTGTGTTTCGCCATCACGGTAGAAATAATACTGATTTTTCATTGTCACACATGTTTTGAAACTTGTACGAAAGAAAATGCACACAAGCTGTGCGTACGAAGCCGGGCAAGATAGCGGCCCGATACGTTCGCACACCGACGAAACCTATTCGACGCTGTACACAAATAATACTCCATTCAAAGAAATTATATAACACGTAATTATTCATATCATAACTCTCTTAACAATTTGACATGATTAACGCGTTCAGGAATTAAATACACGGAGAGAATTAAATGTTAAAAATTACCGTGCAGTAACGGTAACCAGATGACAACCCTGAAAATAAAATAAAATTTTTTCTTGAGATAGAAAATTTTACCAGATTTTCTAGTAAATTTTGATGTGTAACAAAATACGCAAAACTTAAATTTAAAAAATATATAATATCAGCGAAATTTTACTGTGCATTTTATTATTTTATGCCTTTCAAAAACGTCTATAAAAAAGTATCATCTTTATAACAGTTATTTTAATATTTATTATAAAATTTAATGAGTGTTATAGGAAAATGTATTGTGCTCTCGGTAAAAATTATCGTGCGCGCTGCCCTTCTTATATATTAAAATTTTAGCTACGTATTTGAAATTTTCTGTAACGTGAGTTAAAAAAAACTTGTCGCATACGAATTATTATGCTTTTCTCACTTGTCACCACACTGGAATATATCACGGTAATTTTTACCGTGAAATTCACGACAAAAATTACTTTTTAATTCTCTCCGTGTATTTTATCACTTTACTCAAGGAAATAGTGTGGCCAGAAACGTTTGCAAACCAGTGTATATACAGTCGGTCAAAAAAAAAGTCTACCAGTTACAGAGATAATTTGCGAATGACGATTTTTTATCGGGCATAGTGAAATAGTAGAGTAAGACATACAAGAATTTGAGACCAAAAGAAGTATATGTACACTTATAATTTGACTGCTAAACCTTGATACACCTTGATACATACCAAGGCTACTGTGTATTTGTTTACACAGTAGCCTTGGCCAGTTTTACGCGTTTGGTACATCCTCGAACACTTTACAGAGATGACAGCAAAGGAAAGCGAAATATCCGTAGCAGTGCGAAATCAGGTAATTGTTCTGCGGAAAAGCTCTTTGGCAACTCTTCGGGATGTTATCGAAAAGTTGGTAAATAACTAAATTTAAGTTTAACCACGGTGCAGTACATTTTTAAGAAGCATTTGATAACAAAAACTACAGAAAATGAGCCACGAGCAGGTCAAGAGTATCCTCCTCTTAGTTAAGAGCGTCGAAGTATAATTCAATAGGCTACGGAAAAATTGATGTGTTCAAAGTTTATGCAATGATGTCGCGTCAACATCGAGAAGGATCGTGTGTCCCCAAAACGTTGAAAACGTTATGCATTCTGTCAAAATATACGACAGAACTGCGAAAAAGAAACCATACATTAATAATACGAATAGAGTAAAACGTTTAGGTTTCGCTAGAACCTACGTAAATAAACCCTTAAAATTTTGCATACGTGTCATCCTCTCTAACGAATCGAAGTTCGGCATCTTTGGATCAGATGGAAAGAGATTCGTGTAGCGAAAACCCAATACTGTGGTACGACCAAAGCATATTATACCAACTCTAAAGCACGGAGGAGGAGGTGTAATGATTTGGGGATGTATGGGGTACAATGGTATTCGAAATCCTGCATTTATAAATAGGATAATGCATTCCCAGAAGTGGCCGAGTGGAAATTGTGCTAGCTTGTCTGAGCTACGTGCTAGTGACTGGCTCGCCCAATTGAGCTCATACGAACTGACTAATAGCGGCCTCGCATTGGGGTAGTTATATTCTAAATATTTTGTTATCCAGCCCTTGTCTATTCACTGCCCAATCGTTTTTCATTATAGATGTCGCTGCGTTACAATAAAAATGCCACCTACTAACTAGGCCGTACTGGACTAGCCAATCATGGTTACGAAAAACAAAGTGAGGTCAAGTGACTACATGTACTATCATCTAGCGTATGACTCATGGCTGGCTAGCCAACTTGAGTTTCAGATGGCGTTGCGAATAAACAAAACTCTCAAGTGGGTATCACTCCATGAACTAGCCAACACTAGCTAACGGCGGCTATGCACCCCTTGGCTAGTCACTGCCTTGCCTACTTTGATTACAGATATCGCTGCCTTACGATAAAAATACCACCTAATAACTAAGTCGTACCTGGCGAGCCAATGATCGTCACATATTAAAAAGTGAGTTTACGTGACTGCATGTAGTTCCATCGAGAGATCGGCTCATAGCAGGCTAAGCAAATTGAGTTACAGATGGTGTTGCGAATGAAAAAAAATTGTCAAGTCGTCAAGTTGCGAATGAAAAAAAATCGTCAACAAAAAAACAAGCCTTACGATAAAAATACCACCTAATGACTAACAAGGAAATTTCGCGAGGTCGAACTCTCCGATTTCGATAAAATTTAGCATGTTTGTAGAATGGGTAAAAATAGGCAATATGTATTTTTTTTATATCTGCGGAACTCGATTTTTAACGGGTGAAACGCATCCTCGAAAATAGGGGTGTTTTACGTTTTTCGTCGATTACGTTTTAACGATGCGAGATATGAAAAAATTTCAAATTGCAACAACGTTTATTCTTCCATGTACTATACATTGGAGATGAGAACGATGCAGATAACAACAAGTTTCATATTGTTTATTGTGAAAATGCAATTTTTTCATACGTATCTCCGAGAATTTTTAATCGATTGGGATGTAAATTTGCATACATGTAGAAGATGGAAAAGTAGCGGATACGTGTTTTTCCTATTTCCGATATCTCATAATTAAGGAGTTGAAACTGCCCTTCGATTTTTAGCCAAGAGCATTGTATAATCAGCTAGCCTTTGGGCATTGCGGGTTAAATTCACGTCAATATAATTTCGTTTTATGATGCGATTGCATATTTGTAATATTCTATATAATACACCTCACACGTCATTCTATACTCATTCTATACACCTCACACGTAAGCGTTTTATTCTGATATTATTTCAAATTAATCGCTTTATATGTTTTCAGCGCAAATATCATAACCAACATTGGCAATTGAGGAAAAAATCCTAATATTACGCCGCGATATGAATAATGATAAAAAAGTTTTTGCACATTATTTAGAGAAGACATATTATACAGCCGCGGGATATTTTTTTTTATCTAGTCACCAACTAATTTTCTGTACCCAGTCACAAGACGATAAAAGCGTTAGAAGGCTGGACAGTTACTAGCTAAAACGGCTAGCTACTGGCAATTTAAAATATAATCTTACTAGCTCAGGGCTAGACGGTGATGAGTTGTATTTTGCACTTGGGTATATCGTGGTGTTGTGTAATAATTTGGAGGAAAATTCAGGTAAAATAGGTCTGAATGGAAGTTAGTACTTTCAACCAGACAACGACAGGAATATACGACCATGAAAACGAGAATATGGTAGTTGTACAATCTTCCCAAACAATTGATTACACCCCCATATCTCCGGATATTAATCCTATAGAAAATGTATGGCACTTGTTAGATGCAGATGTAAGAAAAAGAAAAAGATCTAAAAAATCTGATCGACAACTAGTAATTTTATAAACATGCAAAAAAATATCAAAGAAAACCACTCAGAAGTTGGTGGAATCCATGCCTAGCATACTAGGGGCAATAATTGAAGCGAAAGGGATACACACAAAATATTAGTTATGATGTACAGCTGAGATTATGTAGTTTTTTACTATAGTGGCATACGAATACTTTGTTTGGTATGAAATTCTTGTATTTTTTGCATTACCCTTCTATTGCGTCTAATGAAAAATTCTTCTTTTGCAGATTAACTCTGTACCAAGTGCACTATTACACAGAACAGTCTTTGGATGCATATCACTTGTGCCTATAAAGTTATTGGGAAAAAACTGAGTGTACGAATACTTTTTTGACCCACTGTACGTAGATAAATGTGAGAAGGTTTGTCTATCTTACCGGCAAGCTGCGAGGCGAAACGATGGTCACCGACAACAAACATGCCAGAAAATAAATTGCGGAGGAAGACATTTTAATGCTGAAATAGATTACAATAGGTATAGAGATACGATAGCTATACTTTCTATCTTGCGATTGGCATATTCGAAATATTCAATTTATTAGAGTTTCAATAAAACAAATTCCTTTTTTTTTAACTTTACATAAGGATCATCTTGGACATCCCGGTGTCCAAGATAATCCCTAGGATATGGACAACATGATCCCCCGGATCAGCTTGCCCCTATTTTGGGATTTTTTTTATTTTGGAGAAATAATCGATTTTTTTTCAAAATTTAGGTTTATTTTCTTAAAAAAAACATCTCAAGAATGTACAAAAATTTGTTGGACTATTTCAGATGCGAATTGCGAGCTGCACAATCCCCGCAAATCGACAACGATGATGAGGACACGCCAAGGGACACATTTCATGCATTACACTTTAATTAATGCATGAAATAACTTGAAAAAATTACCAGAGATGTATGAAAATATGAATAAATTATTGTTAGAGTTGCGGCAATTTCCGTTTTTTTTACAATAAAAAAATCCTAAAAATCATCTAACTTTCGGTCTTCTAAAGGGGTTGCCCGACTTAATATTACAAACTCGCATAAAAAAAATTCTAAACGAAAATAAACAGAATTTTGAGTCGGCTCATTACTTCGTGACTACCAATCAAATTTTCAATTGAAAGACCAATTATTATAATATAATAGAGGTACTACTATTTAAAAAAATATCGCGAATTATGCACCTATCGCCATTTTCAAATGTTAAAGAGTTTCCAATACATACTGTATTTCACTTCTACGTTATTCTCATTTATACGCCATACTTGCTGTACCCCTTGAAAACGTATAACTGAAGTTTCACTTTATATTCAATATTGAATCATGAAGATTTGATAAAAGATTACGAATCTTTTTTATCTTTTAATATTTTTAATCTAATCAAACATTACGACTCTTTCATAATAATCATCAATAATGTTATACTTTTTCAAGCTGGTAGTAACACAACAGTTTTTCTTTTTCACGTAATAAAAATATAAAAATGCATAGTTTTGCCCTTTAATTAAATATTTTATGTAAACTTAGCACTTAAAGTATAAATATATACCTCGCATGAATTTTTTTAGGTTTATTGAAGAAAAATAAACTCGTATACCGTCATTCAACTCAACTGGACCGCGCCAAACTCCTTAAAAACTATTAGATGCGTCGTTTTTTTATCGGGGGAAAAACACTTTAAACTGGTGCAACCACCCCTTAGAGTGAAGCATATCAAGGGCGGATTTAGTAATTACACCCGCAAGCAGTGCATCGATTTCGGTAAAACAAAAATGAAAATGCTTCTACTGCAAAATGATCAAAAATCCACTACAGATACATAAGTTATGATATTGAAGTTTGCATCGTTGGAACGCAACGGAAATTATTTTTTTGTCACCAAAATATGTGTCCGGCGAATTTACGCTACGAAAATCAGTGAAACGTATCCAAGATTCTTATTAGAAATCTACAACGTAATCTGCCAAGAAAATATCTTGGATGGCAATGAAAATAAAGAAACAAAAGCAGACAGAAGGATCTTCGTTGCATTCCAACGATGCAAACTTCAACACCATCATAAATTAGGCTATGAACCACCCCACTATTTTTATTTCTCTCACCCCACATTCTAAAGGGCTGTATTAAATTCGAAGAAATAATACTTAAAGGCACGATATAATAAAAGTTTACGTATTTTTACTTTTTTCAGATAACAAGCTCAATGAGGTGAACCACATTCCATACATTCTCGAAGATTTGTAATGAAAGTCAAGGATTTTTTTTTGTTTGTATTCGAGTTAAAATTGGTGGCTTCACCGTAGTATTCGTAATTTTTTTTCAGTTTTGCTTTGAAATTTCGCTCTTCGCTCATTCTTTTCGTCATTGTATCCTTTTTGAGTGTGATTTCTTTGTCTTTTTTTTGTTAAATTGAGACATAGGGGAAGGTGGGGCACAGTGTGTCACTTTTTTCTATCGAATTTTTACTCCTACCAAAGCAGTCTGATTATAAAAAAAAAAGGTCGTAACCGAGTTTAGAGATCTTTGGGCGTACAATAAAGCTACCATATTTTTTGCAAACAGATTAAAAATCCTAAAATAATGGGTTCGAAAAAAATTTGAGGATTGGCTCATTGTGCCCCATCGGTGGGGTGGAATGTGTCAGACAGGTGGGTACAGTGTGTCAAGTGCGGCGAAACTTAGGGTACAACGAGCCGGTTAAAACTCTTATATTTTCCTAACATAGATAACAGATTTTCATACGTACCGATAACTTCACAACGGGTATTATTTGCCAATAACATTGGGAGTCGACTCATTGTGTTCAACAACCCGATGACACATTGTGCTCCGCACAATTGTCCCACAATATTTTGAGTTTTCCCGGCAGGCAGCATTTTTTTCGAGGCTCAAACAAATTTTGTACCTTTAATAATTCGTCGTGACCTGCTATTGACTTTCTTTTAGGCCAGCGGAAACTTAATATAAATCACGAACCAACACAAAAAATTTCGGACTACAAGCTACAAAACTCCGAGAAATCGCATGTGGTTGACAGTTGCCCGTGACACATTGCGCTTCTTCGGAGCGTCGTCACTTCTTTGTTTCCTCATTAGGAGTCAACTCATTTTGCCCCACCGCTCGGTGACACATTGTACCCCACTAGTAAAATATATGATTATTGACGAAAATAACTTTTAATTAAACTACGAATGGAAATACACAAGTCACTGAGTGCAACATAAATAATAAAACTATCGATTAGAACCGAAAACCGGACCCGCTACAGAAAGTGTCGTTATATTTTACGTTTTCCCGGTGAGCGAAAATTTTTTTCCATGCCTCAAATGAATTTTTAATTTTCAATAATCCTTTGTGAACTGTTATCGACTTTCTTTTAGGCTTGACGAAACCCAATATAAATCGCGGTTCAACACATAAAATTTCGGAATTTACGAGCTACAAACCTCCGAGAAACCGCATGTGGCTTACTGTGCCCCGTGACACATTGTGCCCCACTCTCCCCTACGTATCATTTTTAAAAATGATTTATTCAATCATTTCTTTCCTTTTTTATTTTGAGATTAATAAATGTATTACGGGAGCCTAGGTCTTGTGCCCCCTTGCGCTAGCTTGACAAACAGCTTGTACAATAAAATGCTCACCCTCAACGCACGAAACTCATTTCAAACGTACTCACCGCTGACTGCGAGGCAAACGACTAAACACGATGATCTTGACAACTTCCAGTATTGAATAGATGCAATGAGCGCCCAAACGCGGACCCAAAAACAATTTTTAATAAAATTATATTATTAAATTTACGTACCAGCGGAGATACAAAATGCAATTCAACAAAAGTACGTAATGGAGGTACAGCCCTTTAAAATAGTTTACTCCAAAGTTAGTTTACCAAAAGAGAAATTTCGCTGAGTTTTATCGTGCTTTTTGAGAAAATATTATACCCTACGAAAAAATCGGCTATTTCATTAACGTAACTTCTTCTTCCAACACAATGTTCCTCAACCCTCCATTGAGATACTTCTCTCTGACCACGATTTTGACACATTGGGCTAATTTGACCCTCTTGGTACTTCATCCACCTGCTATAAGCAACGTTTCGGTAGGTGGCAAAATGGCCCAGTGTGTTAACGGAGCGTTAAGATGGATATTTTCAATGGTACATTTCCACTGTTCTAAATTTTGCTTAAGCTTCGGAAAGTGTTGAGACCGAGGCCAGACTAGATTTTTTCCCTTAAGTAGGTACATCTATTCAAAGTTGGGAAATGATTTAAATGTACATATGATATATCAATTTTTCTTCTATGCTACAAAGTAGAGTCTTTAAATAAAAACTCTTCCAACTCAGGTCGAAAATGTACTCTGCGTAATCACATTTTCTAAAGGCCAATTTAAAGTATTACATCACCCTGATATTTTCAAAAATCGTTTTTTTTCCTCGATTTATTATTCATACTTTTAAGAATATTTTAAGCGTTTGGCGTTTACCGGAGTTATATCAATTTGAAGTGAACGCATTAAAGCAATTTGAAGTGAGCGCAGTGGTGAACGAAATATCTCGAGATCTATTCAACCGATTTTTATGAAATTCATACCACATAGGGGAAAGGTGTACGAGTTGATCCCATGGAGTAAGATGATCATTTTAAATTGCGACGAAACTATTAACGTCATCTAGTGGTGTTCTTTGGTAAAACATAGCGTCCCCCCCCCCCCCCCCCCTCCCCGCGCTAGTCATGTCATGATGGCGATGTGAACGACGCACTTGTTTTGACGGAAAAAAATAAAAATTGTAAGCTGTTGATCTAAGGTAAGGTTGACTTTAAGCTTAGGGAACTTTTATTGTGTACTGTCAGTTACAAACATTGTTGTGTTTGTGGCTTTATAATATGCTCAATTTGGTTTTTAGGTTGTCGTGGTAACAGTGGAATAATTATAGGTCATGTTATCGAGCAATAAATGAAAAAGTTGAGTTTGGGGCGAGATGATTCTTTTCTATGTCGACAAAATGATCCCTAGGGATCATCTTGTAAATAAATAACGTACCTACTTTATTTTGTTAAAGGTGATGCAGTGTAATGACAAAAGTTGGTTTTGTTGGTTTATTTTTTAATAAATCATTCAAATAAATAAAATCGAAATTTAATTCAAATAAAATAAATAATAAATTTAAATAAATGTAAGTTGGTTTCTATTTTTTACATTGTACGATGAAGAATTTTTTGTCAACATATGATGTTGATTATGAAAAATTGTTGTCTTAATTTTATAAAAAGATTGTCTATTTATGTTCAAATTACATCATTAATGTATAATTGATATCACAAATAATAATTTACATACCTAAGTAATTGAAGACTGGCTGTAGAAGACTGGTTTAGGTTAATTCTAGTTGGGTAAGGTAAAACTTATAATATTTATTTTTGCAAACTTTTATTTATATTTACCTAATTTGTCCAAAATTTTCCTTATGTAAAGTTTAAAAAAAAGGAAATATTTGTATTGAAATCCTATTAAATTGAATATTTCGTATATGCCAATCGTAAGATAGATAAATGTGCCAGTAGTAAACGCTTTCAGATCTTAATGATGTTGAATATATCTTTGAAATTACGAGCATTCTCCCTTAACGGGATCATCTCGTACACCTTTCCCCTATTCTTTATATTATCTAGGATGTAGCATAGGATTTTTTTGATTGGATGCCGCGTTCATTCTTTATTTATTTTAACAACTCCATTTTTTTGTGAAAATCAGAGTTTTTTTTTCAAACAGCTGCAATTGCTACAAAAATGTTTGACAAATTTTTTCCGCATGCTATACTTCAGATATTACCTTCGGTTACAATACATTTTTATATTTCAGATGATGCCTGACAGAGAAAAGAATTCCACCATCAACAAGGATTTTTAAAAAAGGATCCTAATAGACGACTTGAGTACATCTCCGCCATCAAACATTTATTTATGATTTTTTTTCATTTGTTCATAAAACTATAATGTATTGTGAAAAGAAAACGTTATTTTATGTATTTAATAGTCGCGTCCAAATTTGTAGCTCTTTTTCAACCTTTAGCAAGAATGCTAACTAATTTTTACGAACCTGTGCTTGCTGGCTGCCGATACTGATTGCACGAGACACGAGAAGAAATGCATAGCTCGAAACTTTGGTAAGACTTTAAATAGGCTAATATATACAGGGTGGTTCAAAAGTCGTTGATCAAATGAAGTGGGGAGGTAGCCAAGATCGCTTCCAACCAAAAAGGTTGGAAAATTTGGATCGAGAAAGCATTCAGAGGGGTTACTTTAGAAACGGGCCGCACGAATTTGGGGTTGATAGCGGTGCAATTTTGAAGGGATAGGTCTCCCCTTTCAATTGATACTTCTCCCCGTGTGAAATGTGTGGTTTTTTTAAATTATTAGGTATTGGAATTAATTCGTAGCGTTTTACAAGAGATGGCGTAGGTAGTACAGTATTTCGTTGTTACCGACAGTAATGTATTCATCGTGAAACAGCTATCATTGAATGTCATTTGCTGTACATAACCTCTTTTTGAATCGTAAATAACAAAACTTTATAATTTATTGAATATGTCAACATTTGTGCCGAATATAGTGTTTTTGCGGGGAGTTTTACTTCATTACTTTAATATGAACAAAGGTGCTGCTGAAGCTCATCGTATTTTAGTGGAAGTGTATGGTGAACATGCTCTAGCTGAGCAAACGTGTCGGAAGTGGTTTGCACATTTTAAAGCTGGTGATTTCGACTTGGATGACAAGGAGCGACCTGGCCAGCCGAAAAAATTTGAAGATAATGAGTTTGAGACATTGCTCAATGAAGACTCATCTCAAACACTTCAAGAATTGTCTACATCATTGGGAGTTGACTTATCAACGGTAGGAAAACGTCTTAAAACTTTGGGCATAATCCAGAAGGAAGGACATAGGGTCCCATATTAATTGAAACCAAAGGCCATTGAGAGGCGTCTTTTGACATGTGAACTGCTGCTTCAACGGGAGAAAAGAAAAGGTTTTTTGCATCGAATTGTCACTGGTGATGAAAAATGGATCCATTGCGACAATCCGAAGCGCAGAAAGTCATGGGTTAAGCCCGGCCAACCATCAACATCAGTGGCAAAGCCAAATATCCATGGGTCTAAGCTCCTGCTCTGTATTTGGTGGGATCAGACGGGTGTGATTAATTATGAACTGCTGAAACCATAACTGGGGATCGCTACCGACTGCAATTGATGCGCCTGAGCAGTGCATTGAAAGAAAAACGGCCAGAATGCTCCGAAAGACACGACAAAGTCATTTTGCTGAACGACAATGCTCGTCCGCACGTCGCAAAACCGGTACAAACATATCTGGAAACACTTAAATGGGAAGTCCTACCCCACCCACCGTATTCTCCAGATATCCCTCCTTCTGATTACCATTTGTTTCGTTCGATGGCTCATAGCCTGTCTGAGCAGAAGTTCACTTCTTACGAAGATTGTCAAAAATGGGTCGATTCGTGGATTGCACCTAAAGACGAGGCGTTCTTCCGACACGGTATTCGTACCCCGCCCGAAAGATGGTCAAAAGTAGTAGAAAGCGATGGGCAATACTTTCATTAATGTATTTTTTTATTTTCATTTAAAATAAATATTTTTCTTTCATTAAAAAAACGCTACGAATTAATTCCAAGTCCTAATAATTTTTTTATTAAAGTTTAGGGATAAAGTTCCGAAAAGGTCCTACCTCCGATCGGACTAAAATGTTGCACAGACCTTTTAATATCTTAAGAGATCCCTAAAAGGATTTTTGGCGACGCGCTATAGTTTTGGAGGTATCGCTTTTTAAAAATAATTTGTTTTTACTGCGCTCCTATTATATCTATAGCTGACGGGCTCGGCTCTGTCCATACTGACTATACCTATATATGTTATCGCGCTCTCCATTTTGTGCTGATCTTCGCCTAATTCACACGTTAAAAAAATCATTATTTTGAAAGATATAGCCAGGTGAATAAAGGTCTTACTGGATCAATCGTCAGGCAAAAAGTTAGTCCAAAATGAGCGAATCGTGGATCACAAGTCTAGATCATATATCGTACATGTTTAGCCTTACAAATAGCTAATTTAATACTAAATTAACACTTAGAAATGTTAATTTTCTACTTTTAATAATAATCGAAGTCAAATTCGACGATATCGCATGTGTTTGATTGAGGTTTTGTCAGTGACTGTAAATCGGTAAAATTTGTCAGTGACTGTAATCGTTAAAGTATTTTAACGATAAAATACTTTATCGTTAAAAAAAGCGATACTCCTTATTAGTTAAATTAATTTCTCGACAATTACTCAGCCGATTCATTTGAAACATAACATAATCAATCGCTTGATGATAAATTTTGATGAGATAATATTTCCAGAATTTACGGCTATTCAGTTCCACTCTTTTTGCAACAATAAACGTCTGCATAAGCTGTTTTCCCATAAGCGACCGTGTTAAATTCATTTGTTTATAACTACTAAATTATTCAGTTAAATTAGTTATAACTACTAAATTATTTAGTTAAATTAATTATAACTACTAAATTATGTAGTTAAATTAAAAGTTGCATGTTCCGAATGAGACAGCAGTGGCGTGTTAAAATTTAATGAGGTTCAAGTGTTTAAAAATACATATGAAATGATTTAACTTCTCTATAATACACATACAAGTGCATAGTTTTAAGTTGGGTATCGCATGCACTCGCGTTATATCCTAAAATTACACACTTAACGTGTAAGATATAACATACTTTACCGGCGAAAAGTTTCCGGACAAAAATTCAAAAAAGTTCCGGAACGATTTTTTATGCTATTTCGTCGATAGTTGACACAAATGAATTTAATAAACGGCATTTTGAAGGGGAGAAATTCACCTTAATTCCGTTTTTTTGAAAAATTTTTTACTTTTTTTTTACGCCTAGTACCCTTTTATGAAAACGACAATTTTTTGCCTTTTTTTTGTTCCTTTTCTGGCGGACCCCGTTTACAGACAAACTTTTTTTAAAGCATTTCTTTGACCGAATTCATGAAGGGGGAAGCTCAAGCTTCAATTTTGTTTGTTTTTTAAAGCTTCGTACGATTTTTTTTCTAAAGATATTTTGATTAAAAAAAGAGACAATTCGAAAAATAACGTGTAACGCGAAAACCACAAGGATTCAAGGAAAACCTCAAGATAGTAAAAAGTTGAATCAGTTTTCATTGACCTCGCGAGAATTTTTTCAGATTTTTTTTACCTATTTTCGGTAAAAAATCACATGGCTTAATTACCGTAATTGAAGAAAAAAATGTCGAAAAGAATCTGAAATAATTCTATTGCGTGGAAAATAGAAAAATATTTTTTTTTCTCTCTTGAAATTTAATCACATAACCCTTAGTGCTCGAGTTACGGTAATTAAATCATTTGACTTTTTACCAAAAATGGGTGAAACAAAATTTCAAACAAAAAAATCTGAAAAAATTCTCGTGAACTCAATGAAAACCGATTCAACTTTTTACTATCTTGAGGTTTTCCTTGAATCCTTGTCGTTTTTGCATCACACGTTATTTTTAAAATTGTCTCTTTTTTTTTTAATCAAAATATCTTTAGAAAAATATCGTACGAAGCTTTAAAACAGAACAAAATTGAAGCTTGAGCTTCCCCCTTTATGATTCCGGTCAAAGAAAAGCATTAAAAAAATGTTGTCTGTAAACGGGGTTCACCAGAAAAGGAAAAAAAACCGAAAAATGGTTGTTTTCGAAAAAGGGTACTAGACGTAAAAAAAATAGTAAAAAATTTTCCAAAAAAAACGGATGAAGGTGAATTCCTCCCCTTCAAAATGCCGTTTATCAAATTTATTTATTTTAACTATCGGCGAAATGAAATAAAAAATCGTTCCGGAACTTATTTGAATTTTTGTCCGTAAACTTTTCGCCGGTAGTGTACATGGATTTGCAGTGTGTGCATCTGAAATGATCTACTAATAAGCGGTTACTGCGATTATAACTTCGCCAATCAAGTTAAATAAACAATACAAGAACAGTTTATGTTTCCATCTTCCCAATATAGATACTTCCATGCGCATTCCCCTTAAGGCCTTAGGCCACTCTAGAGGCCAAAAAAGGGCATATTTTGTGATTTTTTTTCAGCGAAACCATAAAATAAATCGGAATTACAAAATAAGGGTTTTATTATACACGTAATTGACTATACAAAATTATTTTTTCACAGCTATACATGTCAAAATGGCGACTGTGCAGAATTTTCCGATGACGCCTTTATTTCTGGAAAGTCAACGACTGGAAATCAACAGCTCCTATAATTTTTGAGTTATAATGAGACGCTAAAGTTTTTTGATTACATATAAGAATAACTTTAGAAGTACGTAGGATTTTTTTGATATAATGTTTTTTTGTCAAAATGGCGCATTTCTAAAACAAAAAGTATAAAATGCCATGAGAAAAATGTCAGAAAATTGTTTATAAAAAAGGGACTATGCAATATAATTAAAAAATCATACGTAGTGCCTCAGAAAACGTGATTCTCAATACACAGTTAAAATTTCAAGTGAATCGGTTGAAATTTGTTTGAGGTATGAGTCCGGCCGACTTGAAAAATGTAGTTTTGAGATAAACGCGCTTAAAGTTAGTAGAAAGTCACGACATGAATCAAGAGGGATTGCGCAAGAATTCGAAAATCGAGTACTTAGAGACTTTTCACACGCATAATCTTTTGGAATATAATTTTATAGGTACTAATTGTAAGGTACATTTTTTATTTAAAAAAATCGATTTTTGGAAAATCCTAGAGTGGCCTAAGGCCTTAAAACTTATCTTTTTTTACAGAGTGTACAAGACCGATGGTTAATCAAACCAGCCCACACAAATCCAAACAAACCCGAGGAAACCCGAAAAAAAAAATTAAACAAATCCAAACATGCCCAAACAAAACGTATGGCATCGATGATACTATTTTAGTAAACATAGTCTTCTAACGATTGAAATACACTAATGATAGTAAACTTATTACTGATAAATCGAATTATTTCAAAAATACTTATTGCTTAACCCTGCGCCGGCAACCTACGGCGACATCGTCATACTTGACTTTTAAGTGAAATGGTCGAATTCACCTGTTCTGCATTGTTTATAAATTTATATTTGGTAATTGTTGAAACATTTTGGAATAAAAACTGCTGGAATATTCAGATGGGACCCAAAACTGCTTCCATGAATTTTTGAGAATTTTCGGACACTCTTAAGTGGGTTAAAAATAACCGATAACGATGTCGTCATATATTGCCGGCTGCCTCTTAAAAACAACAGGTTGCTGGCGGAGGGTTAATTAACCTGGCTATATCTTTCAAAATAATGATTTATTTAATCCTCTTGATCTTTACAATCTGCATCCTACGTTGTTCGACCTTTTGTTTGATGAAAAAAAAACTGATGTCTACTTCCTTTCGCATTATAAATGAAAGTACATCTATGTTTGAAAAGGTAAAAATAAAAGAAACCCAATAACAGATTATTTGCTTATTTTTCGATTATAAGGCGACAAAAGTGTTTGCAGTTGAGTAAAATGTGTATGAAAATAAAAGCGATACTCAGTGGCCTTGACGACGACTCCATTCGAAGAAACGTTTGGACTACGTGCTTCAACGTTCTCCGATTTTACTGATCATTGTTAGAGCACGGAAAGAACAATTCGTAGATAAGTCGTGGTAGGAAGAGAAGTAGCTCGAGCATATTTGTTTCAACAATGAAAAGCATTTGTAAAGTTTCTCCGCACATTTGTACAGCGAATAATTATTGCAAAGTTCCACCGCTCTTTTGTGGAGTGAGTCTTCAGCATTGATGATTGCTAAAGAATTCAACCCCACTCGAAATCCGCGATTGGAAAGCTTTGTCGACGAGAAAGATAAAGCTCGAATCTATTAATTTAAACAATTTGGTACAGAATCCAAATCCTCGTATATGTTGGAATAATTCAACAAAATTGAATCCTCGGATTGATGAAATAACTAAACAAAATTGTAAAAAGGCACCATCCTTCTGCAACGCGAGGCTTTAGTAATACAAATTATTCTTAAGGAGTTACGTGGATTTGAAAATTTAAAAAAATCCATGTTTTAAAATTTTATTATCTAATAGTACAATATGTCTAGAATATTCTCCCAAAGTTTTAAGTCAATCGGAGTAAAAGCCTAGGAGAGAGAGAGAGCCTTTGGGAATTCCCACCGTTGGGGAAGACCGGCCGGCAGCGACGCAGGTATACGCATTTTTCTCAAAACACTATTTTTGAAGTCGGTGGACACGATTTCTCAAAAACTAATGCACCGATCTTATCGAAATTTTTCACACTTCTTCAAAGTAACATTGACTAGTGATTGAACGAAGGTTTTTCGATTACAACTAATTTTACAAGGCTATACGTAGTGTAAATTGTACCAAAAATTGAACTATTTTGCATACAACTCGGCCAAAAATTTCAATTTCAATTTTTTTAAAAATCATTCGTTCATATACGAGCTATACTTATCTACTAACAGGAAAATGTGGTTTTTTAATTTAAGATAAAGCTATCATGAGTTATCCTGACCACCACGAGGACACTTTTTTGAGGGGTCTCGGGAAACCAGGTCCCAGCGGCTGAATTTCCCAAATTTTTGGATGAATTTTTTAAAAAATATCGTTGAAATGTTGCTGTTTTATGTGCTTAACATTTTGAATAAAATAATTTATATATTATATTTTAAAAAATAGAGAAGATATGATTTGGTTGGCTTCGAAACCCACGTAACCCCTTAATATTTTCTTTCGTAACTTCAATAAAAGAATTTAAAGAGTGGAAAAAATCCAAAGAAAATCGTTACAAAAATTTTACTTTCGTTTCAACAGCTGTACTTTAGCGTTGTCGGTTAAGGTAGTATATGCACGAACTCTCTTATTAGAGATAAATATTTTTTTTTGTATGCTGTAGTATAGATATACAGAATGGCATCTACGAAAACTCCGCATGCCTTACCGGCTGAATACAATAGTAATTATTAGAGGAAGTAAAAAGTTCTGAGCGTTTTTTCGCTTTATTTCGACGATGAAATTAACATAGTTAGGATTATCCGATTTAGATCAAATATGCGCCGTTTTGTTCGATAACTTTTGTCCATTTTGAAAGCAATTTCATAATTCCGCGATTGAAGAAGTCCTCGTCCCTATTGGTAAAAAACTTGACCAGCACATTTTCATAAGCCTCTCTTGAGGCCAGTTTTGTATCATCAAGAAAATTTTGCAAATGCTTGAAAAGGTGATAATCGCTTGGTGCCAGGTCTGGACTATACGGCGGGTGCAATAGACCATCCCATCCAAGGTTTCGGAGCTTCTGGCACGTCGTTAAAGATGTGTGCGGCCTGGTGTTGTCTTGATGGAACACAACACCTTTCCTATTGGCCAATTCTGGCCGCTTCTCGTCGATCGCCTGCTCCACTCTGGTCAGTTGTTGACAGTAGAGGTCCGAATTGAGTGTTTGGCCGGATGGGAGCAGCTCATAGTGGATCATTCCCTTCCAATCCCACCAAACACACAGCAAAACCTTCTTGGCCGTTAATCCGGGCTTGGCGATCGTTTGGGTCGGCTCACCGCGAATGGACCACGAAATTTTTCGGCTGTTGTTCTCGTATGCGACCCATTTTTCATCGCCAGTCACCACCCGCTTAAAAAATGAGTCGATTTCGTTACGTTTCAGCAAAGAACCGCAGGCATCAATTCGGTCCAAAAGGTTCTTTTGCGTCAATTCGTGTGGCACCCATACATCGAGCTTCTTCTTGAGACCCGCCTCATGCAAATGGTTCCAAACGGTTTTCTGGCTAATCATCAGTATCTCGGCAATGGAATAAGGGTTCACATCCGATTCGACGATTCGACGATTTCCGGTCCGACTCGACGATTTCCGTGATTTTATCGACGTTTTCGACGATTGGCCTACCAGAGCGTGCCTCATCTTCGACGTCCATATTACCAGAACAGAATCGTTGGAACCACCGTTTGCTGTTGCATTCGATACTGTATTGGGTCCATAAACAGCACAATTTTTTTTTCACCTTGGTCGTAGTGGTACTAAAGAATACATCGAATTTTCTCTTTTTTCACCTCCATTTTGGAACGCTGTAAGACACAACTGGCTTCACCAAACACAAAACTGTCAAAGAACTTTTTTTGAAGCCCAATGTCACCTTTAAATCGCTGTCTAGTATGACCCGATGCGATGTATACATCATGAGATATGGCTCACTAAAGACATCTAGCGGAAAACGCTCAGAACGTTTTACTTCACCATTCACGAAATCAATGCATTTAACCCACACCATATAGGAAACCCGTGCCGATCGAACTTTGAGACGAAAATAATAATAGTTCGCGAATCGATACGAGCTATGCAAAAAGCTATAAATATGGTAAAAAGAAAACTGTCGCGGTCACGTAAGTTCCATAAAAAATATAGGTTACGGCACATTTCGAGGAGATGTCATCGATTGAATCGACTAATTTTCGCGATCGTTGGCCCGGTCGGCCGTGACGGAAGAGATGGCGTAGTTCTGGCAAAGCCCGTATGCCGTGAGCTGTGCTCGCATCCGGGAGGCCGGATCGAGCCGGTCAATTTGAATGCAACGATAATAGTTGTAGGTACTTCACGCGAGAAATTTACTCATTAATAAATAATTATGGGTTGAATATTATACAATGAAGCTTTTATCATATTTTTTTAAATCTTTGCAAGTCTTTTTTGAACTCCATATTGTGTGTAAGATCGAAGTTACAATACGTACATCGCACACACACTACAGCACACGCTTATACGCACACTAAACAAACACACGCTTGACATTTATGGGAAACGGTTGAGTAACAGCGTTGCCACGGATATTGTCAGAATTATGAGATAACGGTCGGTGAGACAACTCAAGTCCAATCTGATTGCTATTTTAATACTTCATTTTTCATAATATAATACACACAGTTATCACGTACACTTCTCAAACTATTATTTCCTGTATCGAGATTATTATTATATCTAATTTAAATCTAATCTAAGAAAAAAAACATAATCTAAAATTTATACATTTTTTGTTGACTGGTCAATCCGCTAGTACTACCTTAAGAAGTATGTGACCGTTTTTTTATGGCGTCTGAAAACGAAATTGTTGTAAAAAGTCAATATTTTCAATGATATGACAGGAAAATCATGACAGCTTCGAGAGCTGGACGGGAAATCTAATCCAATAAAAAAAAGCATAATCTAAAATTTATAGATTTTTTGTTGACTGGTCAATCCGCTAGTACTACCTTAAGAAGTATGTGACCGTTTTTTTATGGCGTCTGAAAACGAAATTGTTGTAAAAAGTCAATATTTTCAATGATATGACAGGAAAATCATGAAAGCTTCGAGAGCTGGATGGGAACGGGAGCCGCTTGAACAAAAAATCTTCGCGTGCATTTATGAGGTAAAAACGGTGTACACATAAATTTAGCTGAATACTTTATTTAATTCCACATGGTTTTGTTATGATACTTAACTATCAATAAGTAATTGCTCACACGTTGTGAACAATTGCTGATTGATAAATATAAAATTATTATTATTTTTAGACATTTTCAGAATTATTGATCGATATTTATAGAATTTATAGCTTGTTGATAGATATGAAATTATTATTGTTTATACGGTGGGTAAAAAAAAGTATTTGCACACCCTGTTTTTCAGATTGTCCTAAAAAAAATGCTAAAGCATTTTATTTTTTTCGAAATTATTTTTCGAACATTTTATTTTCCTTCGAAAAAAAATGCTAAAGTATTTTATTTTATTTCGCAGAATCATTTGAAAAACATGTGGTGTGTAAATACTTCTTTTACCCACTGTAGATATAAAAAACAGTGATTTGACGAATATATAGTCGACTACACAGTTGAATAAAATGACAACAATGTTTGTAGCGTAGCGTAGACGCAAGAAAAAAATAAAGAATTTCCGAGTTTATAAACAACAACGTAAAATACCCTGCTCACGAATTGTTTAGTTCTTAAAGCTGCCGCCAAATTAGATGGAAAAAACTTATATCTTCTAAAGTTGTCATTTTATTTTTCCGGAGGATAAGTTCTAGTCTGGAATACGCTTAAGCTTGGTTAAATAAATAATATTGGATGGATTAGATCTTCTCGATCAATCGACAATATAGAGGATTACTTTTTTTCTCTGTTTGTGCACGCAACTGAACACAATTGATCTAGACGTTATTCTACATTAATGTAGCTCTGAACGATATAAGCAAATATTTTTGAAATGTTTAAATTGAACAGAAAAGATAGCGTTTTATCTGCAGTCCATCCGGATTATCCCGAGCGAACTTGTACACTGTTGGGGCGATGGCAAAAATAAAGATCAGTCACATTAATTTTGAACATCTCACGTGGCATATTGATGCCGCGCGGTAAATCTATACAATCTCCATCGTAGCAGATCTGAAACATGTCAATTGAACACAAAATTTAAGTTTATTCCTCTTTTCTTTGAGTTATGCGCACTAACAATGGCAAAAACTTTGGCTTCGAACTCGAATCGATGATTTAAGGGCAGATTACCGTTTATGACAATGAAAAAGTCGATTTCTTTTTTACATAATTTGCATCCTTAAAGCGTTTAGAACACGTGGGTAAATGGATATTTCCATATCTAAAGTATTTTAGAATTTACATCCTAAACGTTAAACTTTAAGGATATATGGACTACAACCGAAAATCATAATAAACTGTTCAGAATTTGACATATTCAAAAATCCAAGCTGTGGCCATGTGCAAAATTTTAAGACGATTAACCAAACCATCAAAAGTTATACAATAACTCATTTAACGTGCGCTCTTATGATAAATAGCACTTTCTTCGATATTTATACTATGAAAATATATTGGGAGTACAAATAAGTCTCTGCGCCGTTTAATAAAAGATGGCCCCACCAGGAGGTTATGGTTGAAATTGTCAGATGTAAAACGTCATATCGTAAGGTTGGACATCTGGCAGGACCATAAGCTTGAAATATTAGCGATTTTGTATCAGCATGACAATTTTTTTCGTGCAAAAATGTCGAGTTTTGAGCCGAATAAGCGTAATTTGCGGGAACTTTTGATTTACTTCTTTAATTTGAAGAAATCTGCAGGTGAAGCGCATCGATTGCTTGTAGAAGCATATGGTGAGGCTGCTTTGGGCGAGAGAAGTTGTCGTGAGTTGTTTCAAAAATTTAAGAACGGTGAGTTTGACGTGGAAGACAAAGAACGTAGCGGAAGGTCGAAAGTGTACGAAGACGCGGAATTGGAAGCATTATTGGAGGGAGATTCTTGCATTACATTAACTTGCACTTACATTAGGAGTGACTCAACAAGCAATTTCACATCGCTTAAAATCGTTGGGAATGATTCCAAAGCAAGGAAATTGGGTTCCATATGAATGGAAGCCGAGAAACGTTGAACGCCGATTTTTCACATGTGAAATGCTGCTTGCCAGGCACAAGCGAAAGGGTTTTTTTGCATTGTATAGTCACTGGTGATGAAAAGTGGATCCACTACGATAACCCAAAGAAGTGGAAATCATGGGGACCACCTGGCCATGCTTCAACATCGACAGCCAAGCCAAATATTCATGGAAAAAAATCTCATGTTGTGTATTTGGTGGGATCAGCTTAGTGTCGTGTATTATGAGTTGCTCAAACCGAACGAAACCATTGCTGGGGCTCTCTACCGAACACAATTGATGATATTGAGCCGAGCACTCAAGGAAAAACGCGCCCACTACTACTCCAGACACGACAAAATTATTCTCCTGCATGATAATGCTCGTTCACATGGTGCGACGCCGGTCACAACCTACTTGGAAACACTCAATTGGGAAGTTTTTACCCCACCCGCCGTATTCACCAGACATTGCTCCCTCTGACTATCATTTATTTCGATCGATGACGCACGGCCTGTCCGATCAGCACTTCACATCATATGAAGATACCGAAAATTGGGTCGATTTGTGGATAGCCTCAAAAGATGAAGCGTTCTTCCGACGCGGTATCCATATGCTGCCAGAAAGATAGCAAAAAGTAATAGCTAGCGATGGACAATACTTTGAATAAAACATAAAGTACCGTTCTTTCACAATAAATGCCTAATTTTTTATAAAAAAAAAACGGCGGAGACTTATTTGTACTCCCAATAGATAAAATCATAGGAATGAGTTGTACATTTTTTTCAAGTGTATAGAATACATTCAAGTATCTATTCTAAAAATTTTGTACGCGTTGTCGGTGTAATTTCGGTGATATTTAATTAAAACCGGAAGAAAATGGTCAATATTTGACAAATTTCTTACAAAAGAATTAATAAATAAATACATACAAGTTCTATAAGCATTATTAAACTATCCAAACAGTTTAGAAGTTATTTTTATTTTTTTCTGGCTTGGGCGAAATATTACGACTTTTGAAGGAAAAGTTAATTTTTTTCATTGAAATAACGTCTAGGCATATGAGTTAATGCATTTTCTACTATATATAATAATTCGAAACCACTTTACATAAAATGATCATGGTTAAAAGTGAGAAAATTGATTTGACAATACTTTTGGCAGTGACGATATCTACCATACTTGGGACGCCTGTACACCTTTAACGGATAAACCGATTCACATGAATCTCTGCGTAATTAAAATGAATTTCAATTTGCGGGTCCATTAGGAAGCGATTTTTTTGTCAAAAACGGTTAAAGCCAACAAAAAACGGGCAAAATATTGAGTTTTTTTTTCAACCGGCTGCTATTTTGTTATCCAGAGGTTTTTCAGAAAACAACAAACAATAAGGCCCCCAAAATTTAGTCCAGCTCAATAATTTTTAACCTGTGTTTGTTCAAGATGAACTGGCAAGGTTGTGGAGCGCCCCGCGCAGACCAAAACATGCCATGCATGGCTTTATTTGACGGGAGCTGGAGCCGCTATTTTGAATTTTTTTCATAAATAAAATTAGTATTTACTCTCCATTGATACAAGAATAAAATACGTTGAAACCCATTTCCAAAAGTATTTATTTTATATAAAAAAAAAATCCGGAAGTTCATACATTTTTCATGCCTCTCGACGGTAACTTTCCCTTAACGCATTATTAAATTGGGCTTTTACGAGAAATTTTTTCACCTGCGTTAAATAATACATACTTTATTTTCACCACAGTGAGCTCCACGAGCAGCTCGTGCAACAGGCATTGCACGATGAGTCTGAGCGAGGCCCCGCAATGGCGCAGCGCAGTCGAAATTTTTACAATCGACATAACCATTAAAAGTTCTCGGATTCTGAAAGAACGATGGTATAATATGAAAAAATAATTCCTCTCAAAGATTCAATAAGAAGCGGTGGTAACAAGACATGAGATTACCAAGCATAATCCTAGAAATCCCAGTTGTTTGCACTGATAGTCGGGGTGGTTGACCGTTGCTGGGATCTTTTATAGATGTAAAAAAAAAACGTAAAATATATAAATCTTATTACAACGTATGAGACATCAGTATATGATTACATTACTGTCTCAATAAAGGCACTTATTTGGATAAAGAGCTATGTAAGGGAACTAAGGGAAAGACAAAAGTGCGGGGTAAGATGAATCATAAGCCTTGCTACTAAACAGAGTGTGTGCACACAGTGCTTCCGTTGGACTTTGACGGGATGGCGGGGAGGTGAATCAGTGCTAAAGTATCAACTGTGGCGGAAAAATGTATCCTGAGTTAGAAAACAATATCGATTTTTATACAAAATCATTTAATTTTTGGTTAAGTTTACCATTGTTTTAGTTTATTTGAATTGCTGATATTGATGAGAGACAGATAAGTAGACACAATGTAATTACTAATTATTAATATAATAATACCGGTTCATCAGAAATTTTCAAGGTTATTGCATGATTATTTGTTGAATCGTCAATCGTCTAACGGTGCAAGATGAATACAAGCTAGCGGGGCAAGAGGAATATGTTCTCGTCTTGCCCCGCATTACCAATCCAGGTCTACTACCCGACTGGAAATTTTCATAGGGACAACCTATACGGCATAAGGACCTTTTCAGGTGAACCCTAAATGGGGATTGCCTCTCGAGGTCCTGATAAAGATAGTATTGGGACAACTCTGCGATGGGAAGTACCGATAACGTCCTTATAACGTTTCAACGGGGTTATCCCATCTGGGGTTTGGATAAGGTAATGATGTAAGGTCCCAACAATGTTTATTTAGGGGTAACCACATGAGTCATAGGTGAACATATAAACCTTATACTTCGCAATAATAAATAGATATACAAATACATTTTTGATAGATACTGCAATAATAAGTGGATCTTATGAGATTTTTTTTTTCATTGTAGAACTTTTCTTTTTTTTTTATTCGGAATTTTTTTCATTTTTATTCGGAACTTAATTTTTCATTTTATTTTGTTGTGCGTTATGTTGTTTTAAAAGTAAACAATACCTTAAAATTTTATCTTACCTATCTGTGGATTGGAGGAGGTGGGGATGAAAACTTGAAACGGCATATATATAGAGGAAGAGAGAGAATCGGTGTACGCATAAAATGTTGAGAGCCAGGCAAAGCAAAGAATTAACTCGATTACGAGTAAGAAAACATTGTGCCCTTCGCGGTTTATCAGCAAAAAACAATCGCTTATCAATTGAAACGCCTAATTGGGAGACTGAAGAACAGTCGAATGATGAAAGACCGGAAGATTTTGGGGCTAGGCACAGTGACAATGATTTTGAGGTTAGGCACAGTGACAGTGATTTTGAGATTAGGCACAGTGACAATGAACAAACCGAAGAACAGCCAAGAGAGGAATTTAATCGTGTAGTAGTGGAAAACAGTGATGAAGATAACTCTTTCGACGATGATAATGTTGGGCCTCATGAAGATGATAACAATGAAGAAGCAGCGAGGGAAAATGGAGAATTCGACACACTCGAAAATATCAAAAATGGGCTCTGCGAACCCCAGCAATCCCCCACTCGCGCTTACAACTGTTGCTCAATATTTTAAGAAAACAGGACTATCCGAATTTACCGAAGAGTGTAAAAACATTCCTAGGTACGAGTAAAACGAACCGCGTCATCGAACAACTTGGCGTCGACGGAAGGGGTGAATTTGTATATTTTTGCATCAGAGAAAATCTTATAAAGTTCGTGAACACGACTTTACATGCAACAAATTTTTATAACGTTCTAAAAAATTCCCAACCCAAATCCATGCAACGCTACTGATTTCAGTGGGTTAATGGTAGGACCGGTTAGGGTAGCCCGATAAGAACCCAACAAAAAATTGGGCTTACCCGAGGCAAAACCTGACGCAACCCAAAGAAAACCCTAGAAGATCGTTACACACCCTATAAGAACCTGATAGGGAAGCCCGATAATGACCCAACAAGGAATTGGGTTGACCCAGCAATGGACTGTACAAAAATGCAACGTCAATTTCTAGTCGGGTAGGTAGGCCAACCTCTGTACCTAGTTTAATTGCATCAATGCAGTAATGCATCAATTTGATGCATTACTTCAGTAATAATTTGGAGGTACAACTACTTCCTTGGGGTGAAGAAAGAGACTAAATTTACGTTACCCCACGGGTGTTCTGATTTATGTTAACTTATGTTGAATATTCGTATTGTCGAGACCAAACTGCCAAATTTGTGGTAAATATTTGATTTAGTGCATATTCACTAATAAAAACTAAAAAATTAGATCCTCAACGATTCTGGAGTCTTCACGACGATTTCCAAGCAGTAGCGAGATTCTGTAACTCGGTAGCGACCGTTTTCGTTGTCGTTGGCTAGTGACAGCCGATAATAGGCTCCCCTTCTTCTGATTGTACATGTGATTAGCTGTCGCTAGCTACCGACAACGAAAACTGTCGCTACCGAGTTACAGAATCTCGCTACAGAGCTAGGTTATGCTCGACAAACGAATCAGCTGTTACGCCCGACGATGACAAGTCTATTAGTATCATTTCGTCATTATGATAATATTCAACCGGAAGTTGAAACCGTTTTATAATCTAGTGCTTGAACTACACGGTGAAGTTCGAATTTTCGATTTTTTACAATATCTATTATGTCTAATTTATCAAATTTCAGTTTTTCAACGACTTTAGTTGAATACGTGAGCATCAAAACCCTGATTACCGCACTTCCGGACGACCGTCTCCATAAGACGACGTGCTTCACTAGCTTAAAGTGCTCGACTTTGCAATTTTATTACGAAAAAACTAAACGGTCAATATAGCTCAAATTTTTCCAAAGCGTGCATAACGTATCCGTCAACATCATATAAAAATTTCAGGCCCGTACGTTGGATTCGTCGTAATGATCGTATCTCCTTAAGGAGGCACCGTCACGAAGAGCCGAGTTGCATGGATGCGTAAGCGGGCCCTCTTTTTTTTTAGTAATACAGATATTTGACGTAATACAGTTGGATATAAACGTATTAATGGAATTAGCTGTACTTTGATAAATAAATACAATAAAATGCCGTAAAATTCATACAGTTTTACGTTACCGTACTGCATAAAGAAGTACGACCAGGTTGCAATTCTCCATCTCACGCTCTCCCCCGATTTCTCTGTCGTATTCATGACACCGAGCTAACCGTGGGTCGTCGCGTGATTTGAACTTGTCATTGTGAACGAAATTATCGTTTTTTTTTTTAAGTTTACACAATATTTGAAAGATATCTGTTTACTCTGTAATACAACTTAATTGTATTGCACTACAATTGTAATACAATACAATACAACTTAATTTTCTATTATTATTGGGAATTAAATGACCGGTTTCATTGATCGATCAAATTTGATATTATATTACGCTGAATCCAATTGTTCTACCTACACGTCAATCACAAACGAATTTAAGGTTAGATAGCTGATGATTTAATTCGCGCGCATGCGCACCCGTGGTATAGAAAACACCTGATTTCCGTCACACTGCGGAATCTTTACACGATCGCGAAACATCTCGGAACGTCACTTATTTCGATATTTTAACATTAAATACCTTGTTATATGAGTCACTAACCGATTTTTTTTTATTGCATTTGGAATCCTTATGACCATAATCCATAATCAACGTTACTGCAGTTTTTTTGTCAATAACTGTTGCGTGAGTGCAACAACATTACATGATACAAGTGTTTTGAGGGTGACTCTTACATAAGCCCTGTGTTGAAAATCCTACGTTCAACGATTCGTATCTCTTTTATTTATTCGCTGACCTTATCTGAAACTTTGCATACGTAAATATGGGTACTTTATCTGTGATATCCTTCGCTTTTTTTTTTTGTTGAGGTAAGACGTTTGTGTACGGAGCCTTAAGGTATTACTGGATGGGCCGTCGAGCAAAAAGTTAGTCAAAAATAGACGAATCGTGGATTTATAGGTCTAGATCATGTCGTACATGTTTAGCCTTACAAATACCTAATTTAATGATAAATTATTATAAAACTTAGAAATGTCAATTTTCCACTTTTAATAATAATTGAAGTCAAATTCGACGATATTGGCGTGTGCTTGAGTGAGGTTTTGTCAGTGACGGCACATTTGTTTCATCTGTCCAAGAAAAAAATTTCTCACTTTTCAAATTTAATTAATACGTTCAGGTCATCTTATTATTATCAATAAGTACCCGAAAACTCAATATATATAGTTTTCCAATGATTGCTATTAATTCATCGTTAAAAAAGTCGATTTTCCTCATTACTTTAATTAATTTCTCGACAATTACTCAGAAGATTTATTTAAAACTTAGCATAATCAATTATTGATCCTAAATTATGATGATACAATTCAGAAATTACGGCGATTTAGTTCATTCGTTTTTCAACCATTAACGTCTGCAGACGGTGTTTTCGCATAAGCGATCGTGTTAAATTCAAATGTTTATAACTATTTACTAAATGATTTAGTGAAAAATTCTAAAATAATTCATGTATTATTATTTTATCAAGAACTATCATTCCTCAAATTTCCAAGAACTTTTACAACTTTTTAAGATCCATCCAGTAATACCTTAACACGACTACGGCGTTGTCAAGAGGGAGTGCTGTGTTTGCGTGAACGTGAGTTAAAACTATTAATTTAAATTTGATGTACAATGTGTCTTTAGATTTGTAATGATGCCGCGCATTTTTTTCCTTTCTATTATTAAGATAAATACCTATCTATATAGGTTTCTTCTTGTTTGTATCACATGTCAACAATGGTTAGAACGTACATAAAAAAAACCAATGGTGGAGAGTGGAATAATGGCACTATGAAGAAGACTGTAAATGACGTGATAGAGAAAAAGATGGGCTATCGCAAAGTTGCAATATTTTAAAATGTACCACTATCAACGTAACAGAGACTTGTTAAAGCTATAAGAAAGGGTGAAGTGAAACTAGTGCTAAATTTATGGGCTGTGGGCACATGAATCGAGTGCGGGTATTGAAAATGAAACCATTTTTATATGCGAAAGATGCCAATAATTCTTGTCCCATCATGCCTCCAACGAAGTTTCATCTTGCCCCGCATATGGGGTAACATGGGAAAAATTAAGGTTTATTTAAAAAAATATATTTTATGTTAACAATCAGGAGGACTGATTTTTGGTTTTTTTTTATTAAAAGATTAATAGATATTCATAAGTTTAAAAGAATGATCAAAGTTCACAGATTCATATGCATTGTTTTATTTAAACATAGCATTAGCATCTTGCCCTCACTTCCTCTACGTAAATAAATGTGCGACGGTTTTTCGATCTTACCGGCATTTGACGAGAAGAAATGGTTGCCACGTACATTAAACAGGTTAGAAAATAAAATGCAAGAGAAGGCATTTTTGAGCTGGAATAAATTTCAAAAGAAATAGAGATTCGATAATTGTACTTTATTTATACATACTAACATATATATTTGTCATGTTGCCGAAAAACGTTTGTTACTTTTGACCAATCGGCCTACAAAATGTTTGGTCTCCAAATAATTTCCATCCTTTATGTTGGTCGAAAACATTTCTAAATCATGCAATATCTGCCTTTGAACAAATCTAGGGCGTAAGACTACTGTAAAGTCGTCAAAAAATCGTTCGTCACTTGAGGCAACTCAAACTGAAGAGGAAGGTCCTATATATGATACAGGAATTGCAAATTGAAGGTAAACTTGATGTTACAATAATAGAACTGCTAATAAAACTTTAAGGAGGTTGGAGCGATCCAGTTGAGTCAAATGACGGCTTATGAGTTCTTTTAAATAAACCTAAAAAAATGCCTACGAGGTATAGATTTATTCTAAAGTTGATAAGTTTTCATAAAATATATAATTAAAGGAGAAATAACATTATTGATTATTATGAAAGAGTCGTAATCTTTTATTAGATTAAAAGGATTAAAAATAGTAAAAGATTAAAAAGATTCGTAATCTTTTATCAAACATTGATGGTTCAATATGGAATACATATGGTTTTCGATGGGCAAGATGGGTTTTTTTTTCTTCTAAATGTCTACCAAGCTTTAGTTTACGTTAATCCGTTGTCAGGAGTAGTTTATCTTGGTGCTAAATAGCTAAAAAAAATTATGTCACCCAAAGCATGAAAGTCTTACCCATCTAGCCGCACGTAAAATTACATCCATTAAACTATTTTTTAGCTCTGGTGTTTTGTGGTGAAAAAAAAATTTAATTCGTAAAAACTCAGTATAGTCTGGATAATAATATATATTATCCATTATTTTTTATTTTATTTTTTATTATTTTTTTTTATATCTTGGATTGTGGGTAACGCTCCAACATCCTTAAACGCGTTTTGTTTCGAAATTATGTTTTACAAAACGGTGTACACGATTTTTCAACAGCCAATGAGCGGATTAACTTGGAATTTGATGTACTTATTGGGTGTAATAGTAGTTTAGTTTTGAGTCACATTTTTCTTCTTTGGAATTTTTTTTATTAGTTATTATAATAAAAATAATTATGTCATTCTTCTTAAAAAATTTGACAAAATCAACAATTTTTTTTTCATGAATGAAACACTATAAAACAAGGCTCGGTTAAATCTAAACCAATATTATCTATTTTCAGAATAAACTTATTTGTTTGTTCCAGATCAACCGGGTGGCCAAAATCAAGTGGACCGTTGAGCCACTCACCTTCAAAGGTCCTTCACAAGATTGTTTATAATTTCTTTAAATATTAATATTATCTATTGAAATTTGGTACACAATTTTCTTAATGTAGATATAAATAAATGTCCAAACGACTTTTCAAACATCTTACTTAAACGTTCAAAATGAATTTTTTAAATAACCCTGATCTTCGTGTTGGCACAGTAGCCTAACCCCTTAATAAATACAGACTCACATGATAATCAGTATTTTTAATATACCTCTGAGCAACCTTTGTCCAAACCTTTAACAAATTTGTGTATCGCGTTTGAGCAAAAAAGATCGGTACTATTATTTTTCTAACAAACTACACTTTTCTTTTAGCGCTTTGCAATGGCTACAGTAGTTTTCTTAATATATGCTACGTCTACCACTAAAGTATTGCCACGTTTTTCGACAACGATGATTTGAAATAAGCGTCAAGTATTGACAAAAAAATATTCACTTTGAAGTCGCTGAAACTAAAAACAATCCGTCGATTTAAAACTAACGCGCCGATATGTGTTTCTCAAGATATTTCCTCCGATGAAACATTTCACTGCCTTTTTATATCCAACGGCGAGGAAGATGAGTTCTTGCGAACGAAATTTGGTTAATGTTGACTTTCACCTAACAATTATCTATAGTGCAATCGTATGTAGAGTAAATTTGACGCGTTGCCTTGCGCATTGACGAATTACGGACTCATTACTAATTAAGACACGTAGTCGTTCTGAGACGTACAGTCGAACCTCGATATAACGAAATCCTTGATATAAAGAAGATTTGTCCATTTCTTTCCAATAGACACCCGAAACCTTGATACAACGGAAAAAAAAACTATAGATATAACGAATTTATTTTCATGGTCCTTAACCTCTATACAAGGAATTTTTGTCAAGAAAACCTTTGTATAGCGAAGCGTTCGGTAAACGAACTCCTTTTCTTTCGTTCCCTTCTACCCCTCGCTGCTATCGAATTACTATCGAAAACTCAGCAAACTCGATCGGCAACTATCGAAAACCAAATTCAAAGACGAACGTCTAAGGGTACGCAAAAAAATTACCGACTTTTTTAGAAGACTTTGACGCACCCAAAGATATCAAAGCTGTTATTTCAATGTTACTATGTATACCGGGTGGATCAATAACTATTAGCACCTTGGATATCTTCGAAACTATATCGCCTTTCTGTACTTTCTATGACCTTCAATGACCTTATGTTATAGGTCGTGGAACTCGTTTTAAGCTCCTCTTTCATGATACAGAAAAAAAACATACCCATCCATTTAAAAAAATGGAGTTGACCTTCAAATGTCCGAAGTACCTCCACCTGCAAAAAAACTATTATCGCTATCGGATGGCCCCTTTCGTACTGTGCAATTTCATTACAGCAAATATTTCTGTGAACCTTATAGTTTCGAAGATATCCAAGAAGCTAATAGTTATTGATCCGCCCTGTATTTATGTAACATAGTAACATTTCAATGTTACTATGTATACAAATCAACAAATGTGTTCTAATCAAAATATTTGTTTAATTAAAAAATAATCCGCTTTTAAAAATAATATGTTATATACATTATGCTCTAATTACTAATAGCTCATAAAAATTACTCTAATTTAAAACTATCTTTCTTGAAAAATATTTCTATACTTATAGTACTAATATATATTTTTTGAGAATGAAAGGCTTAAATTAGAGCAATTTTTATTTGTCCTTTGTGTTAAAACCTCGATATAACGAACTTTTTTGCTCTTCCCTAGAGATTCGTTATATCGAGGGTCGACTGTATATCACAGACTACGATTCGACGGCACGATTTCCATCCTATTAGATTAAGTGTAAGGAAGACACAAACCTATCGGCTCTTTTTCCGCCTGAAAACCGCTGGATTTGATCAAATTTCATAAAGCTGCGAAGACGCATGAGTAAGTATACTGCGTGGTATCTCCACTAATTATGCAGTACAAGCGACACCGATAATCCTTAACTACAGATTCAAAACATATGTGGCACGTAACGACGAAAGGATCATAGTGATTTCTGATTAGAATCTTCGAAAAAATGTCTCATGAATATTTGATTCGCTCACAAATTGGGTTATTAATTTTAGGCTTATTAGAAATAGCACAGTGATATATCTATTCTTCATTCTTCTCTCGGCAAATATCGCTCTAGTTAAATATCTATATGCAAAGGATGTTTAGGTGGCTGATTGAGCATTCAATATTAAAATTTATATATTCAAAATGGCGGGCCGAATATGACACGTAAGTCAGCGATCAAATAAGCAGTTCAAGAATCTTTGGAAGGAATAACGTTTTTAGTTATAAAAAGCCGGCGACTGTTATATGTTCGATCTGTTTTTGGGAATATGTAAATAGAATGAGGATTCAATTTGTGGATCCAGGCAAAATTACTTTGGGGTTCAGAACCTGCCGCCATAGTACGGTGTCGAAATAACATTGGATAAAATAGCTCTTGGCACATATATATCAACTTCAAAGTTACTTGCACCCTATATTTGACAAAAAAGAATAGTTTTTTTTCTATATAATAACCTTCAATAACGAGTACCCGAATGGATGAAACTACTCATTACTGCCCAGTCCTGAGCCAGTAAAGTTATACGTCAAATCGCCACGACTTAGTCGTTTCAGCTAGTAACTGTCCTGCCTTGTAACGCGTCAATCGTCTAGTGACTGGGTACTGGAAATTAGCTAGTAACTGGATAAAAAAAAATAGCTCACAGCTGTATAATGTTTCTTTTCTGGATAATGTGCAAACATTTTTTTGCACATTATTTATGTCACTGCGCAATATTACGATTTTTTTCCTCATCTGCCTATTATGGTTATGATATTTGCGCTGCAAATATATTATTATTTTTTTTTTATTGGTTTATTCCAGCCGTACAGGGTCTTCCCCTTTTTACGTGCCCCAACCCACCTCAATTTCCATATGCCTTCTATCTTCCATTCCACAATTCCCCCGTCTTCCACCCATTCCACTCACCCCCACCTTGCGGCCGCAGCCGACTTTCCCCCTCTGTATCGTATTCGCCATGACACGGCTGCCATGGGCATAGGGAAACTGCGGAAAACCTATACCGATCCAGCCGGCCCCAAGGTCACCTCCCCGTCACGGAACTAGTCGTCTTTCGCCGAGAAATGTCGAAGAAAAACATTTCACGACGAAAGTGACGCGACTGGGATTCGAACCCGCGACTGCTGCAGATATGTATTTATATATTCATTTGTAATGATATCAGAAAAGCGCTTACGTGTGAGGTGGTTACGATCCCTATAGCTCTGGGGATAAATCTATGACGCTGTGCACTGAGCCAGTTGTACTTAGTTTATTAATTTTGCATCGTCTACATATACAAAATGTTCCGTTATTAAGGGGGGGGAGGGTATCGTGCCGAAAGTTTAAATCAAAATTCGAAGCCGTTTGGAAGTTATAGCCAGAAATGTGACAAAACTTCCCGACGCTTGAGGGCACTGCATGCGTAGTCGTCCTTTACTGACGGAGCTACCTATCTTTTATACTCTACTTTTTCCAAATGCGTCCACAGTTATTTTTGAGCATACTCAAAATACTAAAAAGGCCAATAAAAGTTTCGACTCAACGATCTGGATCTTGGCTCCGAAGCACTTGAATTCTGGACTGAAAATCGTCGAAATTGCATCCTATCTTGCGGCTGGCCTATTCAAGGAAGGATATACATCGATTTTGAAAATCATGCTCGCATTGGATACCATAATTGGAACTCAGTGCAAAAATTACGCCAACAGCGCCGACGCTCGATGGGTGAATCGACAGGAGCGGCGCAGCTCCTTATCGACCAAAGAGGCTCGAAAAGCACGGAAAAATAAAATGGGTGAAGAAAATCAATTGTTCGACGAAGCTGAAGGCTTAGTATGTGGCCCTGGATTTGCTGATTAACCAGTAAGTAATTGTTATCATTGATTTTTTCCGTGACCAAACTTTAAGCGCGTTTTACTCAAAGCTACATTTGTTTAATTGATATACATCCTCACGTAAAAACTATTTAAATAATCTTAACCAAATTTGGTACATGACTGAACAACATCACTACCTCGTCTGTAAGCCTAAATGTTTTAAAAGATCGGCCAAGAAAAGTACTTCTCCATATTAAAATAGAAGAAAAATTTCATAAAAAATCGCAATGTCTATTTAAAAATGGTATGATCCTTCCAAATTTGTATTTTTTACTTGATTTTTAGGCTTACAAACGAAATATTCCCCGTATGAACAAGATATGTATAACCTAAAAATATATATGGACGTTTAGTACGTTATTAATGCTTAAGTTCCGAAAAAAAATTGTTTTTCACCAAATTCATATCCGTAAAATACGAACTAATCATTTACGAGACGTTTGAATTGAACGAGCGTATATTTTCATCTATTTTCCGTCAAAAGATTTTGAGCAAGCCGTGAGAAAAGTAATTGATAATGCCAAGGATTGGGAGGGAACCGGGCGGTTCGGAATAAAGACCCTTCAATATAAAACATAAATGGAACATTTTTCATAATGAACTCTATACTATCTTTAATTAATCTGATTATAACCTTTTTTGTAACTTTCCGTAATTAAAATTATATTGGACGAATACATTCTAGGCCTTGTATAAATATATTGTAGCGTGTGTATGTGTACGAGCATGTATGTGTACTGGCTACGTAAGGAAGTATTATAAGGACCTGATCAGGCAACATTATAATGACCTGATCAGACAGCATTATAAACGCCTGGTCAGGCAACCGGATAACGACCTGATCAGGCAGCCAGATAAGGCCCATATGTGACAGAACGTTACGATTTCTATAAGGGCGCGATTTGGTTCCCTTATAAGTGCCCTACTAGGGCAGTCAGGCAACCTGAAAGCATCCCGAATCGGACCCTATTGAAATTTCTACGTGGGAAGTAGTGCAATACTTTCAGTAACGTGTTTTGTACTAATTTTTTTACAAACAAGGCATTCTTTTTCACGAAAAAACAGCGAGAATTCAACGTCCCAATATATATATTGAAATTGATATAAACTATACTTAATTAAAATTATATATATACTCTAAAAAATCATACAAACAACTACGCTTCATGCCTCATTCAAATAACTGTATCGAATAGGATTTTTTTCAAAGATTTTGAGAGAGAATTGGGCTCAGCACACGGAACCCCTTTAAATTGTATCAAAAGTCAGTTGTTGGCTAGCTGGAGCAGCCGATTGTGAGAGTGGCCCGGCAAAAAAGAAGCATTCCCAATCCACTACGAGCACAACAATATCCAGAAATCCAAACATGTTATATAATGATACATTTTCAGTACTTTTGAGGTATACGTGAAAGTAATTCAATTAAAGCAAATCAAATTGCTTGCGATGTTACAGAGTTATGAAAAAATACTCTTAATTGTATTCTAATTTAACCTAATTATCTATTCCACTCCAATTTAATCTAATTCTATAAACATGTGGAATATTAACCTATATCCATAAAGTTGTGGAATATTTTTATGCTAATTTAATATTACGAGGTTATTTAATATAAAGGTTATAAAATAATTAAACGCAATTAGTGTCCTAATAAAAAATATCTAGCTAGTAAAAGACCAAGGTCGAACCAACATTGTCACCAGTATTGGATTAGAATCGAATCGATAATGAGCTAATGTCAAAGCCGATGTTACATCAATGTTGGTTCCACTGCTGAACCGATTTCAAAACCGATGCTGGGCGAATATCCAGGACGGCAGTAGGCCAATATCCCAGCGGACACTAGGCGGATATGTGAACCCGACATCGGGCGTACGCTGATCGCCAGTGTTGGGCTGAGCCTATAATTTTGGCTTTGGTCCAAACGTCGTCCAGTCGTAATTCCATTCATCGAACGAGGTTCGATGACCATCGGGTCGACACTGAGACGCTGCTGAGCCAGTTGTAAATTATTTAAGTGCCAATATCCCGGAAAATAATATTTTTTTTCGTTTATAAAAATGAAAAACCCCAAAAAAATCATTACACGAATTTTAGTTTCAATTCGGCAGCTGAAGTTTTGCACTTTTGGTTATATAATCGTTTTTGTACGCCATCCAAAAAGCACTATTTTCATATGTAAAGTCAATATTTTCGACGATATGACGGAAAAATCATAGTAAAACTTCGACTGCTGAACGGGGACCGGAGCTGTTTGGTTAAAAATCCGCCGAGAGTTTACATTTATAAGGTAAAAAAGATGTACACAATAATTTAGCTGAATATTTCATTTTATTTCACATAGTTCCTTATAATACTCAATTAACAATAAGCAATCTTTCTCAATTTGTGATACAAAAATAGATCTAACAATTGTGTAGTTGACCGCATAGTTGAATAAAATGTCGCAATATACGTAGCGTAGCGTAGACGTAAGAAAAAAATAAGGAATTTCCGAGTCTGTAAGCAGCAAGTTGAAATACCCTTTGTTGTTAACTAAAAATTGTTTAATTGTCAAAGCTCCTGCCAAATTAAATTTAAAAAAATTGTACCATTTATAATCGTCTTATGTTTTTCCGAAGGCAACCTTCTAATTTGGACTACACTTAAGCTGAGGTAAATAAATAATATTTGATCGATTAGATCTTCTCGATCAAGCGACAATATCAAGGATCCCTTTTTTCTCTGTTTTTGCGACTGAACTTCAATTGATCGAGCCAATATTCTACATTGCTCGAGTTCCGAACGATATGAGCAAATATTTGTGAAACATTTAAATTGAACAAAAAAGAGAACGTTTTATCACATTATCCGGAATGTCCCGAACTGAGTTGTCCACTGTTGGGGCGATGGCACATATAAGCCTCTTGATTTTCGTCCAGCTCACGCGGCATACTGATGCCGCCCGGTAAATCAATACAATCGCCATCGTAGCAGACCTGAAACACGTAAATTGATCTCGAATTTGAAGTTTATCCGGTTTTTTTTTTGCTCGAGATGTCTGAATCGATCATTTACCGGATTATTAATCTATATTTTTGGGAAGGATTTTTGCTTGCCTGGATTCGATAATACTTACTTTATTTCGGCCACAGTGAGTTCCACGATCAGCTCGCCCAATGTTCATTGCACGATGAGTACGAGCGTTGCCACGGAGTGACATAGCGCATTCAACATTTTTACAATCCACAAAACCATCATGTGTTAGCAAATTCTGCAAGAACGAATATATAATGTAAACAAATCATTGCTCTCCAAGATTCGATGACAAGTGTCTGTAGCAAAATGTAAAATTACCGTGCATGATCCTAAAAATCCTCGTAATATGCACTGCTTATCGGGATGGTTGACCGTTTGCTTGATCTTTCATAAAGATGTAAAAGGAACATAATATTTATTTTTTAAAATGTATAAGTTTTTAAACAAAAGACTATGAAATTAAGAACGTATACTGATGAACAGCTATATACTTAAATAAATTTGAGAAGGTTTGTCCGTCTTACCTGAATTTTTAAAGAAGAAATGGTTGTCACAGACATTAAACATGCCAGAAAATAAAATGCGAGAGAAGGCATTTTTATGCTGTAATAGATTACAATATGAATATAAATTCGATAACTGTACTTTATTTCTACACACTATGTTTTTTTTTTCATTTTGGCGAAAAACGTACGTTACTTTTTACCAATTAACCTACAAAATTTCGAGGTGGCAAAATAATTTCCATCGTTTGTCTTGGTCGAAAAACATTTTCAAACAATGCAATATTGACCTTTCAATTAATTTGAGAAATAGAGACTAGCATGATAATCAGGATTTTCAACATAGGGGAAAGGTGTTCAAGATGATGCCCTTAAGGGAAAATGCTCATAATTTCAAAGATATTCAACATAATTAAGATCTGAAAGCGTTTACTACTGGAATATTTATTTATCTTACGATTGACATATTCAAAATATTCTATTTATTAGGGTTTCAATTTTAAAAAATACTTTTTTTAAACCTTATATAAGGATCATCTTGGACACCCTAGTGTCCAAAATGATCTCTAGGGTATGGACAAGATGATCCCTCGGATCATCTTGCCCCTGTTTTGGGATCTTTCTTATTTTGGAGAAATTAGGTTAATGTAGATAAATATTGCTCGAGTTTACACTTTTATATATATTAATCATAGGTATACAACATAAACTGAACTTACAAGTTAAATAACCTTTAGGTGTATTATAAGTTTTATCTCACGCAACTAGAATTAAAATAAACCAGTCTTCTACAGCCAGCCTCAAATCACTTATGTATATCAATTATTATTTGTGAGATGAATTATCCATTAGTAGTTAATATTTAATAATATATAATAAAAATTAATGAATAGATAATGAATAAATAAAGAAAACTACAAATCATAATAATAATAGATAATAAGTAAATAATAAATAATAATAATATAATCATATTTAATGATACGACATAATACTTAACAAAATAAAGTAGGTCTGTTAATTGTGTACAAGATGATCTTGTACACCTCGAAGGGAATCATCTTGCCCCAAACTCAACTTTTTTCATTTATTGCTCGGTAACATAAACTATAAGTGTTCCACTGTTACCACACCAATCAAAAAACCAAATTGAGCATATAATGCCACAAACACAACAATGATTGCAACTGGCAGTATACAATAAAAGTTACCTAAGCTTAAGGTCAACGTTGCCTTAGATCAACAGCTCACAATTTTTTTTTTTTTTCGCCAAAACAAGTGCATCGCTCATACCGCCATCATAAATTGACTAACGCGGGGGGGGGGGGGGGGGGGGCTGCTGGACGCTATGTTTTACCAAAGAATGTCACTAGATACCGTTAATAGTTTCGTCACAATTGAAAATGATCATCTTACCCCAAGAGATCAACTCGTACACCTTTCCCCTACCTTTAAGCAACATTTGTTCAAAGCTTTCATAAATTTATGTCTCGCGGTTGAATAAAAAGGATTGGCACTATTTTTTTCCTTAGAAACAACACCTTTTTTATTGCTTTGCAATGTCTATGCTTATTTTCTTAATATATGCTACGTCTATGACTGAAATATTGCTACGTTTTTCGCCAACGATCACTTAAAATAAATGTAATATAGTGATAAAAAAATATTCACTTTGAAGTCGCTTCAACTAAAAAAATCCTTTGATGTAAAACTAACGCGTCGATATGTGTATCTCGAAAATATGTCGTTCAATGAAATATTCCTTTGCCTTTATATATCTAAATGCAAGCAAGATGATCAGCGCCTGCAAGAGAAAATTGGTTAATGTTAATTGTCACCTAACAATTATTTATAGTGAAGTCGTATTTAATGAGCAAATAAGGATCGTCGCCTCGCGTATTGACGAATTATAGCCTCATTACTAAGTCACGTAGCCTCTCGGAGTTCAATATTACAGACTAGGATTCCACAACACTATTTGTGGCCTATTTAATTAAGTATCAAGGAAGATACGTAATTATCAAATCTTCTTCCACCTGAAAAACGTTGAATTTTATCAAATTTCCGAAAGCTGCGAAGACACGTTGAAAATCATGATGCGTGGTGTTGACACTATGCGTTACGAATCACCCTAATAAACCTTAATTACACATTAAAAAAGCATGTGGTACGTAACGACAAAAGGAATACCTTAAATTATAATCTTTATCTAAAAACAAATGTCTTGTTCCATATTTGATTTATTCACAAATTATATTCACTTGTATTCGGATAATTGAAAGAGGCAGAATGATATCTCTATTCTTCCTTCCTTTCTCCGCAAACATCGCTCTAGTTAAATATCTCTATGCAGATGTTCGAAAGTTGGTCGCTGATTAAGCATTATCCGTCTGCAAATATCTATATGCAGAAGATGTTTAAGCGTAGGTCGCTGATTAAAGGGGCTATTCTACTGTGATGGCTCAAAAAATAAACTGTTTTTTAATATTTTTTTTTGAAAACTGTTGCATGGTACAAACGATTTTTTCGCTTTACGGTACACTCTTATACAATATAAAACCATTTTTTTGTTGCATATAAATGTATAATTATTTAAAAGTTTCTTATCATGTAAAGGCATGAAAAGAGGATGTTGCTGACATTGATGACTTGCGCTCTCCAGATAATCGAAAACCAAAAAATCAAAAACATTCTTAATCTGTATGAGTATTGCTATCGCCTGAACTAGAATTATTGAAAAATATTAATTTTTACTTATACACTCGCCCGAATTATGACGAAAAAAAAACGTGTTTTTCGAACACTTTTGCAAAAACTACGCCATTTTGTTATTTTGCAATATAAAATAACCATTCTAATTCGGGCAATAGCAACACTCATGCAGATTAAGAATCTTTTTTAATTTTTTGTTTCAGATTATCTGGCGAGCGCAAATCATCAAAGCCAACGACATACTTTTTTTCCATGTCTTTACACGATTATCAATTGTTAAATAAATATACATTCATATGCAACACAAAAGAAAATGTTTTCTATTCTGTAAGGCCTTTAAGGCCTTAGGCCACGCTAGAGGCCAAAAAAGGGCATATTTTGTGATTTTTTTCAGCGAAACCATAAAATAAATCGGAATTACAAAGTAGGGGTTTTATTAAACACGTAATTGACTACACAAAATTATTTTTTCACAGTGATACACGTCAAAATGTCAACTGTGCAGCATTTTTCCGATGACGCCTTTATTTCTGGAAGGTCAACGGCCGGACCAACAGCTCCTATAATTTTTGAGTTATGATTAGACACTAAAGTTTTTTCGATCATATTTATATAAGAATAGCTAGAAGTACATAGGATTTTTTTAAATATTGTTTTTTGTCAAAATGGCGCATTACTAAAACAAAAAGTATAAAATGCCATGAGAAAATCGTCAAAAAAATGTTTATAAAAAAGGAACTATGCAATATGATGAAAAAATACGACTTAGTGCCTCAAAAAATGTAATTCTAAATATACAGTTAAAAATTGAAGTGAATTGGTTGAAATTTGTTCAAGTTATGAGTCCGGCTGACTTGAAAAATGTAGTTTTGAGATAAACGAGTTTAAAGTTAGTAAAAAGTCACGACATGAATCAAGAGGAGTTGCGCTAGAATTCGAAAATCGAGTACTTAGAGATTTTTCACACCCATAATCTTTTGGAATATAATTTTATAGGTACTAAGATACATGTTTAACAAAAAAAAATCAATTTTTGGAAAATTCTAGAATGGCATAAGGCCTTAAGCGAAAAAAAGTTTGTACCGATACATGCGACAGTTTTCACAAAAAAAATGATTTAAAATAGCTTATTTTTTGAGTCATCACAGTAGAATAGCCCCTTAAGCATTCAATATTAACATTCATATATTCAAAATGACGGACAGAATATAGCTGGTAATTGAACGATAAAATGAGCAATCCGAGAATCTTTGAAAGGAATACCGTTTTTAGTTATAAAAATCCTACGACTGTTGTATGTTTGGCCTGTTTTCTAGAATACATAAATAAAATGCAGATTCATTTTGTCGATCCATGCTAAATTACTTTGGGGCTCAGAACGTACTAAATAGTATATATGGCCTAACCAATAAAATAGCTCCTAACTATTTTTTTACATTGTAATTTACAGGTTACCATCGATTTTAAAGAGGTTTTATCATTTTTCCGCTAACCACCTCAACCTCCTTAATAACGCAAGTTGAACAATAGAAAAGAATTCGGATACGATCGGTGATCCATAACAGGAATCTTCTCTTAGATGAAACATAGTTAAGTGATCCATGCCCCAGCAACGAGAGCGGTAACCCTTTCTTTACCAGTAGGGTAATGTGGTATCCGAAAGGTAAGCATTATTAGCGACCAGTTCCCGCTCGCGGCTTCGCCCGCGTGGAATTAGGCTATTTAGGTTTATTAAGAGCTATTAGGTTATTTAGGAGCAATTAGGGCCTCAGGACCGGGTGTATCATGAACCTCATTAAAATGACTTATTGTTAGTTCGAATAAAAATAACTGACTAAAATCTATTTTCCATACTTTTACATCCCATACCATCCTTTTAGTGGTTGATTTTCGAAAAATCCTATTTTAGTGCACCTCTGCGCCCTTTAAGGAGGGCAACCACTTTAGATGCTTCAAAAAATCAACATTTTTTTTATTTCATAAATCGTTAGACAAATATCTTAAGAATACACCCTGAAAATTTCAAAACGATATTCGGATTCCTTCTAACGGTATGTATATAAATGATAAAGACACTCCACTCGGCTCCCAAGCGCGCTCAGGTATCCACGAGCGCTCAATTAGGTAGTTTGTTTGGGTTGGTTTGGGTTTTCTTAACCCAAATTTGGGTTTTCATAACCCAAATTTGGGTTTTCATAACCCAAATAAACACAAACTCGACCGATTGGCGTTGAGCTCCAAAACATATCCATTCTGGGTACAAAATAATCGAGGTAGCGGCATTTCTTGCTGCTATTTTATTCAATGAAGGAAATTCAGCCCTACTCATTGTTATGAATAAACTAAAAATCATAGTTGGCAGGCAGAGCTACGGATATGCCGAGCAAATGGATCAGATGCGCGTAGCTCAGCAAAATAGAAAAAGTTTATTAGAGACAAAAGAAGTTCGAAAAGCTCGTAAAGAGGAAATGCAAGCTTCAAATGAGTTGCATGAGGAAGAGAAAGGACTGCTGTATGGTACTGGAATCGCTGATTAATCGGTAAGACATTTTATCATTTGATTAGACATATTTGACTTGGAATTTTTCGCTTGTGAAACTTTAAACGTGTTTTTCTCGAAACGACATTTTTTCAATTTTCGGGAATCATAACTCAAAAACTAATCGATGGATCATCTTCAAATTTGGAACACGTTTACATAATATAATTTCTCAAAACCTGAACCTAAGTTGGAAAGATTACATTGCTTAAAACATATTTATTATTGCAAAATGTCGGGAAAAAAATGCAAAAAATCGATCATGCCTTTTTCAAACACGTTCCAACATTCAATTCTCGATTTTTTTTTTAAATTTAGGTTTATGTTCTTGAAAAAACATCTCAAGAATGCATAAAAATTTGTTCGACTATTTCAAATGCGAATTTCGAGCTGCACAATTCCCGCAAATCGACAACGACGATGAAGACACGTCAAGGGACACAGCAGATTACACCTTAATTAATGCATGAAATAACTTGAAAAAATTACCAGAGATGTATGAAAATATGAATAAATTATTGTCAGATTTGCGGAAATTTCCGTTCTTTTTTCACAATAAAAAAATGCAAATTATCATCTATTTTTCGGTCTCCTAAAATGGTTGCCCGCCTTGAGGAACGTATCTTCCGAATTTCATTGAAATAAAAGCAGACAATTCGATTATTCTAAACAAACTTCAGCACCCCGTTGCATCTTTAATTAGGGGTTGTTTAAAAAAATTTGAAATATGCGTTTTATTATTAGTTTTGATGAATATTGAGCGTCAATATCGTCATATAAATCGTAACCTCCGAATGACATAGGGTCCTATGGTGTTATGTCGTAAGAAACAATGCAATATCAGTTACTTGAAAAAGTGGTGGCTTATTAAAAAATTCGATGACGTATAGATTTATCTATAACAGTCTGTTAGGCCACGTCTATCATGAGTTATAGGTAATAAATATAACGAAAAGCTCTCAAATTCCTTGGGACATGGGCACACAAGGCTTCGACGTGGCAGCGCTGTAGCAGGCAGGGGGGAGCGAGACAAAGATTGGGACAACGAGAACGGTGGGGCCACCTTGTGTCGTCTGCTAGGCGCATTGTCTAGAGAGTAGAGGCCAAGAAAGAAAGAAACGTACAAATCAGTGGTTGAACGTACATTTTGTTGGTTAAACGCAGCCTTACTAACGAACTTCCACTTTCAGTGAAGTCGTTTTTCAGAAACTGATATCATATTTGCTTAGAATTGATGCTTCAGAGATGACATAAACAGGACGTGAACACGGCAAAATTGCTGCCAATCCACTGTGAGCGTGCGCGCACATTACTTCTGCAACGTTGCCAAGCTTCATACTTCGAATGATGTATTGCAAATAAATAGTGTAGTAATCATAAGAGCTTTTAAAATGCTCCATAAAGTAGAATGGCACTATTTTATTCATTTGAAAGTAATAATATCGATTTCCATATACTTTTTATGCTATGAGATATTTTTTTATTGCAAAATAAGGTTGGTACCAAGGCGGTTTCCCTGTGTATGAGCATCGGGACTCCGTCCGCCCTTCGCGTCCCCCAAAGTTCGAGCCAAACTTCCTTAATCGCCGTAGGATATAAAAATAGCATTAGCGGAGAGTGGGGCACAGTGTGTCACAGGGCACTGTGAGCCACATGTGATTTCTCGGAGGTTTGTAGCTCGTAAAATCCGAAGTACTTTGTGTTGGGTCGTTATTTATATTAAGGGGCCAGTCCACTTTGGAGCCACGAAAAAAAGGCTATTTTCGCGATTTTTTTTTTGAGGATTTTATAAAAGATATGAATATAAAAGTTGTTGGGCTTGATAAATAAAGTCTTGAAATACATTCAAAAAAAATTTAATTCATTTTTATTCATTTTTAAGTACAAAAACTATAGTTTAACGTAACGCCTCAAAAATAGGTGGGCTAGGTAGCTCCATCACTACTCGGCAACGGCTTGTCTGAAACAAAAAAAATCAAAGTCCATTAGATTCAGTATGACGCCAGCTACAAAATGATCCTCGGATATAAAGTTTTATCAAAAAATAAAAAAATGACAGATGAAAAACGAAAAAAGTAAAAAAAACGCGTTTGTTTCGCAGTTTTTCGCAAAAAAAAAGAGTAAAAATGAAAATTTTAAAACCATCGAGGTTCATCTTGTTGCGAATCATGTTTACAATATGTGGTTCAAATTTCAAGAGAATCGGTTTATTAGTTTTAGATATACGATGGAGCTAGATTTTGAAAACGTTGTTTCGAGAAAAACGCGTTTGAAGTTTATACTATGAAAAACTCTTACCTAAACTCAATCGGCAATTCCTGCACCGTACAAAATCCCTTCTGATTGCTCATCATCGTCGATTTCTTCAAGTCTTGCTTGCTTTCGTATGGTTCTGGTCTCTTTTGAGCACTCAGAACTGCGGCGGTTTGCAGAGCGAACACGCTCGTCATCGCGATTGTCGGCGAATCCGATGGCGATCGGGCCGAGTTTGCCGCCCATTATTTCCATTATTTTAAGCACTAGACGAAATCCTTCATTAAAGACACACGCGGAAACTTTGGAGGCAATGTCTACGATTTTTTTGCCATTGAACATGTGTTTAGGTGCCATATTCCATACGCAGTTGTTAAAACTTTCATTAAAACTTTCATTACTTATAACTGCGCTTATATTTCAAGAAGGACTAAAATATAGCTGGATTATACGATTTATAATGAGAAGCAGCTGTTTAATGAACAAGAGCGGGAAAAGAGAATTAAAAGGCCGATGGGTCGGCCGAGCGCGCTATACGCTCAGGTAGACGAAATGAGGACCTGACGTTCAGGTAAAAAAAAAAAATACTTAGAGAGCTCGGATTTTCATAAAATTTTGACAAAATATTTCTGAATGTATGTATTTTCGAAAACAGTAAAAAAATCGATTTTTTGAAATTTTCAAAGTGGACCGGCCTCTTAAGTTTCAGCAGGCCTAAAAGAAAGTCGATAGCAGCTCACGAAGAATTATGAAAAATTAAAAATTGATTTGAGGCTGGTAAAAAAAATCGCTTACCGGGAAAACGTAAAATATAACGTCACTTTCTGTAGCGGCTCGGGTTTTCGGTTCTAAACGATAGTTTTATTATTTATATTGCACTCAGTGACTTGTGTTTTCCATTCGTAGTTTAATTAATATTTATTTTCATCAATAATTAAATACTTTACTAGTGGGGCACAATCAATCGACTCCCCATGAGGAAGCAAAATAGTGACGACGTTCCGAAGCAGCGCAATGTGTCACTGTGTGCCACATGCGATTTTTCGGAGGTTTGTAGCTCGTAAATTTCGAAATGTTTTCTGTTGGACCGTGATTTATATTAAGTTTCGTCAGGCCTAAAATAAAGTCAATAGCAGCTCACAAAGAATTATTTAAAATAAAAAATTAATTTGAGCCTTGAAAAAAAAAGTTCGCTCGCCGGGAAAACGTCAAATATAACCTCACTTTCTGTAGCGGCTCGGGTTTTCGGTCCTAATCGCTACTGTTATTATATAGAATATATCGGTGACTTGTGTTTTTCCATTCATAGTTCAATTCATAATTATTTTGATCAATAATCAAATATTCTACTAATGGGGTACAATGTGTCATCGACTTGTGGAGCACAATGACTCGACTCCCAGTATTGTTGGCAAATAATATGGCCACGGCGTTGAGTTAAAAATGCGAAAAATGATATTTTTTTTCACTTTAGTCATACATACCCCATGTTTCGCATTACTTGGCACACTGTACCCACCTATCTGAAACATTATACCCCACTCGTGGGGTATAATGAGCCGATCCGCACATTTTTTTCGATCCCATTATGTTGGTATTTTTAATCGTTTTGCAAAAAAAATGGTGGCTTTATTGTATGCCTAAAGGTCTATAAAAATCGGTTATGATTTTTTTTTCTAATCAGACCACTTTGGTAAGAGTAAAAATTCGTTATACAAACGATGACACATTGTGCCCCACCTTTCCCTACTTATGTCCTATCTTCGTTACGTCCAGTTATAATAATCGTGGCCAATCACTGCTTTCCACACGCTTGACGAGTTATTAGAATATTGATGAGGAGGTCCTCGTTGAAGGCCTATCATATCCGTTATCGCGTAGAACCATTCAGGTCGTCACTTTAACTAATTGAATTATATTGGGTCTATGCATAATTCCATAGCGAACATCGAGTAAATTTTAAACGCAAAATTATTTACCAATAAAATTGATTTTAATCAACTAAATATGTTCCATTCTGTTCAATGATTTACTGCCATCCCTTTACGAGCTTCATTATCCCTCTTCAATTGAAGTCCTAAGATCTTTAGACAAAGAAGTGATCCAAGTGGTTTTTGAGGACGTCCCGGAAATTGAAGGTTTTATGATTCAAACTGTTCTATAGCGCCTGAAACAAGTGATAGTCTATAGGTGCAAGGTCCGGACTAACGTTGTCCTGGTGGAACACTACGCCCTTTTTCTTCGCCAATTTGGGCCGCTTCTGATCGATGGCTCGCTTTAATTTGACTAGTTGTAAGCAGAACTTCATCGAATCAATCATTTTGTTGGGTGGCAGCAGCTCATAATAGACAGTTCCTTTCCAATCCCACTAGATACAAAACATGGCCATCTTCGGGTGTAATCCAGCCTTTGCGACCGTCTGAGCAGTCTCCCCAAGCTTCGACCATGATCTTTTTCGACTGACATTGTTGTAGACCATCCATATTTCATCGCCAGTAATCGCTTCATAAATGGTTCGTTTAATGGCGTTTGTGCAGCAAAACGCACGCTGAATTTCGGTCCATTAAATTCTTTCGCTTAGTTCGCGCGGCACCCAAACATCAAGCTTGTTTACCATCCCAAGTGTCAATATTGAGGTTAATGTTGAAGTCAATATTGAGGTTATGTCCAATCTCTGTAATCGTCAAATGCCAGTCGGAGTTGATTAAGGTCTTTATTTTATCGACAACAGTCGTGACTGGCTGACCGGAGCGAGAAGCATCTTGAAGATTAGAATCACCACAAAAAATTTCGCAAACCACTACCGACACACACTTTCGCTTACGACATTCTCTCCGTACACAGCGTATATCTTTTTTTGACCTTTCAGAAATGAAATCGAAAGCGAAATGCATCGAAAATACACGCCATTTCCTTCCATGTTAAAAATATAAATAATCTTTCTATACGTCACGGATCTCGGTGGATACTTTTTAAGTATATCGGAATAGGTTTCAGCTTTTACTTGACCCTAGAACTCATGGCTCGTTTGTTGTACCTTCAAACGCATGACTGGGGTTTATATGTACCCCACCCTTTTCTTGATAACGAAACCGGTCCTACAGGATAAATGGACTTTACCATGGATGAATTGCTTCGTTTTTTCTATAAGGAAGAGAATGGTGGGCAAGACGTCTGATTCAATTAACATTAAATTGGTGAAAAATCCATTTAAAGACTGGAAAATGGAGAAAATCAGCAAAAACCTCATTTTTTTAACAAAAATTGGGGTACGAACGAACCCCCTGTCGTGAATAATAGGGTTAATAGGCTTCAGGTGGTCGACGTATGTGCGAGCGGAGAAACAACTGCGAACGACTTCTGTCGGAATTTCGCTACGCAATTATGCATAGATCCAATGTTATAATATTCTGGATCGGCAATAATGGACGCATATTCTAGATGCGGCGAGTTTAGTAGACTACATCATTAAATAAAATGTCAACAATTTATGCGCGGCGTGGATATAAAAAAAAAATTAACGTAGCTTTGAGATGGATAACAGCCAGTTGAAATACTCTACGTTGTTAACTATGAATTGTTAGGTTTTTGAAGCATCCTCAAATTAAACGGCAAAAAATTATAGCATTTAAAATCATAGTTATATTTTTTTTCAGGAGAATACCTCCAGTCTGAACTACACCTGAGCTGGGTTGGATAAATAAGATTGGATCGTCTAGATCTTCTCGATCAACTGACAATATCAAACATCGTTGTTTTTTGAGTTTCTTCACAAAACTGAGCGTTTATTGATATATACGGTGTTCTACATTTCTCTTGCTCCAAACGGTATAAAAAGAACATTTTCATAACATCAATTGAACGGAAAAGAGAAAGTTTCATCTGCACTTTATCCGGAATGCCCTGAACTAGGCTTTCCACTGTTGGGCCGGAAGCATATAAAACCCTCCTCACCTTCGTGGATCTCCATTGGCAAATTGATGCCCTGCGGTAAATCTATACAATCACCATCGTAGCAGATCTGAAACATAAAACCAAACATGAAAATAATTCAGCACAAATTTTAAATTTATTTGATTTTGTTCCTTGACATATGCGACACAATAGCAAACTTCGATTTGGAACCCAAATCGATGATTTATCGCATTATTAACTTTTGCTTTTAAGATTTTTTTTGACTACCTGTATTTGTTAATACTTACTTTGTTGTCGCCACAGTGGGTTCCGCGTGCAGCTCGCCCAATGGACGTTGCACGGTGGTTGGCAGCCTTGCCATGGAGTGGCGCAGCGCACTCGAGATTTTTACAATCGACATGAATATCAAGAGTTAGCACATTCTGAAAGACGAAAGTATAATAAAAAAAAAATTTTAAATCATTGATCTCAAAGATTCAATGAAAAATAGCGGTGACCATACATGCATTGCCGCACAAGCTCCTAAATGTCCACGTAATACGCACTGCTCATCGGGATGGTTGACGTATGCCGGGATCTGTCATAGATGTAAGAGGAACAAACAATAATCAAATATATAAATATATAAATAAATGTTAACATATGAAAGCTCAGTGTATGAATACATTATTAGAAACATATGCGGATAACGAGCTACAGACGTAAATAAATATGAAAGGGTTTGCCCATCTTACCGGCATCTTGCGAGAAGAAACGGTCGCCACAGACATCAAACATGCCAGAAAATAAAATGCGAGAGAAGGCATTTTTATCCTGAAATAGATTACAATAAGAATTCTTTATATATACCCAATATATATTTTTTTATATGTTGCCGAAAACCGTTTCCAACTTTTTACCAGTCTGTCTATAAAACTTCAACGCTTAAGGGAGTATTCTAGTCTAGAAATTCGAAAAAAAATCGTCTTATTTTTGGCATTTTCTTAAAGTACTCTTAAGAATATGTTTTCAGAAAGAAATTTGTAAACAAAGTTATAGCGATTTAAATACAGCCGGATTGAGAGATCGTACCGGCTTCAGAAACTTCTAAGGAAGGTAGAACTGCTCGCAGGGAAAAACGAGCCTCAGAACATCACCATTTCGAAACCGGAGAAGGCACACTTTATCGTCTGAAATTGTACTCAAAACTTTAAACACGTTTTTCTCGAAACTACTTTTTTCAACCTGGTTGACATAAAATCTCGAGTTCTGTTCCACCGATTGACTTCAAATTTGATTTGGACCTTGAGCATATATTGCTCTATCGTCCCTAACTCGGGCATTACGAAATTATCATTATTACTATATAAAAAAAATGTTAACTTTGAAAAAATAGTACGAAAAGTGAACTTTTCCTTAGGCAGTCACCATTTAAACATTTTTTATTCCCTTTGGTAACTGCCATAATGGGATTCTTATTGATGAAGAAAATTGGTTTTATTACTATTCCAGATGAATCGGAGCTTTGGAATCATGTCAACCGCCTCAACCCTTTTCCTCACGCCCATATTTAGAGGCCCATAATTTGTTCAATTTTAATTTTTTTTTTTTTGTAAATTCTTGAAAGACCAATGAAAAGACTAAAAAAAGAGATTCTAAAAATATTTTTTGTTTTTTTTTTATCAAGCTCGAAAAAAATGCTCAAAATTTCAGCTTCTGGACTAGAATTCTGCCTCAAAATAATTTCCATCATATATTTTATCCGGCGAACTATTTGAAACTATGCTACATTTACCCTTCTATTAATTAACAAAATACAGAGTGGCAGCATGATTAATATTTTTACCATAACTCTGAGCAAGCTGTGTGCAAAATTGAAACGAATTTATATATCGCGCTCGAATAAAATGGATGGATAATATTTTTTTTCTCAGCATCAACACTTTGTTTTAGTGCTTTGCACTGTATACAGTAATTTCTTTAACATATTTTAAATCTACGACTGAAGTATTGCCACGTTTTTTCGACAACAATGATTTTTAATAAACGTAAAGGAATAATAAAGAGGTAATCACTTTGAATTCGCTTCGACTAATGAAAATTGTCGATATAAAATGAAGCTCGCCGATATATGTATCTCGAAAGTATGTTGTCCGATCAAACACTTCATTTCCTTTTTATATCCACCAGCAAGGAAATTATTCAGTTCTTGCGAGAGGGAGTTGGGTAATATTAATTTTTACCTAACAATTGCCTATAGTGTATTGAAACGAGAAAATTTGGGGTGTAGTCACGCGTGGGTGAATTACTGTCTCATTACTAAGTCACGTAGTCTCTCGAAGTTGGATTAATACAGCGTAGGATTTCACAGCACCATTTGCGTTCAATTCAATTAAGTGTAAGGAAGACACTTAGCTATAGAATTTTGTTCCACCTGAGAAACGCTGAATGAGATTAAAGCTCATAAGGCCGGAAAGGCGTGAGAAAGTATATCTGGTATCCACACTAATTACGCATTACAAGTGACACTATTAACTCTTAATTACGTATTTGAAAAATACGTGGTACGTAATGATCAAAGAAACATATTGATTGATAGTCATTATGTTTTAAAAAATTCTGAAAAATATTGGATTTTTTTATACATTATATTTATTACTTAAGGCGGGCAAACACTTTAGGAGACCGAAAATTAGATGATTTTTTTTTATTGTCAAAAAAAACGGAAATTTTCGCAACTATGACAATAATTTATTCATATTTTCATACATCTCTGGTAATTTTTTCAAGTTATTTCATGCATTAATTAAGGTGTTATCCGCTGTGTCCCTTGGCGTGTTCTCATCGTCGTTGTCGATTTGCGGGAATTGTGCAGCTCGCAATTCGCATCTAAAATAGTCCAACAAATTTTTATATATTCATGAGATGTTTTTTAAGAACATGAACCTAAATTTAAAAAAAAAATCGAGAATTGAATGCTGGAACGTGTTGGAAAGAAAAATGTTCGATTTTTAGCATTTTTTCCCCGGCATTTTGCAATAATAAATATGTTTTAAACAAACTAATATTTCCAACTTTAGGGTCATGTTGTAATAAATTATATTATGTAAACCTGTTCCAAATTTGAAGATGATCCATGAATTAGTTTTTGAGTTATGATTCCCGCAAATTGAAAAAATGTAGTTTCGAGAAAAACACGTTTAAAGTTTCACAAACGAAAAACTCAAAGTCAAATATGTTTAATCAAATGATAAAGTATCTTACCGATTAATCAGCGATTCCAGCACCATACAGCAGTCCTTTCTCTTCCTCATGCAACTCATTTAATGCTTGCATTTCCTCCTTACGAGCTTTTTGAGCTTCTTTTGTCTCTAATAAACTTTTCTATTTTGCCGAGCCACGCGCATCTGATCCATTTGCTCGGCATATCCGTAGCTCTACCTGCCAACTACGATTTGTAGTTCATTGACAACCATGAGTAGGGCTGAATTTCCTTCATTTAATAAAATAGCAGCGAGAAATGCCGTTACCTCGATTATTTTGTACCCAGAATGGAGATGTTTTGGAGCTTATCGCCAAACGGTCGAGTTTAGGTTATGAAAACCCAAATTTTGGTTATGAAAACCCAAACAAACCCAAACAAACTACCTAACTGAGCGCTCGTGGATACCTGAGTGTGCTTAGGAGTCGAGCGGAGAGTCTTTATCATTTATATATATACCGTTAGAAGGAATCCGAATATCGTTTTGAAATTTTCAGGGTATATTCTAAAGATATTTTGCTAACCATTTATGAAATTTAAAAAAAATTGATTTTTAGAAGTATCTAAATTGGTTGCCCGCCTTAAGGCCTGAGGCCACTCTCGGATTTTCCAAAAATCGATTTTTTTTTTGTTAAAAATGTATCTTAGTATCTATAAAATTATATTACAAAAAATGATGGGTGTGAAAAATCTCTAAGTACTCGATTTTCGAATTCTAGCGCAACCCCTCTTGATTCATGTCGTGAATTTCTATAATACTAACTTTAAACGCGTTTATCTCAAAACTACGTTTTTCAAATCGGCCGGACTCATAATTCAAACAAATTTCAACCGATTCACTCGAAATTTTAAATGCTGCACAGTCGCCATTTTGACATGTATCGCTGTGAAAAAATAATTTTGTATAGTCAATTACGTGTATAATGAAACCCCTATTTGGTAATTCCGATTTATTTTATGGTTTTGCTGAAAAAAAATCACAAAATATCCCCTTTTTTTTGCCTCTAGAATGGCCTAAGTCCTTAAGAACTCATTGACCAATTTATATATATATATATTGAAGATTCTCCTTACTAAGAAATAACCTATAATATTGTGAATTCATTTTAAATTATGATTATCGGTAATCGATTACCGATTTTTTAGAAGTGCACAATCGTTAGAACGTTTATTAAAAAATTATTTTTGGATTTGAAATGTCCGAAAAAATATAATATTTTTTCTTTGTACGTCCGCGGGTTTACTGCCTCCAAAATTGTATGCAGTTTAAGTTATTGTTTTAGATTAATAGTTGATAGCGCGAGTGGAAAACCCAAATCATCACCATCTTGCTCTCAGCTAGTGAAATTATATTTTAAATCTTCACTAGCTAGCCGCTTTAACCAGTAACTATCCAGCCTTGTAACGCTTTCGTCGTCTAGTGACAGGGTATAGAAAATTAGGTGATGGCTAGATTAAAAAAAATATCTCGTCGCTATATGAAATTCTTATCGAGTCATGACCTATTTAGTTCGTTCAAGTCGCTAGACTAGAATTTTTTTTTTGCATATTATTTATATTACTGGGCAATATTACGATTTTCTTAATCATTTGCCAATTACGGTTATAATATTTGCGCTGCGAATATATTAATTTATTCATTTGAAATTATCTCAGAAAAATGCTACAGTTCTACTTATTGTTAGTTGCAGTTCTACTTAGTTAATTTATTAATTTCGCATCGTGTACATATGCTACCAGGCAAAAAGTTGCGGTTTCAAAATATCGGTGGATTAACAAATGTAAATAACATTATCGGACTGATGACTGTTTTTGGATTGAAAGCTATATTCGCATAGAATTATTGGAACGTTAAATAAGTTATCGCTGTTTTCCAACAGATGGCGTTACCAAAACTGCATGTGTGTAGTTTAAGATGGTAACGCGTGTATAAAGAAGTATTATAAGCAAGCTTGAAATTCAGTGTATGTAATTTCGCCGAACTGTAAACAACTTTTTTTTTCATAGTGTTAAACATATCAAATTTCGCGTTGAAAAAGAGTATTTTCAAAACCTACTTGGAAACGCTTAAATGGGAAGGCCTACCCCACCTGCCGTATTCATCCGGCATTGCTCCTTCTGATTATCACTTGTTCCGATCGATGGCACATGGCCTGGCTGAGCAGCACTTTCATGCTTAAGAAGATGTCAAAATGTGGCTCGACTCTTGGATAGCATCAAAAGTTGTTTTTGGTGCTCGGATAGCATTACTTGGATAGCATCAAAAGTTTCGTTTTTCCGACGTGGAATTAAAATGCTGGCTGAAAGATGAGAAAAAGTAGTTGATTGCGATGGACTATACTTTCAGTGACATGTTTTTTACTATTTTTTAAAAATAAAGCATTAATTTTCACGACCCAACCAGCGAGAACTTATTCAACAACACAATAAATTATATTTGTCCAAACATTCATTCTGACGAGGTGAGGTATTAATGAGCAAGATGGTACTGCAACGACTGCTTTCCGTTATATAAACTACTAATAAAGATATAAACATTATATAAACAAATCAGGATCGACTGGGTAGTCACTAATCAAAGAGAACACAGCCGTAGTTGGCTAGTGTTAGCGAGGGCATCGCGAAATACCCACTTGAGGTTTTTTTTTTTCATTCGCAATGCCATCGATAACCCAAATTTTAGCCAGACATGCGCCAATCGCTCGTTGGAACTATATATAGTGACATAACTTCACTTTGTCATGACCATCATTGGCTAGCCAGGTACGCTCTAGTCACTAGGGGGTACGTTTATCGTAAGACAGCGACATCTGCAACCAAGATCGGCTTGACAGTGACTAGCCAAGGGGTGCAGAGCTGCAGTTAGCTTGCATTGGACTAGATCATGGCGATATACCCACTTGAGAATTTCGTTCACTAGCAACGCCATCCGAAACTCAAGTTAGCTAGCCTGCCATGAGTCATTCGCTAAATGATAGTACGTGTACTCACATAACCTGACTTTTTTATTCGTAGCCATGATTGACTAGTCCAGTAGGGCCACTAGGTCGCATTTCTATTGTGACACAGCGACATCTATAGTGAAAATCGATTGGCGAAAATCGATTGAGCAGTGAATAGACAAGGGGTGGATAACAAAACATTTCGAATATTACTAGCTCATAGCGAGGCAGCCATTACACAGACAGGCTAGCACAATTTCTAATCGGGAAGCTAGACGTTCCACCATCAAAAGGAACACTTTCAAGAAGCCATATAAAAAGCACTTTATTCGATTATTTTTCGTCACAAGAAGGATTTATTACATACTGTTACAAACAGAAACCGATTTTGAAGTAGTTCAAATGATTAAGGCGGGATCCTGAATTAGCCGGTTCGAAAAATCGATATTTTGAGGAATTTTTTTCGGGTAAAAAAAAAAGCAAGTTTAGCGAAATTTTCAGATTATTTTATTACATGTCTGAACATAAGAAAACAATTTTTTTTAAAGAAAAGTATCAACAGGCAACCGATTTTTATGCACATCCGTGCCACTGCTGTTTCCATGCGGCGTGACAAATGGAGCTCGTAATTTTCATCTGAAACAAAAAAAAACCAAAAACCATTTTAATTGTGACATATTTTTCTTCTATATGAACTAAAAAAAACGATTTTTTTTTTGAAATTTGAATGTTTTTTCGGGTTTGAAGTAGAAAATGTGCTTTTTGTGAAAAAAAAAATTATTCCAACTTGCTAAAAAAATTGTTAAGAATTTTTTTTTCGACAATGTTCAAATAGAAAAGAAAACGATACTGAAGCGAACAAGCTTTGGTTTGTTTCGATTGGACTTCTAGTTTTTTTGTAATCAGATACGCCAAATTAGAAAAATCGTAAAAACGAAAACTCGAGAAAACGGGCGCCCTAACTGCCCGAGCGCCCGTATACCTGCTCGACACTCCACTACGTTCAGTGCTGTATCTTTGGAAATATTTCGAATTGGGCTATAAAACTTTGTCTAGACATTCTAAGATACATCAGGAATAGATTTAAACAATAAAAAAAAAATCGATTTTTTGGACCTTCTAATTCAGGATCCGGCCTTAAAAGGCTACGTTTACTGCAAAATATGCTTACTTGAAAAATCTACTTATTGACAATACAGTCTTTTTTTCTTATGCATACATATTTTATTCTGAAATATCCTATTTATCATATACATTTTTTTTCAATATAACTCTATTCCAAAACATCTCTAGTTATACATAAGATTTTAGAATACACATCTGCAGGAATAAAGATGTATCGAAATAGAGTTATGTTTTTTCCTATTCAAATTCAATCACGACTTCACAATAATACAATCAATCTAAAAAGTATTAATATCCAGCCTAAAATAATTCAGGAAAAAAATGAGAATTTTTTCATCATAGGCAATCGATATTTTCCGATAAATTTTCCGTTGTTCCTCAATCTCATCCTTTACTTCAACGGCCGTTAAAGACACGTTTGGAAATGAAAAATATTTTTCATCGTCAGGACAGCCGTTGTTCAAGTTGACTTTTCAGCGTGGCGAATGCCTCATTTAGCTTATAATAATAATGAAAATATCGATAGTCGATTGTTTCACGTGGTCGCTGATCTGGTGGCATTTAATTTTTGACGTCCAAATTTCCGGTCATTTGACACTTGATCTTGATGTATTCGCAAAATTGCACATGAAAAAATTCCAATTCCCTTATGCCAACGATTATTGGACGTCTTACGGGAGCTAGTTTCCAGACAGAACTCTTGGTCATGAATCTCCTGGGTCTGGTGAGTCCCCGTGAATCCGGTGAGTCTGTGTCACACAGCTTCGCATCGCCCTAAACAGTACGACATGAACAAATGTTCGCATATCTTTATATCAGTAATACATTTCACAGTTAATACTCTAAAATATATTATTGATTAGGTAAACAGTTTAAGGAAGTGGGAACTTGGTTGGACAAACCAGGTTGATGCGGTAAGATCGAGCGAACGTCTCGGTGAAATTGTCAAAATCAGTAAGTTTGATCGTCGGCTTTGTTGTCGCTACGGCACACAGTGAGTAAATAAAGGATTTGCACACCTCGTGTTTTTTTCGAAATTTTTTTTCAACATTTAATTTCTTTCGAAAAAGAAAATGCGAAAATTTTTTTTTCGCAGGATAATTTGAAAAAAACCGAGGTGTGCAAATACTTTTTTACCCACTGTATGACATTTCGAACGTATAAAATAATTTCTGTTTTTTTGTTCTACAGTATTATGCTGGGTCGTGAAACTACGAATAATTATCGCCGATATCTACACCATTACTTATCTGGCAAATTGTTATTCAATTCTAACATGGTGCAATGGCCGAACGCTTTTTCCATGGATGATTCTCAGTGCATTCGATAATTTTCTTCTCGAATTTATTGGTTTCTCGGTAACGCTATTACTGTGGTTAGAAAAATCGATATCGAGTGCATTATTCATAGAGTACATGATCGCCAGAGCGATACCTCGAGGTAAGTGAATAATTCAATATTGTATCGTATAAGATAACATACCCTTCACCGAGAAAATTAATAGAGTAACTTCGTAAGTGGGCACGTCAATAATTTAAAATTGAATTAATTACAATTCAACTGAGCTTGGCTCCTACATGTGCTCAACACTCAAAGAACTCTCAAATTTATATTTAGTTCAATGCAAATAAATGGAATATCTTCAAAATTATTTGTTCAAATCGTTGCGTATTCGGTAGATAAAGAAAAACTATTGACTGATGATATTGAGGTTTCGTATTTTGGAAAACATATACATTTTTGGAAATTGATATGAGCGATTCTATGTTCATTGAAATATTCTGTCGAAAGATGATAATGAACATTTATAAACAAAGATGATTATAAATGCATAACTTTCATTTCGCACATAAGGTAATATCTTAAATCTTTCTTCAGTGCCAGCTTTCTACTATTGGTGCATCATAAACTTGTTTCGAGCTGACCTCCGTGAAAATCAACGTCGAAAATTAACACTTGTGGGTCAGAGTGCACAACAGGGAATATCAGAAACCTCGTATTCCGCTGATCGAATACGTTTTGGTAGAATCACTCACGGCAAAGATTATTTCGAAAAACTGCCGAGATTCGCGAGTCTGACTAATCTAGATGACTTTTCGCTACACTCATCAACGTTCAAGTACGACGATGAGCAAGATTATTACAAACGTTCCAAGTCACTCGTCACATTTCTCTCGATCGACTCTAATGAATCTGACGAATCTGCAGAATATTGTACTATTAACATTTTTGACAACGATTCCCTAACACCTATGGAAAAAGCGATGAAAATATTGAAGCTGAGTGACAAGGATATCGACGAAGCACGGCTGCGAGTGACAAAAAATGTTTTTCCGAATTCTTTGAAGATCGAGAATATCGAAACAATTATCACCACTGTCGAGCAAAGTATCGCGGACATAAGATCAACGAATCTCGAAAGAAACGTTTCGTCGATAGCTACAAACGATAAAACACCGGTTGAAATGTCGGAGGGGATTATCCTGAATGAAGAAACAATACTAAAAACGGATTCGAATGTCAAGAACGTTCACCAATTTACTGTAACGACGGAAAAAGGAGTAGAAAGTATAGCGCCGACAAAAGGACATTCAAACGACGACATTATTTCGCAAGAGGTTTTAAAAATGCCCTCAGAAAATGCTCTATCGAGTTGTATTTGTGGAAAAGGGAAGCAGGAATTCGAATCCAATGACGAGCTTAAAGAGTTCCTTAACAAAAATCGTGCATACGAAGACGACGACGATTATTCGAGTAGAGAACTCGATTGCAGCAACACATCGTCGGAAGAAACTAGGGAAGACGAGACGACAGTCGTTAAAGTATCGAAATTTTTAACGACCAGTCGGTCAAATCTTACCGAAAAGGCCGCGCAATCGTCAAAATTGTCAACGACTGATGAACTAGCAGTTCGCCCGGCGATAAAAGTTAACCAACGATTGGTACTAAGCTATCGATGCTTGCATGGCGTTCATAAGTATCGGCAAGATCCGCAGGCAAATAACTGTGAACTCTTCAGGGCGAACGACAATATCCCCAATAAACATTCAGAGGAAGGAAATTCTCAAAGTATTGTTAACGATAGTGACAAATATCGTACTCGTAAGAATATGCTGCTAGTTTCAGCTGAAGATGATCTCTCAGCTATATCTCCTTCCACGTCAAAATCTACGCAAACGAACATCAGCGATTGTTGGAACTTCGGAAAACCGCTGAAATTATCGATCAGTGAAAAAACATCAAAGATGATAAAGCCTCATCTCTCTAGTTCCAATATTCCAAATCTCACATTAAACGCAAACAAAACGTTTCGTAGATTCACGAAAACAATGAGAAACCCAGAAAATATCGGGGATCGCGAAGCTCGAGAGATGCGAGCTCTGAGAGTGTATAATAAATTGACATTGCTGAAAGACAAGCGTGAAATGGAAGTTAAAAAGCAAGAAACTGCATGTTCAAAACGCGGACAATTTCAAGGTCTGATCTGCGAGCTTAACTCAACAGATCCAATGATGCGCGATTTGTACGAGCTGTCTAGACCTCCAGCGAATGAGGAAATTGATAGCGCAAAAATACGAGGTGAATTGAATCAAGAACAAAAACGACAGACTCGTTCGAGATCTCCGGAGGAAACGTCAAAATTGAGTGCGTTACGGACCAATCTCGATGCCCTGAAGACGTCCATTTCTCTGGGCTTTTCCAATGACAATAAAACTCGTTTCACATCTAAAAAGCACACGTTTGAACAACAAAAATTACAAAGCAATTATCTTCCGTCGAGAACCCATCAAGATGTCACGATACCGTCATCCAAGTATAGCGAACCAATAAGATTTCAAGACTATGAAAATGTTGCATCACAATCGACAACGGGAAACGAGGACATCCAAGAGGAAGACGACCACGGCAGCGATCACCGATTGGAAAATGTTACCGGCAGTGATCCATCTCCAATGGCAAACAGGCTGGAGAAAGTTTTATCAGGAATTATTTTACTATCACCCGATAATACAGAGATCCAAGGCAATAGTTACATTGGATCGGATGCATCAGCTGAGGCGATTGGACGAGAAGAAAAATACGGATTTTCTAGCACCCGTGAAGCGATAACGAGCTTAAATTGGAACTTCGACAATCGTGATTCGAATGATAACGTATCGCGTCATGAAAATACTAATTGGAATAATGCAAACTTCCTCTGGGATATTCTGGACGACACGAACACTGTCACCCTTTTACAAAGTGCATTCTCGTCAAATCTGGAGAATACATCGCGTGGCTTTTATCTCAATCCTGGATCAACAGAGCTATATTCCGTGTCAAGTTATTTGGATGATGTAGTCGAAGAAATAATGAAAACTGCCAAGCTGTCGATTTTCAATCACGCTCTAAGGCATCAACCAGCTATTGAGATTGATTACGGTGACTGTTATCTTCAAGAATTCGCAATTACTGATCTCTCAATGACCGAGGCTAGCTCCGAAGATACTCTTTCAGATTCTAACACTGAAACAGGCAACATCGTACTCGACACAGTTAGACCTTTCGATACCCCGGATCCAGTGGAAATGTGTTGGAACAGTTATTCCGAGGAAGGCTTCGAGACGCGACCGAATGGCCGAAGTGAAAAAAAAGTGATCGAAGAAGCGATCGCTGATGAAGAACTCATTCGGGAGACCGATCCTGAAAAATACTCAGCGAAGAATCATGACAGCAAAAGAATCGCTGATATTTTAGGTGAACAAGAGCTCACCCATCTGGAAAATTGGATAAGAGAGCTAAAGAAATTAGCTTACCACGATCATGGAAATGATAGTCTCGATATTGCAAGTTCTATTCAACATTTAACGAACTTACCAGGCTTTTGTGTTGTCAAAATGGTCGTCGATTTTTTTCGTAATTTCCTGGCAGTCTCAAGGTCAACGATGACCTCGGAAATGTATCTCATCCGCAGTGGAACTGGCACATCAATTTCCCCGATAATTAATCAATCATTCGCCGGTCCTCAGCATATCAGCGATCCTAGTTACCTCGGAGTTTCTTCAAACACCAAAAGTTCGTCACAAGTTCGAAGCAGCAACGCTCCGCTGCAAGACACTCAGCAGCTTCTGAAAATTAATACAACACCCGACAGCTACGATAGTTTCTATTCAGCCGCTGGCAATTCAAGTCATTCCGATAACGTAATTTCCATCGGTGGTCGTAGCTCGATGGAGGAATTCTCACGTAACTCATTGAATTCCACAGAATCCCATCGTTAAGCTTCAAGCGACATTATCAATCCAGACATTCACGATTAGGCACAATATTCTACATAATGTAGGGCATTTGTTTGTAACAACCATTCGATACATCAGAAAAATATAAAAGGCTTTACATATGGTTGTCGGCGATATCGAAGCATAGGCTAGGGCTTCAGTACTACGGAAAAAGCTTTATTATTATAAAATCGTTTTTAGTACTTTTTATTATAATAAAAATATAAACGTACATTCGGTAACTGTGATATACTAATTTTATATCAAAGTTGTTATAGCGTCTAGCCGACGGGGGTGGAGGAGGTCTGGGGGTGAAGTACAAGTGGAGCGCCCTATGCTTATGCATGCAGCCAATTGACTGTTACCAACTGTTAGTTATAAAATAATCGTCACGGTTAACCTACGTTTTCAAACAATTTTTCTTACGCCTATTTATAAAAATACATATTTTTTAACAATTGACGATTACATGTTTTCATTACTTTGTATAACTATTCGCTCGCTTAATTAAAGTGCAGGGAGTTGGCAACGTCGTAAATCGTGGCATATGATAATGCTCAGGTTGGCAGCATTGTCGCGATGTTAGAAATATACGCGTCCGGTTCACAACCTTAAAATCGGCCCGAGGAGCTGTTTACAATGAATTTGGTTCGAGTAAAAAATTCTTTCGCTGGAAAGGAAAAGTGTACAAAAGCTGTCTATAATCTAACAGAAATCAGAAATCTTTTATAATTATCGGGAATTCAAAAAAATTTACTTGCGTTTGAAAAAATTCCATTGTATTTTGTCATTTCCTAGAAAATTTTAGAAACGTATCGTTTCCGACCATAGTTCTAAAATTAACATTAAATAATTATTACTAATTAAGAAAATAAGAACAAATAATATTCCTCGTTAATGATCCTGACAGTAGCTCGAGCTCCCCGTGTGCTTGATTTTCGCACAAATTCACGAACAAAAAAATTAATAATTTTATAACGGTGCTGTGAAGCCTTATTTTCACGGTTCTAAGAGTAAGTCCGATAATTAGTCGAATCGTACCTATTTTTTTCCTATAAATAACCGTACCTATAAATAATGTACTGAATCGAAAGGTTTTCATAAATGCACAGGATAATCAGCAAAGGGGTTATATACTTCCAGAAAAAAATGTAGCTCGCTAGTAGCATTTTGACCTCGCCCCATGACAACCTTAAACAAATTGTGGAATGAACCTCCCCTTTCCATTAGACACTTATTAAGATATTCCTTTCATGAACGCAAATATTTAACAATTAACTTATTTTTCGTCTACAATTAGATAAGAATATATGCCAGTATACTGGTGAAACTTCAAGCCAAGTTACCGAACTTAGAAAAAAAATTAAGACTTTAAAAATCGTCTAATTTTTGCAGCACTTTGTGGAGATGACAAGCTGACCACATTAAGCGGGGAAAACCCTTTACAATGTTCAAAAAATTGATTTTTCCACATATTTCAAAAGTATAATATATTAAGAGTATAATGGAAAATCGAAAAATCGAAATGTGAAATATGTACGAAATTATAGCACATAGTCGAGAGCGCGCTGGGACCGCATGCTATGAACTAGGGAGTCTTTGAACGAGATTATCTCGAAACTGCATTTTCAAAAACTGCTCATGTTATAGCTCAAAAATTTATTGATCGATCTGGCTGAAATTTTGGGAGGTTTCTCACTATAATATTATCGGAAGGATATACCTAAAGGTTTAAGGTTATCGCGTGAATAAATTACTTTCTTGGGGTAAAAATTATCAAAAATATGAAAATTTGATTAAAAAGCCTACTTAATTTTTAGGTTTATACTTTTTTATATTTTTATAGGTATATCCTTCTCCTACACATGTCAATAATCGAAAAATATTTTAGATTTCTGTTTCAGATCAACAGAAAAAAAAATAAACAAATAGAGCACTTTTCGATATCACGCAAAAAACGCCTAAAGGAATACCTTATAACGCTGCCATTTTATTTTGTTAAAACAAAATTTAACACTTGAAAGTTGTAATAAGATAATGTAAAAATTAAAAAATGATACGATTATTTTATCACCTTTAAAAAAATTCATGACAAATAACTCATTTTCGGGCGTCTAAAGGGTTTCCCCCCTTAACTGCTGAAAAAATATACACATAAACTGCTCTAATTATGGACAAATTCTGAAGCTTCCGTAACCATAATAAAAACAGGGGGTTACCGAATGTTTCAATAAAATATGAATGATAAAACTTCGAAAAATGTGAATAGCATGAGAATTTTCGTAGCCACCGCTTCACAAAAAACATGTAAAAATGTCTAAATCTACAAAATTCATGCGTAATTTTTCATTCCGTTTCATCATTAGGTATAATATTTTTTTGTAATTTATTTTTATTAAGCGCCACTGTAATGTACTAATAATTCAAAAGGGCCCTGGCTTCTGCGCCCTAAAAATATGGCCCTCCGCGAAATAAATATTTTTATTCCACGTCTATAACTTATTTTTTTCATATTTTTCCTGTAAAAGAAGAAGGCGACAGTTGCATAAATTTCAATCGTAAAACTTGAACTACCCTTTCGGATTTTTTAAGGTATTCCTTTCGCTGAGGGCCCTGTTTTTCGGGCACATAAGCTACGGCCCTTTTGACTCATTAATAAATTACAATGGCGCTTGATAAGATAAGTTACAATCATTTATTATACCCAACGATGAACTAGAATGAAAAAATTCCCATAACTTTAGTAGATTTAGACATTTTTACATATTCAATGAGAAGTCACGGTTACGAAAATTCTTCTGCTAGTCACATTTTTTCGAAGTTTTATCATTAAAATTTCTTTAAACATTCGGCCTGATCCCCTGTTTTTATTGTCGTTACGAAATGTTCAGAATTGTTCACATGCTTAGAGCAGTTTATTTCAGATACCTAGAGTTATTTAGTAGATAAATTATTAGATATAAATGTGGCCAGCAGGTAATCTCCATGTGGGCTGCATAAATTAGACGATTTTTGAAGCCGTAATTTTTTGTTAAAAGTTCCATAACTTGACTTGAAATTTTAATCAATATACTGAGGTATATTTTCATTTAATTCTCAACGAAAATCAGTTAATTGTTCAATATTCGGGATCGTGTAAGACAGGGGTTGCCAGACTTTTAAAGTGTGCGGTCGACACTACGATTCAAAATATCCCTAGCGGTCTACCAGCGGCAACAAGCAAACAAATAAAAGTTGGGTTTGTTTAAACCCAAACAAACCCAAACATATTTATTCAATGAAACATTTCTAAACTAGTTTTACAGACCGTTTTACAGAGTCGACCGCGGTCGACGCTATGGCCAACCCTGGTGTGAGGACTACTTTAAATATCCTTATCAGCTTATCAAATCGAAATAGAGGCACGCTATCAACGGATCATATATAACCGATATACGAAGAGTATATATATTTTTTTTAATAAAATGTATACCTTGTCTCTTCAAGCTACGTATGTTTCCTTACGCTAAAAAAAAATAAGTAAAGCCTATTTCAGACAGGGCAAAGTTAGCTTAAGGTATTTTTTCAGCGACGGGCCGTATCTTCTGGACGCACAATCCATTCCTTTTGAATCGTTAGTAGATTACAGTGGCGCTTAATAAAAATAAGTTACAATCAATTATTACACCCAACGATGAACTGAAATGAAAAATTTTCCACAAATTTGGTAGATTTAGACACTTTCACATGTGCTCTGGGAAGTCGCACCTACGAAAATTCTACTGCTGGTCAATTTTTTCTAAGTTTTATCATAAATATTCTCTTTAAACATTTGGTGACCTCCTGTTTTATCGTTTTTACGGAATCTTCAGAATTTTCACACGCTGAGAGCAATTTTTATCAGACATCTAAAGTTATTTAGTATATAAATTATCAGCTAAAAATGTGGCCGGCATGTCATCTTCATAAAGTGCTGCATAAAATAGTCGATTTTTCAAGTCGTAATTTTGTATTAAAAGTTCAGTTTTAATAAAAAAAACTTGGCTGGGAACTTTACCAGTGCTGGGATATATTTTTACTTAATTGTAGACCAAAATCAGTTAATTGTTAAATATTCGCGTTCGTAAAAGGAATACCTTAAGCCATATATCATACGCTCCAACCGTTTCGCAATTTTGAACCCTAATTCCGACTAAACGATACAATTAATTGAAATGAAATTTCTTGTGTACACGCGATATTATTCCAGAAAGAGCTTGACGGTCGGCATTTTTCCGAATTTTGAAGAAAAAAAAATATAGATTGTAGTTACCATAGGATGAATTGTGAATTACCAATGATGCACATTTCAAAGGCGTTAAGCTCTCGACAATGAAAAAAACGCGATTTTTAGAATTCTTTTTTGTAAAACCGTCAGTCTACGTAAATTACTCGTACGAATAATGCAAATGCAAAAAATATCAATTCTACGTTAAATCGTGGAAATCATATTCGTGAGTCTCAAAAAAAAATGCCAACAAACGTGAGCGTGTGTGGAGTAAAACGAATGAAAACTAACAGCGAGTCAAATCGAAGGAGATCGAAAAGAACAAAGTAACGACATTTCGGCAGAATCGAATATTAGTGATCAGTGCTCTTAAAAATCAACGAAAAACGTAACCTCATTCGTACGACGTACAAATTCAATTATCTTTTCTCCTCTTGATATTTTCATTAAAACATCTTTGTTTTAAAGTAACGGCAATAAATTAATGAGACAAATCGTCGATTATCAACCAAAAATAGCGATACAAAGCAATTTTGGATTTTTTTTTATTTGAGTGACTCCAAAATTACAAAATAAAACTTTTTACTCCTTTGACTAAATATTCAAAATCTCATAGTTTTCAAGCTACGCCGCACGATACCGGCTTTTCGAGAAACTGCCGTCTTCTTCCAGAAAAAAACTAGATAATTCTGCGAAAAAAAATCGGAAAAACTGTTTTTTAAAACAAAACTAAAGCTAACGATATCCTTTTCGAAGATCTTATCACTAAATGGTTGGATAATTTTTTTGTTTAAGTCCAGCACGCGATTTTGCAAAGTGCGAAAATCGTGAAAAACTGGCATTTTCAAAATGACGTACTAGGTACAAAAAAATTGCAAAAATAAAAATCAAAAAGCAAAATGAAGCTGGCTTTGTCTGCTTTAAACCCCCGTTTGGTAAATTGGCTTACGATTTTTTTTCGCCGAGATATTCAATTTTTTGTCCGGATAGAAAACTCACAGGACTTTGAGGTTAGGCTGTGGATGCAAGACACACGGACTTGCAGCAACCGTCGCCTATTGGGCCTCTGCTCTTTGCTGTAGTGTGAGTAGGGGACGGTTGCTGCGACATCTGGCGGCAGGTTGCGGCGGCTCATAGACAAAAGCTACGAGTTGCACAGTACCATCGTGATCGCGTCGAAATTTCGCAGCGTGCGTTATTACATGGCCTTAATATGATGAAAGTAATCTCGGCAGTACGGAAGAAAAGGAAAAAAAAGACCGTACATGCCTACTCGCGAATACTTAATAGCATGGTAATCAGCCGATTTCTTCTCATTGTTAGTGCTATTTGTCATGAATACGAGTACACTTGGAACTTTCTTCACCGGTTTTCTCAAGGATGTAGCTCATTCGCATAATACAACGAAGTGTGACGTTCAGTCGTATACTGCTCTCATACTTTCGCAGTCGTTGGGGCTTGAACTAGCGATAAGCCTCATGCATTTCATTCTTCCAGTAGGATATACGGTCGAGGCTATTTGTACGCCAGAAACACATACTCGTACTATACGGAGTACGTATGGACTGTTGTAGCTAGTACGAAGTTCGTACTTTCACCATTTCAACAAGTCTCGTCGTATCCTTGCTCGGACTCGGGTACGACGTAATTTGGATCGCACACGGTATCTTTGACCGCATCCTTGACATTGGCTCGAAAAATACGAAAATTCACGGCGTAAGGGTCCCAAGGTCCGTAAAGGTACATCGGCAAACGATTCGATATAGTCCAGAAGCTTTGATCGTCCTCCTGATCAACCCGAAGATCATTTGGAAAAATAAGAGAAACGTTGCTCGCTCCAACGACGCCAAGATTCTGAGGTATATATTCTTTTCTGGTGTCCCAGCACCATACAGAATCGCGGGTCACCATGTTGAAAAACATTACGCCGTTACGATCGATCGCCGATCCCGAAGAATGTCCGAAATCTTTTGCTCTTGGTCGGCCAATTGGCATGAAACTCTCAGGGCTACTGTCCGCTGTCTCTTTGTCTCGGAAGACTGTCGTCGAAACGGCAAATTCACGAAAACTCGACATCGGATGAAAGAAGAGTGTACGATCGTTGTTTACGTCAAGGGGACTCAATGAAATACCAAAAATTCCATCCGTCCATTGAAAATGTAGACCGTGGAGCTCGTATCTTGAGGACAACGGATCCGGGAGGAAGAAGTGATGCTGGATCCTGTATGAAGTGTCTTTGGCATGATCGTAAACAATCATCGCGAAACGCCAGACGTCCGACAGATAAGCAACCGCTGATTGGCAATCGTTGTTGCGTATGTCAACAACCAGATTTGACCACAAGGAATCTTGCTTAACCTGATCCTCGGGTATCTGATAACGTCGAAGTAGTCTATCGGTGCGCAGATCGAAGATGTAGATCGACGGTGGACACGCCTGATAAGCTGTATTGGTTAGATTCACCGTTCCAGAATCCAGGACCCAAAGACGGTCGCACTCGTCCACTTGGATTCTAAATACTGAGGTTAGACCACCGCAACTACCTGGAGACGATGCAAATTCGGATTAGCAATGAAACGAGTGAATTCACTGAGTATGATATTGAAAAATCTTTCGAGTTTTTAACATTTATATCATTCGGATGCACTGCAAATCTATGTGTATTATTTGTTACGCGTAAAGTGTGTAATTTTAGGAATAAACGCGTGCAAATGCCATACATAACTTAACTGTTTGTTATAGAAAATTGTTTGTTATAGAAAATTCAAACACATTTAATGTGTATTTTGGAACACTTGAACCGCATTAAATTTTAACATGTTATTGCTGTCTCATTTAAAACGTGCAATACGTATAAATAAAGCCATTTACACGTTTAGATATCAAACGTATTTAATACTAACATGGCACGTCAATTTTAAGATACTGGATACCTGTTTAAATGAAATTTATCGAACAGGGCTTGTTAATTTACATATCACGATTAAAAAAACGTTCTCGTATTAACATCTTGCACTCTCTCTCTCTCTCTAGAGGTAGGTTTAGATAGAATTGAGCCTGTTAGCTATTGATATAGTAGGAGCGCATTTCAAATGAAGATAAATACACTCAGCGGGCTGAAGTAACAACTTTAGGAATTTCGATTTCTCAGAAAATATTGCAAGTCACCAAAAATCCTTTAAAAGCAAGCCTTATAACATTAAAATAAGGGTAAATGCGAAATTTCAGATCGAAATTCGGTATCCGCTTTTCGGAAGTTTATCCAAAGGCATTTTTGTGAAGTCTGTTCTAGCGTCTGTAGTATCTTACTTGTTTTCATCTATTTCGTACGTTTCCCTGTACCAGTTAGTAAGTTCATAAAATTCCTAGGAAGTCCATTTCCTAGGAATTCTATGGAATTCTATGGAATTATATTCTAGGTAACATATACATCGAATAGTTTTTACGTTTAATGGAAAGACGGACATATAAAGAGAATCAGGAATTATATATTATATATACATGGTGGACCATTTAACGTGACCACCCCAAATATCTCGGTTGCCTTTAGAGTGACGAAAAACATGTCAGGAGGTAATTTGATTGATTTCGAAGGGCTGATACAGTGATAAAAAATTCATTTTTTTCAATGTCATAGTTTGTGCGTTCTCAAGGTCATCAATGGTTTTTCAAATGGAAACATGTTTTTTTTTTATTAAGACGTAGCTGATATTCAGGCGAATCCAACGACCTATGATAGCATGATCTTGAAATGATTTTTCACCAAAATACACGTATAAAAACGGGAAATCGTGATGGTATTCACAATAAGAATATCCGAATAATGTAATTGCATTTTTTCTGCAGAAAATTTATTGTAACAAATGTTCGAAGTGATGGCCATTAACCTTGACACATTTTTGAAGAAGTCGGATGAATGATTCTCTTGACCTTCGAATAGTTTCTAGTGTGATAGCGGCGCAGGTTATCCAACGGATACAATAATGTCGATAGTTGGAGATGTTTCTGATGTTTGTAAATACCAGCATTGTAACGTAGTAAAACTGTAGTACAATGAAGAATGATTGCCATCTACCAATATTAGAATCAGTAGAAAAGTGTATCCATCCAAAATAACATGTAATAACCATATCGAAAATGGTGTTGTACAGTCAAGCAGAGAAAGTGGAGATAATACTGATTTATGGTGAGACCAGCAGAAACTCTGTGCAAGCACAGGAACTTTATGCGCAACGTTATCCTGACTGAAATCATCCTCCCCGTCGATGTTTCGATCGAATTATTCATTCGAAGGTCAAGAGAATCATTCATCAGACGTCTTAAAAAATGTGTCGAGGTTAATGGCCATCACTTCAAACATTTTTTACGATAAATTTTCTGCACAAAAAATTCAATTACTTTATTCGGATATTCTTATTGTTAATACCATTACGATTTTCCGTTTTTCCACGTGTATTTTGGTGAAAAATCATTTTAAGGTCATGATATCATAGGTCGTTGGATTCATCTGAATATCAGCTACAACGTCTTAATAAAACAAAAAACATGTTCCCATTTGAAAAACCATTGATCACCTTGAGAACGCTAAAACTATGACCTTGAAAAAAATGAATTTTTCATCACTGTATCAGCCCTGTATAATGTAAGAAAATCGACATTTTCGGATTTTTTTTTGTTAAAGTAAGTACATGGAAATACAACAGTAGTTAATGAGAATGAAAACGATGATTTAAAGGATTCATTTCACAGGGAAAAAAAACAAAAAAAACAATTCTATTGAAACTGCTTTTTCATTGCTGTAACTTTTTTACATGTTTTTTAAATCAGAATTTACCAATTGCGTGTTCGCGCAGTGATCCTAGGCAGCTGTGTGGTAACTCGAGATCGCGAGTTTGATTCTGACTCGTCTACTTAATTGTTTTTTTCAAATAAAAAAAATATTTCTAATAAATGATTTACTTATTTAATCAACCGGAAAAATGGATTAAATAAAATTTGTCAACAAACCTTGTGTCAACTATTCCTTTTTCTTATAACACAAACTCCGTGTTTTTTTACAGTATACATATTCATTTTTTTACACTCCACTATTTTGTTGAAAGCCTTATTTTAAAAAACTACAGAAAAATACGGGATCAATTTTCAGTTATTAATTGTTATCATTATCAATTTTGATGAGCTATTTTGCAAAGAATTATTCCGAGAAAATGGATTTAACAAATCCGCCATTTTTCGTTCGCTTTTTTATGCCTGATAAGATAGAGAAGGTTGCGAAGAAATTCCTGCGAATAAATAAAAATGAAAAATTGTCGCATTTTATTCGAATGTTCATTCGAATTGATATTATAAAGATTAAAAAACACCCTCAAAAAGTATAGGGCTAATTCGGGAATTTAAAAAAAAATAATTGTTTAATTGTGTTTAAGATATTTATTTTAAAACTTATTCATCTTTATTTTACGATGAAGAAATAAAATAAATAAAATACGCACGGAGAAGCGCACTACCACATTCGAGCGCTCACACCGATAGTGCCTTCTCCGTCGCACCCATATGACGAGTGCGTGTGAACAGAGAGCATTACACCACTCAGGTGCTCACACCAGTGACAGGCGCTGATTGTGAGTCTCACCCATACCACGAACGAACGTACAGCGAAGCACGAACTACCGCATGCAAGCGCTCACACCGACGAGTGTGAGCGTACCCATGGTGGGGGCACCGCACCTCCAGACACCACTACGCGCGTGTATCACTCACCGACGTACGCCGGCTCATAGGGCGCGCCTGATTGGCCCGCGATTAAAAATTAATAATAATTCAGGGGTTGATCTGAGACCCATACATGCTTATATCAATCGACTCAGAATTTCATCCCCAACCCCCAATTTCAGGGACTACCTTCAGTTCTGGGACACCATATATATATACACTGCCGGCCAAAAGTTTGAGTACACCAGTCGAAATTTCTTGCCGCACTAAAAGTTAGATAGCGGACTCAAAGTAAAGATAATCAAATTTCCCAAGCGGCGTTTTAAAGAGAACAAATTTACCTTCATTTTGCCTTTTTAAAAAAAAATTTACAATTTTTTTTGGCCCCCGTACGCCTCTTTGAAAATTGCTATTTTTCAGCTTTTTTTTTTGCACGTCTGAAACTGCCCGCATAACTTCTGGCGAATTTCTTCGCTCGTTTTTTCCATGACAACCTTAAAGAGGGTATCAAAACCTACATTTTGATTTTTTAGAAAGTTTCGTACGATTTTTTTTCGCCCCAGTATTGCATTTTTAGCTAAAAAAGCCACGTTTAAGAAAAATAGGCATAGTCCAATAACTATGGGGTTTCAGAGAAAATGTCAAGAGAGTAAAAAGTTGCATAGGTTCACACTAAAGTAGCCAGAATTTTTTAAGAATTTTTTTTGAAATTTTTTTTTTTTTACAATTTTGGGCCGGGACTCTGATGAGTGAAGGGGCTCCATTTGGGAATTATGGGGTCTAGGACAATCTATCAAGAAAGAAAATTTGTTTACTTTTTCGTTTTAATTAACTACAATTTTTTCAGCATTTTTTAAAAATTATTTTAACAATGTTTTCAGAATTCTTTTTAAACATTATTTTAACAATTTTTTCGACTATAACTTGGAGAATCATCCTCGGTTGAGTTTATCTGAGAATTTTTTTGAATTTTTCCTGCTCCAAAAAGTTTTAACGTGTAAAATTGACTGAATATAGAGAACTTCGTATTAAAAAACGAGGCATGATTATTATTTGACGCAATCAAGGCATATCATATTGAAATATCGCAAAAAAAAGAATGTCGAGATGAATGAGTTCTAGTCGAAAAAATTGTTAAAATAATATTTTTAAAAATTCGGACAAAATTGTTAACATAATTTTTTTTTAATTCTGAAAAAATTGTAGTTAATTAAAAATGAAAAAGTAAACAAATTTTCTTTCTTGACAGATTGTCCTAGACCCCATAATTCCCAAATGGAGCTCCTTCACTCATCAGAGTCACGACCAAAAATTGTGAAAAAAAAAATTTTCAAAAAAGATTCTGCAAAAATTCTGGCTACTTCAGTGTGAACCTATGCAACTTTTTATCCTCTTGATATTTTCTCTGAAACCCCATAGTTATTGGACGACGCCTATTTTTCTAAAACATGTCTTTTTTAGCTAAAAATGCAATACTAGGGCGAAAAAAAATCGTACGAAACTTTCTGAAAAACAAAAATGTAGGTTTTGATACCCTCTTCAAGTTTGTCATAGAAAGAACGAGCGAAAAAATTCGCCGGAAGTTATACGGGCAGTTTTATACGTGCAAAAAAAAACTAAAAAATAGCAATTTTCAAAAAGACGTACCGAGCCCAAACAAAATTGTAAAAAATTTTCTAAAGCGGCAAAATGAAGGTAAATTTGTCCTCTTTGAAACGCCGCTTGGCAAATTTGATTATCTTTATTTTTGCGTCCGCTATCTAATTTTTAGTGCGACAAGAAATTTCGACTGGTGTACTCAAACTTTTGGCCGACAGTGTATATATATATATATATATATATTGTGACGTGATTTTTTTGTAACTCACGGTCACAAAGAACTCCCCGAATAGGTACCGATTAGTTTAGTTCCCGTATGGTCTGACCCCTGCGATTTGCCTCGGGTACAGACTGAGTTTACGCGCTACCGATATCGAGATTTCAATTTCGTTGAGGTTTGTTGGGGTTTCGGGCGTTCTGAACCGTCGAGGGGAGTATGCTCAAGGTATCGAGCTGCCCGACGGAGAGGAGCGCTCGACGGAGGTCGCCAAGAATCGGCGGAGGTCCGGGCGCAATACCGGCGCCCCACGGAAAAGGTGCATGTACGCTGGAGAACGGGCGGCGGTTAAGGTTACGGGCGAAGGGTGATGGAACCCCTTCGTGCCGATTTTGGGTTGAGGTAGGTGCCCTGTTTTCGCTGTGCACCAGGGGATGCGATCTTGAGCGATCTCCATAGGCTACCGCGGGAATATCTCCCCGATAAGTTACCGATAGCGTAACGAGGCGATTCGCGTCAGAGGGCAGATGTTATCGGTCAAGGAATTCGACGTTTTGATTGTGATTTTACGAAAAGGTCTCGAAGCAATTGTCTGCCTCGAGTCGCCGTCCCGGCAACTCGGCTTTGGTCTCGCGCTCCCGTGTTGACAGTTTTTCTGTCGACACGCTCGGTTTCGTTCCCGATCGCGCTTGTTAAGCGTGAGTTTTCGAGTGAATTCCATCTACGTTTCGTGACGTGGTTGTGTTAGCGTGATTAAGGAATTCTCGCACGAGATTCCTCCACCGAGCCTAAGGATTATCAGTGCACTATTGGTGAGTTCCCGCATTTTCGTTTTACGATGTCGCTCCCGTGTAGCTCTCGAAATAAAATAACAAACGATTCGTTTGCGTTCTCGAAGATTTTGTTAGGATTTCCCTATCTGCCACAAGTAGATCCCGACCTTCTCTACCAAACTTTGCAGCCTGAGCGGCCGTGCATTGCCGTGACCGTTCGCTCACGCGGATGCACCCAGGTGCGGTTTTCTTCCAGTTCCGCGACCCCCAAAAACTGGAACGTTCCATTTTTAACCCGCATTTTTGTTTATTTGCTTTTTCGGATTTCGTGTTTGTGCCGTTTAGTGGGGTTGGGCGTGGTTCCACCCATCCCCCAGGTCATACCGGTTGCTAAACCGGTGATAAAAAATTAGCTGGCGCCCACCGGAGCATTGCGGGTGCATCGGCGAGAGGGAACGGCCGAAGGTGACGCGTGAGAATTTTCTCGAGAATCGAAAGATCCGAAGGAAAAGATTTTCACCGTCATAATATATATTCGGGTGGTCTAGTTTTTATTTTTTATTTTTTGCGAGCCATCCGTTCACATTGTGATAAATAGAGAAAAAAATGAATGAATCAAATTGAATGATTTATATTTTTTTCCAAACTATTTGTTGGAATACAAATTTGTTTATACTTTTTATAACAATATAACTTTATCTTAATTCTTTATAGCATGTGCAATCGTACTGATATTAAAATTTGGCATGTTTGTCCAACGTTCGCTTACGACTAACAGCAGATACTGTTTCTGTTCATTTTCATTGTATGTAATAGCCCGATTAAATTCTTCTATAAGGTCAACTCCTCGCTCTGCTGAATCGTTTATTACACGGAATCCTTTGCAAATAGCGAAACACTTTAAAAAGCTTTCATCACTTTTCTACTCCAGTGGATTCCGAGCAAGAAAAGTTGGTTCTATTTTTATTATTTCAAAAAATCTCAAGCTCCAAGCGTTTACAAAGTCTACCAATCTGATGTTAAGAAGGCTCTGGACTGTTATATCAGCTTTCACTTGACAACTGGTACTCCTTGGCCGTGCTAATGATTCAGTCATTTCGCCCTTCATCTTTATTGGAACGTTGTCATCGAAAAAAGACAAACAGATTAAACTCTTCTGACAGATACCATAGATGGTTCATGAACCTTTTTAGGATGGTGGTAGTCACTTTAAGGTAGTAGTCTTGCCAAGGCGTTTTTCTATAGATTTTTATTTTTATTTTGAGGACTTATTCTGAATACTATTCAATGATGACCTTCAAAATTGCAGAAGGATTCACCCTTCCGTTCTCGAGATATTGGCAATCAAAGATTTCATGGTTTTACGCGTGTTCTTATGGAGAGCAGTGAAAAATTTTACATTTCACGCAATAACTTCGAAACTTTTCTACAGATTTTTTTTTCAATTACAGAAGAACATACGACGAAGTGTGTAAAAAAAATCATGAATTTTGACTGTCTAGTTTCAGAGATATAGCAATTGAAATTAAGCAATGTTTAGCGATGCTAGCGCCACGAAGTGCCTGAAGCAGACTAGAACTAGATTATAGTAAGACATCTAAACATTTTCCGATTACAAGGAGCCTTTGCGATATTTTTTTTCTCTATTTGTCACAATTTGATCAGGTGGCCCGCAAAGAAATTGAAAACAAGATAAAAAGTGGACCACCCTAATATATATATATATATATATATATATTATACATAGGTTATGCTTCAAAATCTATATCATGATATTTAATAAAACTCTCTAATTATCACAATGACATTAACTAACTGATATAGTTCATGCCATACAACAAATAATTATAGGAATATTTTTTTCCGATTATGTCATATTTACGATTAAACAATGAAATACTGCAATAAACAGGTAGGTTTGAGTCTGTGTGTAGGCGAAATATTTTCTTCGAAAGGAATAATTTCCGGGCGTTTGGAAATGACGAATTATTTTTAAAATCATTGATGTGGAATTCCGAGTTAAGTATTTCATTCTATTTTGGATTCGTGAAATATTTTATGTATTTAGTGGACGGGCATCAGCATTGAGCCAATACGCATGCATTGTAGAAAAAATAATCAAATAACACACCAAGTATGCATAGAAATAGTACACTTAAGTATATAATACAAATCGCGATACATGAAGCGAATCCCAAAATTACACACTCGGAAATGTGTAAAAAGTGACCACACGGTAACACATGTAGGTGTGTGAAAACAACTCACTTGGATTTGCAGTGAGGATTAACGGTTCTTGAAATATTTATACGTCGAGAGTGACCCAAACGAACTCGTGAAAAGTGTTCAAAATTAAGTTCAAAGTTAAGAGTACATGTTTTGAGGAACGTTTACTCAGCTGTACATTATTCATAAACTTTCAAGATTCCGTACAGAAACGTACTACAACAGTTTACAAGATTTCACAACGAACTCACCCTCATAATGCCATCCCCAGCTGGGATAAGGCCGAAGCTGCGGGCTCTTGGTCTTCGAGTACCTTGGCACGGTGGTCAGTGTAGCTGGAATTCCGTTTTTCCACTTTGGAAGAGTAACGAAAACTTTGTCACGCCACACACCCAAACCAAGGGGCAGATTGTTCTCAGGTATGAATTTACCCTCGTACAGCGCTCTCTCACGAGCAGCTTCGCTCTCAAACTCGAAATCTATGGTTTTCCAAGCGTAAACCTATCAATGGAAACAACAATAGAATTGATCAATATTGACTATTTATTTTCTTCGTAATGATCAAGCAACAAATATAACACTAACGAGCTCCATTGCTGGACCAGGATAATCGTCCTGGGTCACGAAGTCGATATCTATTGGTGGCTGATAGATCTTGCTGGGTACGCGAATGTCATCTTGGTCAAAATTCGCGTGTACGACATTTGATCCTCCGAGATCGGGAAAATTTTCCGAACCCGTTGAGCCCAGAATATCGGTGTTCGGTGAATTCAAGAAAGACTGAAAAACATGGGTTATGAAATCTATACGAATAATAAAATTGATCCAATCTGGATGAAGTTTTCAGAAAAATATAGGGTTTAACTTGAAGTAACATTTAGTTTTTGTCATCGCAATCGGCTCACTCAACCAAGAGATATGCTAATTGGAAGTCATCGAAAATCTGCGCGTACGAAGTCATGGGTACAGCTAGTCATATAAACATATACGAGGTGTGTAAATTAAGTAATGAGACTGGTAACGTAGCGTTCAATCTGGCAATACTGGCGACGCGGGACTTGGAGAAGCGGCAGGTGAACATGTGATACACCTTCAGTACGAGTTTGAACTCGCGAGCGTCATTTGGTTACCCGTAGATGTTTTTTTCGTGAAACAGTTTTTTCTAGTGCATTCTGAAAATGAATGACATCAATTTCGAGCAATCGTGCGCTGTCAGGTTTTGCTGGTCCGTTGCACAATGCAACGGAAATTATTGCAAAACTTCAGCAGGCCTACGGAGACAGTGTTTTGTCAAGGGCCCAAACTTCGAAAAAGGATCATACGTGTGAGACCAAACATCAAGAACAATTGGGTGCTGCATCACGCCAATGCGCCTTGTCACACAGCAATGTCAATAAATAAGTTTTTGGCCAGTAAAAACATTCCTGTGGCTCCTCCTTATTCGCCTGACTTGAGTCCTTGTAACTTTTTACTCTTCCCGAGATTGAAAAATTACCTCAACGTACATCATTTTGGGAGACTCCAGGCTATTCCAGTATCCGAGTTCCAGCGCTGCTATGAAGATTGGAAGAACCGTCTCCAGCACTGTGTGGCTTCCCAAGGAAGTTATTTTGAGGGAGACAATATTGAATTGTAATTATATTCGAATGGAAAAATTGAAAAAAAAATCAGTCTCATTACTTTATTTACACACCTCGTAAAGAGTTCCGTGACTGACTGACTGACTGATTGACTGGCATATAGACAACGCACAGCCTAAGCCGCTGAAGATAGAAACATGAAGTTTGGACGATCCCACGTAGGAATTTCATTAGGGTCCGATTCGGGACGCATTCAGGTTGCCTGACTGCCCTGGTGGGGCATTTATAAGGAAACCCGATAGCGCCCTGATGGAAAGTGTAACATTTTGTCACATATGGGCCTTATCTGGCTGCCTGATCAGGCCGTTATCCGATTGCCTGGCCAGGCGTTTATAATGCTGCCTGATCAGGTCATTATAATGTTGCCTGATCAGGTCCTTATAATACTTCCTTACGCAGGCAGTACACATACATGCTCGTACACATACACACTCTACAATTTATTTATACAAGGCCTAGAATGTATTTATCAATATAATTTTTATTACCGAAATTTTCAAAAAAGGTTATAATCAGATTAATTAAGGATAGTATAGAGATCGTTATGAATAATGTTCCATTTATGTTTTATGTTGAGGTGTTTTTATTCCGAACCGTCCGGTTCCCTCCCAATCTTTGGTATTATCAATGACTTTTCTCACGGCTTGTTCAAAATCTTTTGACGGGAAATAGAGGAAAATATACGCTCGTTCAATTCAAACGTCTCGTAAATGATTAGTTCGTATATTTGGGACATGAACTTGGTGAAAAATATTTTTTTTTAGGAATTTAAGCATTAATAACGACATAAACGTCCATATATATTTTTAGGTTATACATATCTTGTTCACACAATGATGACAGATTTTGTACTGTGTTTTGAGATTTGGAAATACAGCGGAACCTTCTAACACGCATCCGAGTTGCATAACGTTTTTTTTTTTCTTCGTCACAGTCCACAACACCTTTCAAAAACGTAAAAACTTGACAGATAATATGCTGCTGAATGTAAATTTCGACGTAGGATATAGGAGGTTATGTGCGTTGATGGAATGCTGAGGCAGTTGGAAGGCAAGCCCCAATAGGGCATTATTAGGTCAAGCCCTAGTAGCGCCATATCCGTATTGCCGGATTTGGGGGAGTAGAAAGGCACCCTGACCAGGCCGCAGTAAGGTAGCCTTCTTACTCCTGTACTACGGTTTCACCAATACGGTCGGCATCCGGCACCGATTAGGCGTGCCTCATTACGGCATTCCAGACCGCAGCATTATAGCGGGTTGATCAGTGTTCAGGCTGCCTGATCAAAATTTCTAGTCGGGATATGTTCCTTAGAAGGTGTATGGTAGAAGTGCGCTACGAGAGGATTTTCCGAAAATGAACTCTTAAGGGGGTAAATGGGATGTAAAACTTTTATTAAAAATTATATTCCTTGCATTTATCAACTTGAAACTTGGTATAAATATTCTTCAAAACAAATAATAAAACGTATATTTAAGGAATTTTTTAAGGCCTTATATACGCGAAAAATTTCAACATTTTTAATTTTTTTTATTTTTGATTCCATTAGCCTGCACGGTTAGGAATATTTTAAGCTTTACAGAATTGAAAAATTCAAAAAATTGTTAAAGTTACAGCATTTAGAGCGTAAAATAGATACCGCGCGGCGCGCCCGACCACCAACTTCAAAGCCGTTTTTCCACGATTCACTTTTTTGAACCTTGTGAAAGTTCTAACTCTTGAACGAAGGTTCAGATCACTTTGAAATTTTTACAACATATTCTTAGTATCATCATCTATCGTGTGAACCACAAAAACAAAAATTTCAATGACACAAAAAAATATAAAAAATAAAATACCGACAGAAAATTGAGTAAAAAAAATTTAATTTTCGAATTTTTATTATAATATATTTTTTTTAAATAATATTGTTGGTTCACACTGAAGATACATTCATTATGCAATTATCAATATGTTCATTTTTTTCAGACACCCACATCAATGCCGAGAACTTTCACCATCAACGCGCGCGCAAAAAAAATACATTGCTTTATTATGTTATATCTCCGCCATTTGTTAATATTTCTGATTTTTTTTTTACATATACTTAACCATGTGCATAAATGATCTGTAAAAAAATGTTGTCAATATATGCGTCATTTTTTTTTTAACCGCGTCTAGAAAAGTACCTTCGAAAATCGGCGAAATCGCGTATATAAGGCCTTAAACAACCCCTAATTAGGGGTGTAACGAGGTATTGAAGTTTGTATGGGAAAATCGAATTCCCTGCTTTTATCTCAATGAAATTCGGAAGATGTATTCCTTAAAGAGCGTACATGCGCACTAAGAAAGGATTTTTCAAAAAACAACGCCTAAAAATACGGAATGGGATGTGAAAGTTTGTATGAAAAATTGTATTCTTTTCGTGTATCAACTTCAAACACGGTATAAATATTCTTAAAAACAAATAATAAAACGCACGATTTAGGATTTTTTTAAAACAACCCCGAATAAGGGGCGCGACTGGTAATGAAGTTTCTACGGGCCAAATTCCACGCGGGCGAATGCTAGTAAATAATGACGTAGCTGAAATTGTACACCCAAATTATACCGGAGAGCCACGCTTACTTTTTGGATATCAATATTCGAATAGCTTACTATATCAGACTTCATTTAAACGAAAATGCATGAAAATCCAAAATTCCATCTCATTCAAGCTCATCAACAAATCTTATTCCCATTGGTTTTTCCATATGCATGTACCTACTTAAGGGGTCAGTATCAGTCTACCCGAGCAGAAATCTAATCAGGCTACCTGAGGATCCATCAGCGCCGGATCAGGGATCAATAAGGCGCCCTGATCAGGCACGCATGATTTGCGCCGGACAGGGGCCTGAGCAGGGATCAATGAGGCGCCCTGATCAGGTAGGCCTGATTTGTGCCAGACAGGGGCCTGAGCAGGGATCAATAAGGCGCCCTGATCAGGCACGCCTGATTTGCGCCGGATAGAAGCCTTATCAGGTATCAATAAGGCGCCCTGATCAGGCACGCATGACTTGCGCCGGACAGGGGCCTGAGCAGGGATCAATAAGGCGCCCTGATCAGGCACGCCTGATTTGCGCCAGACAGGGGCCTGAGCAGGGATCAATAAGGCGCCCTGATCAGGCACGCCTGATTTGCGCCGGATATAAGCCTTATCAGGTATCAATAAGGCGCCCTGATCAGGCACGCATGATTTGCGCCGGACAGATTGGGCCGGAAAGATTGGGACGGTCATCGCCAAAACCGGAACAAAAACTAAACGATCAAGTCAAGTAAAATAAAAACTTAAACTTTAAAAAAATGTTTTCATATGTTTCATATTTTTAATAACGTTAGTAAACTTGATAACGTGTAACTGCGATAATAATTTAATAAATGTTAATCTTTTTTTAAACAAAAAATTAATCAAATGATTGAGCCAGATGACACGCATGTCTCAGGCAGGATGAGGCACCTGATCCGGGCCAGATAAGTTGCTTGATCCGAGCCAGATATAGTGCCTAATCCGAGCCTGGTAAGGTGCCTGATCCGGGCCTGATAAAGCGCCTGATCAGAGCCTGATAAGGTGCCTGATCCGGACCTGAATTTGCAAAAGCGTTACATCCCTGATCAGGGCCGGACTAAATTTGCCTGATCCGGTCCGGATTTGCTATTGTGGCAGCCTGATCCGGTCCGGATTTCACCCTGAACAAATTTCTGCTCGGGTATATTTGGAAATTTTCGATTTTCTAAAAACATCAGTTCCGTATACTACATACGTGTAGAAATACGATAGAGAACGTTATTTAGGTCGGAATGACCGATAAGGGGCTACAAAAAAATGATACAATAGAAGTGTCTTTGCGCACTCACCGCGCGAACGCCGTAACGAGCGTCCAAAGCTCGCAGAACAGACCCGAACCCAAAAATCCCAAGATAGTGAAGCTTTTGAATAATGTATGGACCAGGCATCGCTGATTGAGGGATTTTGAAAGGCTTTTTTCAAAGTTTTATGCACATTTTTACAAGAGAAACTTTAAACGCGTTTTTCTGAAAACAACGTTTTTCAACCTTGTCGACATGATTTTGGAAAAACCGTTGTACCGATTGGGCTCAAATTTATAGGGATTATTCTATATATGTATCTCTTTGACCCCTACTAACGCTATAAATATTCATTAATATTTAATCATATTTTTAAACAATTTAAGTTGTAAAAAACAGTCGATAAATTCAAAAGTGCGCCATTTTGTTTTCTTTTTATCGGGGATGAGAGTTTTTAGTAGGGGTCATAACTACAACGCCACTTTATAATAAAATACTCGACTTTTTGTGTTTAGATGCTCCAAAGTTAAGTTTTCGTGTCCACTAGGTGAAAGCAGGGGTAACTTCAGGCAGCCAGGTAACCAAGATAAATTTAGAAAATATTTTTTTAAATTTTTTCTTGTACTTTGAAACTTCTATTTTTATGTATACAACGATTAAAATATGGAGATGAATTTTATTATGAAAAAAAATGTTTAAAAATATGTGCAATAGATGGAGACTGATGCCTTCAGCAACATTGTCATAGGCTATACTTTGGTCTGAGTGCGCGAAATATGGTTGTGAAAAAAAAAAATTGCGCTTTCGCCAAAACTCCCAACGTTTCCGAAATGCTCAACTCCGTAGCTCATTTTCACAAAAATTTTAGATAGAGTGGAAAATTAGAAAGAGATGAACATCAGGATCAGTTGAGCCTTTTCATAATAAATCGAAATTGGTTTTTCGGAGTGGGGTATTAATTAGCTTCATGCAGATAATTAAAACGCAAAAGGTTGTAATTTTACCATAGTATATACCGATGCATCGTTACCACTGCTGGCTGCTTGGGACGTGGGAGGTCGTGGGGCTTCCAATTGTTGCGAAATTTGATCCAGAGCCCCGGTATTGCTCGTCGTTTGCGCTGCAAATTCTTGAAGACCAAGTAGCATTATTGACACTAGCCATGGCACCACGTTCATTGTACCTGTATTAGCGAACAAAAATAATCTCTTCGTAGAATTAAAAGCAATTAGAGTGTTAGAAGTCCAATCCTCGAAGTAATTCGCAATTCTATTATTTCTATCATTAAATCTGCTTTTGACGATATCTCATGGTAAAGGATACGCGCTCACCTCGACCACGAATGTACCGAAACTAATGAGCATCGCTTTGAATATGCATACAATATAATACCCGAGCGAACTGTAAACGTGAAAAACATATTTCGTGCGGGTAATTGGATTAAGTACGCCGATAGTATTCAATTAAACCTTCACGGAAAAAAAATAGGTAATATTTAAGATGTACTTTCCAAAATGTTTTTTTACTGAATGGTGAAAAAAAGTATATACTCCTTTTTCGTTTTGGATTTTTATCATTGATATTGACACATACACTACGCGCAACAATTAAAGGATCAAGAAAAAGATCCAACATTTTTTGGTCATTTTCAAGAAGCTGTATCTCTACAACATTCTAGTTTTTCGATCCTGAGATCTAACATTTTTATCATAAGCGGTTTTTTAATAATCATAAGAAAACCAACGAAAGAAAAAATTTCAAAATTTTTGCCTGACTTTCAAAAGGTCCACGAACGTTAATAATCTTTTTTTCATTCTTTTCATCTGAATTTTCGTTTAGTGTGATTCTTCCTCTTTAATTTGAGTGGTCCACGAGCTCTCGTTGAGTTATCGCCGCTCGTGATTTTTCGTTGAGTTATCGCCGTTCAAGGCAAAAAAGTCATTTTTGACTTTGGTAATCAATTACTCGGGAACTAATGAGCGTACAAAAAACTTGAGGTGGGTTTTGAAAACTTTAAAGGATCCTCTACGAGGCCTGTTTATTGCTGTACGATAAATTTTTTTTTCGTTGCAAGAATGGTAATTGAAAAAAATGTACAAAATGGCGTATTTAGGCATTTTTGCTTAACTTGCCATAACTCTGCAAATTACGGATAGACTAAGGAACATTTTGGTTTTTTTTTAACTTCAGGGTATCCTTGATAACCCCACAAAAGACCAAACTCCTGCGATTTTTCTTTGATTGTGTTTTGTAACGTCATAATTTACGTTTTTGTTGATAATCAGTTGAAGGATCGTTTGTCCTTGTTTTTATTGATTTTTCAAAGTTTAAACTTTTTTTCATTAAAAGTTGCATAGGTTTAACAATAAAAGAGGTCAATAATTAAAAAAAAAAATTCTCCATGATCTCTATGAAAACTTTTCTGTTTGTGTGTGGATGCAGGTGAGACTTCGCAGCTCATCACTTCCGCAGTATTTTCTGACTCCAAACTTATACCTCAGGATCGGATAAAAAAGGTCAATAATTGGAAAAAATAATTCTCCAGAAACTCTATGAAAACTTTTCTGTTTATGCGTAAGTGTGAAATTTTTTTTCAGATTTTCAGAAAAAAATCCCGCGCTAGAGTAATTTTAAAAGTTTTGTTTTTGCTTGGATGCGGTTTATTCGGCGTCAAAATTTTGTTATGTCAATGTACCGTCGCGGTTTTGAAAAGAAAATACAGCGACAAATAAATAAAATAATGCCGTCAGGATCAATTGAGTAAATCTTTTCTGTCAATAATGGAGCATTGTGACTAAAATACAATTTTTTTCACATTTTATTTTTTCAATTAAATTAATTTTTTTTCTTCGAATTATTGACCCTTTTTATCGCTAAATCTATGCAACAATTAACGTGAAAAAGTTTAAACTTTGAAAAATCAATAAAAACAAGAACAAATGATCATTTAATTGATTTTTAACAAAAACCTAAATTATGACGTTGCAGAGCACAATAAAAGAAAAATCGCAGGAGTTTGGTCTTTTGTGGGGTGATCAAGGATACTCTGAAGTAAAAAAAAACCGAAATAATCCTTAGTCTATCCGTTATTTGCAGAGTTATGGAAAATTTAAGCAAAAATCCTTAAATACGTAATTTTGTACATTTTTTTCAATTACCATTCTTGCAACGAAAATTTTTTTTTATCGTACACCAATAAACAGATCTCATAGAGGATACTTTAAAGTTTTCGAAACCCACCTTAAATTTTCTGTACGATCATTAGTTCCCGAGTAATTGATTACCAAAGTCAAAAGTGACTTCTTTGCTTTGAACAGCGATAACTCAGCGAAAAATCATCGTACAGAGCTCGTGGACCGCTCAAATTAAAGGGGAAGAATGAAACTAAACGAAAATTTAGGTGAAAAGACTGAAAAAATTTAATAACGTCCGTGGACCTTTTAAAAGACAGGCAAACATTTTGAAATTTTTTCTTTCGTTGGTATTCTAATGATTACTAAAAAACCGCTCATGTTAAAAATGTCGGACCTCAGGATCTAAAAACTAAAATGTTCTAGCTTCAATTTACTTTTTTCATTTTTGCTCTACGATGATTTTTCGCAGAGATACAGCTTCTTGAAAATGGCCCAAAAATGTTGGATCTTTTTCTTAATCCTTTAATTGTTGCGCGTAGTATATTATTCTAATTTACAGAATTTAAGGGGGTACACTCGAGTAGACGGCGGAAAAAATAGGTGAATTTTGGGAATTGTTATCTCAAAAACTGTTTGTCTGTTTTCATCCAAGTTTGTTTTATTCGAAAGTATGAAAGAATAAAAGTATAATATATAATATATAGAAAAAAATAAAAGGATAGAAGTATAAAGAGAAAGTATACAAATATAAAAGTAGGATTTTTTTTACTGAATTATTTTTTTTTATCAAGCCAAAAAGGTCAGAAATTTAGGTTGAAAAATGAATATAAATTTCAATTAGGCACCAGTTTAAGAAAAAAAAATCTTTTTTCAAAAAGTCCTACGATGCGAAGGGCTTTATACGTTACATTTTAAGAATCTTTTCCAAATTTTTTTTCAGATCAACCGGGTGCATTCAATTATGGGGACCGCAGACCGTACCAGCAAGGGACATGTTTCCCGCCGGCTTTTACTTTAATACAGTCGAACCTCGTTATAACGAAGAATTGCCCGTTCCCTTTCGATAGACACCCGAAACATTGATACAACGAAGAAAAACTGTAGATATAACGAATTTATTTTCAGGGCCTCTATACACGGAATTTTTGTGAACAAAATCTCTGTGTAACGAAGCATTCGGTAAACGAAATCCCTTTCTTTCGTTACCTTCTACCCCTCTCTGCTATGGAATTACTATCGAAAACTCGGAAAACTCGATCGGCAACTATCGAAAACCAAATTCAAAGACAAAAGTCTAAGGTTACGCAAAAGAAAATTACCGACTTTTTTAAAAGACTTTGACGAACCCAAAGATACCAAAGTTGTTATTTCAATGTTACTGTGTATATGTAAGATTATAATATCAATAAATGTGTTTTAATCAAAATATTTGTTTAATTTTAAAATAATCCGCTTTTAAAAATAATATGTTATATACATTATGCTCTAATCGCTAATTGCTTGTAAAAATTGCTCCAATTTAAACCTTTCTGTCTTAAAAAAATATCCCTATACTTATAGTACTAATATATTTTTTTTAAAGAAAGAAAGGCTTAAATTAGAGTACTTTTAATTTCTCCTTTTTATTAGAACCTCGATATAACGAAACCTCAATATAACGAAAACTCGATATAACGAACTCTTTTGCTCTTCCTTAGAGATTCGTTATATCGAGGTTCGACTGTATTTATACTTCCGAATGAAAGAAACTCGAATTTAGTCAGCCAAATAATTTTTGAGATAATAATTCCCAAAATTCATCTATTTTTACCTTCGTCTACTCGGATGTGCCTCCTTTAGTATATTTCTTCATATTCATTGTTGAAAATTAAAAAAATATACTCTACAATTTAAAAGTCAATTTTTTTGGTCTACTTTTTTTCTGAAAGGCCAATAAATAAAGTAATTAATAATAATAGTGACTAGATAAATTAGGTACTTATTACTGATATAGTGGCTTGCTAAGCTTTAATTGATATTTCATGTTTTTCAATTCATCTCAGGATAAAGATTAATTGAATATTTTCATCCTCACAGTGAATGATTATATGAATATTTCTTTATTAAATTGTATCCACAATATGTAAACGCGATTGTTGACTTTACAGAACTGCAAAAAAATCTCGACTATCTCGGTACGATTTTATTATCGAGCTAACCAGAATAATGTGTTTTTTTTTTAATGTAAATGTATTTTCGGCTTGAAAACTCTGGGAAAAATCGTAGCTGCCCGTGAGTAACATTTCTTTTTTAATTTCATCGAAAATTATGTTCCTGGTTGACGAGAGCGAAACTCCGCTTTCTCCATTTCCTTCTCTCTCTCTCTCTCTCTCTCTCTCTCTCTCTCTCTCTCTCTCGCTCTCTCTCGATAAAAATACGTAAAAAAAATAAAGAATTAATGAATTAAATACTTATTAATTCAAACGACACTGCAACTTCACAGATAATTTTTAATAAACTAATGCACGGTGTTGTAAGAATAGAGAGACGAATTTCGCGTGGATAAAATTTGCAGGAGTAGCAAGATGAGCGCGTCCAAGCGAACGTGATCGTTCGACACACGACTATGGGACTGGCTGTAACGTCCATGATCACGGATTACCCGGGTCGTATGGGTATGCCACAGGTACGAGGGAAAGAATATTCAGTTGTGAATATAAGTCCCCTTCTCCAGAGATGAGACCGTAGCACCTTGTTAGATTTAACTCTCACTTCTTTCCTCTCATTCGTCACTTGATTCTCCATCGCGCTCTTCGCCCATAGTCTTTCAGTCACGAAAGATTGCTTCATGGATACACATTACTATCCCCATTTCACATGGCCAGGTCACTGGCGTCGCTTTCGTGCGAATAAAACAACAGCTATATATAACACGAAGAATTATGCGGAAGAACACGGCAGCCCTCTCTCTTCTTCTCGATTGGTCTTCTTTTTTTTTATTTTAAAGATGCTCGACGCATACATTCCCGACCAAAAGTCAAGTTTAATACAAAATTTGTGCACTTTGTTATCAAATAATAATTATAAAAAAATAAACCGTAATAAAGATTCTGGAAATCTTATCGAAAGGAATAACAATGAGGAAAGATTGGAAGACATTATGGTAGAATTAATTTGTTCAATAAATCGTTGAATTTTTTTTTTTTTTTACCCATGACGAAAATTCAGCGCATTTCAGATGCATGGGTTTTTATACATTTATATACTGCTTTGCTTTACATTATTAATTTAGAGAGTTCATAATCGTTTTATTTGTACAACTGATCGTTTAAAGGGGAGAAAACCCTTTATAATGTTCAAAAAGTCGATTTTTTCACATTTTTTGAAAGTATAATATACTGAGAGTAGGGGAGAGTGGGGCACAATGTGTCACGGGGCACAGTGAGCCACATGCGATTTCTCGGAGTTTTATATTAGTTTTGGTGAAGCCTCAAAGAAATTCGATAACAGCTCGCAAAGGATTATTGAAAATTAAAAATTGATTTGAGGCTTGGGAACAAAATATTTCCCTCGCTGGGAAAACGTAAAATATCGGGTGAAGTAAAAAGTTCTGAGCGTTTTCTGCTAGATGTCTTTAATGAGCCATATCTCACGATGTATACATCGCATCGGGTCATACTGTACGGCGATTTAAAGGTGACATTACGCTTCAAAAAAAGTTCTTTGACAGTTTTGTGTTTGGTGAAGCCAGTTGTGTGTCACAGCGTTCCAAAATGGAGGTAAGAAAGAGAAAATTCGATACATTCTTCAGTACCACTACGACGAAGGTGAAAAGGCGGAGTAGGCGGCCAAAAAAATTTGTGCTGTTTATGGACCCAATACAGTATCGAATGTAACAGCAAAGCAGTGGTTCCAACGATTCCGTTCTGGTAATATGGACCTCGAAGATGAGGCACGTTCTCGAAGGTCAATCGTCGAAAATGTCGATAAAATCATGGAAATCGTCGAGTCGGACCGGAATGTGAGCACTTATTCCATTACCCAGGAACTGAAGATTAGCCAGAAAGCCGTTTGGAACCATTTGGAGACCAAGGCTGGTCTCAAGAAGAAGCTCGATGTATGGGTGCCACACGAATTGACGCAAAAGAACCTTTTGGACCGAATTGATGCCTGCGATTCTTTGCTGAAACGTAACGAAATCGACCCATTTTTTAAGCGGATGGTGACTGGCGATGAAAAATGGGTCATATACGAGAACAAACGATCGCCAAGCCCGGATTAACGGCCAAGAAGGTTTTGCTGTGTGTTTGGTGGGATTGGAAGGGAATCATCCACTATGAGCTGTTCCCATCGGGCCAAACACTCAATTCGGACCTCTACTGTCAACAACTGATCAGATTGAAGCAGGCGATCGACCAGAAGCGGCCAGAATTGGCCAAGAGGAAGTTTGTTGTGTTCCATCAAGACAACGCCAAGCCGCACATATCTTTAACGACGCGCCGGAAGCTCCGAGAGCTTGGGTGGGAGGTTCTGTCGCACCCGCCGTATAGTCCAGACCTGGCACAAAGCGATTATCACCTTTTCAAGCATTTGTAAAATTTTCTTGATAGTACAAAACTGCCCTCAAGAGAGGCTTGTGAATATGAGCTGGTCAAGTTTTTTACCAATAGGGACGTGGACTTCTTCGATCGCGGAATTATGAAATTGCCTTCAAAATGGACAAAAGTTATCGAACAAAACTACGCATATTTGATCTAAATCGGATAATCCTATGTTAATTTCATCGTCGAAATAAAGCGAAAAAACGCTCAGAACTTTTTACTTCATCTAATATAAAAACACTTTTTGTAGCGGGTCTGGTTTTCGGTCCTAATCGATAGTTTTATTATTTATGATGCACTCAGTGACTTGCGTTTTTGCATTCGTAGTTTAATTAATAGTTATTTCTCATCAATAATCAAATATTTTACTAGTCGGGTACAATGTGTCACCAAGTGGTTTGGGCAAAATGAGTCCACTCCCAATAAGGAAATAAAGGAGTGACGAAGAAGCGCAATGTGTCACGGACAACTGTCAAAGACATGCGATTTTTCGGAGTTTTATAGTTCGTAAAATCCGAAATTTTTTGTGTTGGACCATGATAAAAGTACAAAATAAATTTGAGCCTCGAGAAAAAAAAATCGCTCGCCGGGAAAACGTCAAATATTGTGGGGCAATTGTGTGGAGCACAATGTGTCATCGAGTTGTTGGGCACAATGAGTCGACTCCCAATGTTATTGGCAAATAATGCCCGTTGTGAAATGATCGGTACGTATGAAAATCTGTTATCTATGTTAGGAAAATATAAGAGTTTCAACCAGTGCACTGTACCCTACGTTTCGCAGCACTTGACACACTGTACCCACCTATCTGAGACATTGTACCCCACCCGTGGGGCACAATGAGCCAATCCGCAAATTTATTTCGAACCCATTATTTGGAGATTTAAAATTTTTTTACAAAAAATATGGTAGCTTTTTTGTACGCCCAAAGGTCTTTAAAATCGGTTATGACCTTTTTTTAATCAGACTACTTTGGTAAGAGTAAAAATTCGATAGAAAAAAGTGACACACTGTGCCCCATCTTCCCCTATATATATATTGAGAGTATACCGAAATATGAAATATTTACGAAGTTGTAGCACGTAGTCGAGAGCGCGCCGGGACCGCATGCAGTCAACTAGGGAATCAGGTACTCGGAGCGCTTTGAACTTTAAGGGACAACACCACTATGACGGCTTCAAAAAACCGATTTTTTGAAAACCATCTAGAAAAATCTAAAATACATTTAAGATTAAGATGCCGTTGAACCCAGGTCGAAAAAATAATTATTTTCGGAGATATTGAATATTTTGTGGAGCGGTGCAGCGCTCCGTGACGCTCGGGGTCCCGCGCAGCTGCGCGCCTCAGGGTCGGGCATATCGAATAGCGATCCATACGACGGTTTCGAGATAAAAAAAAAGAGTGCATCGATCATGTCCAAAAACGTATGGGGACGCGCCTCCGCGAAATCGTGAAAAAACAAAAAGGATTGTCTGGCAGAGGAAAGCTCACCGGAAAATTGATTGACGAGTTGAGCACATATTACGGCTTGGCTATTCGGAGGAACAGCGATGATGTTGAAAAAATGAGGAAGGCAATTTAGGCAACTATCAAACATAAAATATCCACAGATAGTGAGCCACAACATGACGATTGCCCAGAGGGAGCCGAGTCGTGGTGTTCGTGGCAGCGAACGGTCGCAAGCGGTAATATTTCTGAATATCGCCATAAGCCGCCTCTTCCTGAGGAAGTATTGGAGGCAATTACGCCAGTCTTCGAAAATTCGAGCAGAGACGATTTGCTGCAGCGTTGTTTGGGCGGCTTCACGCAAAATAACAACGAAAGCTACAACAAATCAGTTTGGGCAATAGCCCCCAAGTGTCAGTCCGGGAGCAAAAAAATCGTCGATATTGCAGCTGATATCGCGGTATTATTATTCAATGATGGCCTGAGAAGCCTCATGAAAGTTTTGGAGACGTTGGGGATAACTATCGGCCCAAATTGTTTCAATTTTTGCGTTGAAACCGACGCAGCGCGGATCGAGCTGGCGGAGCGCTCGCTCACAGACGCTGCAAAAGAGGCAAGAAGAGGCTCTACAAGTTCGAGAAAAGATGCTAGGGACAATCATTTGCTTCTTGAAGGCCAGCTATATGGTGCCGGCATCGCTGATTAAAGGTAAAAAATTTTTTTTCCAATTTATCGCATAAATTAACAAACCTAAAACTTTGAACGCGTTTTTCTCAAAACCACTTTTTTGAGTGCGGCACGCAGCAGAACTCGAGCAATTTTTATCCGATCGACTTCAAATTTGGACTGCATCAATAAAACTAGATTATCTAAAGAAGTACATAGGATTTTTTCGATATCTCAATAATAAAAAATGTTATAGCCTATTTTCGACGAGAAATTTTGCTCGAAAATCGTCCTTTAATTTCAAAAGCGTGCCGATTTTTTAAAAATCAATATTTTTTCAAATCCCTATGTACTTCTCTTCAATATATCATATTATTAACGAAAACACTCGGTATTTTTTTTTCAGATCGACTTTGAAGAGAGTTCTGCTGCGTGCCGCGAACCACCGCAGAGGCAACAGTACCTGACGCGGGAGCTTCCCCAGCGTCACTATGGGGCGTGAAAAATTTGAAATTTTTTTTTTATGTATCTTCAATAAACAACGAACAAAACAAAAAAAAAAATTTCGAATATCTCTTTTTTTCCCACAAAAAAAAAATTCTTGAAAAATGGCAAAAAAACAGGGGGTCACAGTGGTATTCTGCCTTAAACGCGATTATCTTAAAACTGCATTTTCAAAAACTGCTCATGTTACAGCTGAAAAAGTTATTGATCGATCTGATTGAAATTTTGGGAGGTTTCTCACGATGACATTATCGGAAGGATGTACCTAAAGTTTAAAAGTTATCGCGTGAATAAAATACTTTTTTAGGGTTAAAATTGTCGAGAAAATTGTCAAAAACACGAAAATTTGATTAAAAAGCCTACTTAATTTTTAATTTTATACTTTTATAGGTATATCCTTCCCCTACAAATGTCAATAATCGAAAAATATTTTCGATTTCTGTTTCAGATCAATAGAAAAAATCAGGCAAATAGAGCACTTTTCGATATCATGCAAAAGACGCCTAAAGGAATACCTTATAACGCCACCATTTTGTTTTGTTTAAGAAAAAAAAAATTGACACTTGAAAGTTGTAATAAGATAATGTCAAAAGTTAAAAATAATGCGATTATTTTATCAACTTTAAAAAAATTCATGAAAAATGACTCATTTTCAGGAATCTAAAGGTTTTTCGCCCTTAATTGTCTCGTCCATGCTCACGATCGTGTATAACACTTTTTACAAAAACACTACTCGAGAGCTTCGATCTGTATTTACAAAAATCAATAGATTATTTCATAAAGATGATATAAAAGTTTGTTGATTTTTTTCCAGCCTTTATTTTACCAATAAATAAAATTTTCGTTATTATATTCTTCAAGATCACTAATCTTGGCATGAAGTTTTTACTCTGTTTGTACCTCAAGACATCCTTAATGTCTTCAGGAAGACAATCTCGTAAGTTCGAGAGTATGGTGGATTGCACCTTACACTCATAACCAACTGGTGACAATGATATGTTATATATATATATATATATATATATACTTGAAGACATGAATTTGTACGGTATAAAACGACTCCAGGAGATCCATATTAAGAGAATTAATGATAGGCCATTAAAATATTTCAACCCAGTGAAAGTATCCAATGTATTCATTATTCCTTGATTTCCAAGGAAAATAACAAGTTATGCGATTTACGTTATTCAAAATTACGTTGTAATCGTGGCCCACGGTGGACATGGACGAGAATGGTCCATGATTTAAAACTAATTAGCCACTTTGCGCCTGGAACCGTCAAATCTATAGAGATAAATGTGATACTTTGGAATATGATTGATCAGCCTAAACAGCGAAATATTGAAAAACACAATTGCTGAATTTTAAGGTATTCCTTTTTAATAGAGGGTCGTATTTTTTTGGGCACATTAGTAGATTACAGTGGCGCTTAAGGAGGCCGCTCACAGTGTTTGCTAGGCAAGCCGCAAGAGGGGAACACGGGCGATTGTAACGGCAACAAATTCTAAATAATCAAATTTTCGGTTACGTAAAATAAACAAATTTCAGCTAATACATATGTGGAATGCATATGACTGTTTAGAAATGTTATTAATCATTTTTCGTTTATTTACCAGGTGTACAAGTATGAAATGCGGATTTCAGACAACAGATGGTGCACCAATGCAGTTTGTGCTATAAAGATTTGACACTGCACCATTTTGTTGTGTCATCGACAAGTGTCAGACGCGCACGAGTGACAAATTGGAAAAGTGTGTGCACAGTGTTGTGTTGTTGTGTTCAATATGTCGAAATTTATACCGAATAAAGAGCATTCGCGGACAGCATTAACTTTTTGTTTTCATTTGAAGAAAACTGCTGCTGAATCATACCGATTACTTCGAGAAGCTTATGGTGAACATGCTCGATCGCAAGATACGTGTGAACGATGGTTTTGGCGTTTCAAAAGTGGTGACTTCGATGTTGCAGACAAAGAACATGGAAAACCGCCAAAAAAAAATACGAAGATGTGGAATTGCAAGCATTGTTGGACGAAGATGATTCGCAAACACAAAAACAACTCGCCGAGCAATTGGGCGTTAGTCAACAAGCTGTTTCCAATCGGCTACGAGAGATGGGAAAGATTCAGAAGACCGGTAGATGGGTACCACATGAGTTGAATGACAGGCAAATGAAAAAGCGCAAAAACACATGTGACATTTTGCTCGCTCGGTACAAAAGGAAGTCGTTTTTGCATCGTATAGTTACAGGGGATGAAAAGTGGATTTATTTTGAGAATCCCAAGCGCAAAAAATCATAGGTAGACCCAGGCGCACCATCCACATCGACCGCAAGACCGAATTGCTTTGGCAGAAAGACGATGCTCTGTGTTTGGTAGGCCCAGAGGGGCGTGGTCTATTATGAGCTGTTAAAACCTGGAGAAACGGTTAATACTAAACATTACCAACAACAATTGACCGATTTGAACCGTTCGCTGCTTGAAAAAAAGCCAGAATACCGAAAGAGGCAACACAAAGTCATTTTGCTTCATGACAATGCTCCATCACATACGGCAAAACCGCTTCGCGACACGTTGGAAGCACTCAGCTGGGAAGTTCTACCCCATGCGGCTTACTCACCAGACTTGGCTCCTTCCGATTACCACTTGTTTGCATCGATGGGTCACGCACTTGCTGAGCAGCGCTTTGATTCGTACGAAGATGTGAAAAAATGGCTCGATGAATGGTTCGCAGCAAAAGGGGAAGATTTTTACTGGCGTGGTATTCATAAATTGCCCGAAAGATGGGAAAAATGTATAACAAGCGATGGAGCATACTTTGAATAAAGCACTTTTTATCATTCTTCCGAATTTAACGTGTTTTTTTTAGAAAAAAAATCCGCATTTCATACTTGTATACCTGGTATATCACGAATTCGTTACTAACCAAGTTGAAATGTGGCAAACGCGCAATTTAGTTCTCAGTAGCTGGTAGCATTGACGACGAATGCCATATCGTGAGCGCTTACAATGCAAAAAAATACTACATTATGGCATGAGGACGAAAAAACTTTTTTTAACGAGTGTGAGTTTCCAGCACGAGCCGAAAGCAAGTGTTACAATCACACGAGATTAGAAAAAGTTTTTTCATCGAGTATTATACGAAATGTTATTTTACGAGGTGTAAAAATGGGGTTTTTACGCACGTAACGCCTAAAACGACCCTTATCATACTGAGTGGAACAAAAATATTTAATTTAAGTAGAATCTATTTAAATCAAATAGGTTTTTTCCTTGTCTCACAGCCTACTACGACCCTACTGGTTTCAAATATATATTTTTTATTTATTCAAGCTATTCTTTTCAAATATTAAATATATTCAAATTAAATAAATAAAGATCAGATGCAAATTAAACAAATAAAGATAAAACACCCTTCATCGTATGAATACGAAAAAGGAATAGAGTTCATGACATAGAAGTGCGGTGAAAAAAAAAGTTAAATTATTTTTCTTTTTTTTTACCAACAAGGCTGTTATTTGAAAGAAAAAAAAAACTATCATCGTGCCTTTTATTAACAGGCGCGACTATTTTATGTATAGAAAAACTCCCCCTTTTCCTCAACTGCAGAATTTTACAACAGTCTTCTAATGAAAAAAAAGCCATGAGATTTTTGAGAGACTAAATCGTGTACCATTTTTCCGTCTATCTCTTTTATCTTATACTACCAGATGCAACCAAATCACAGATTTATTAGGAATAAATAAAATATTTATCAAATAGATCTTGATATGAATAAATAAACATATTTGAAATAAATAATGATAATAAGGGAATGCAGTAGGAAAAATTTGATTTCACGAAAAATCTTATTAATTCAAATAAAAAAAAAACAAAAAGACGCATCTTGTTAATATCAAAAGAATTTTTCTGCCAGTGTAGCTGTCAAACATTCTTCGCGAATTCAGTTTTTGTGTTCGACGGTAATGGAAAGATGGAAAAATCCGAAGTAAAAAACAGTACAGTCGTCGGTTAAAAGAAGTAGAAAATGGAAAGCAGCGAAAAAAAGTAGTTGAGACCGAAAATAAATGTGCAGTCGAGGGACGACGGATAATTGATTTGAAGGTTATGTCGAAACACATGCACTGCAGCTTCCATCAAGAGAAATTTTGGATGGAATATATTAACCCTGAATCCGTGAAGGTATTTGAGGCACCTTAAGGGCGGTGTAAGGTTAATTGGGTGAAAAAAAAACATATTTTCAAGAATTTTTTTAGACGATACAGGTAATGCTAGTTTATTTAATTAATTTCCATATAATAATACAACATCTGAGCTATATTTTCCTAAATTTTCATTGTAAAATATTGATAAATAAGCTGTTGGCAGCAAATCTCCGCAGGCGCCTCGAAAAAAGTTGTTTTGCGATGTACGCTATAACTCGTCACTGGATCATCTGAAACAAAAAAATCAAAATGCGTTTATTAAGCGAGATGTTTCTGGAGGTACCGCTTTTGAGTTTTTTTTTTATCGATTTTTTTCATTTTCGGTAGCACTTGGAAGTCAAAAACGCGATTTTGGCTTAAAAAATCGGCAAATTTGTTATTGTAAGATAAAAAATAATAAAAAAAAACTCGGCAACGTTACCTCAAGAAACATCTTACCTAATAAACGCATTTTTATTCTTTGTTTTAGATGATCCAGTGACGAGTTATAGCGTATACCGCAAAACAACTTTTTTCAAGGCGCCTGCCGAGATTTGCTGCCAACGGCTTATTTGTCAATATTTTACAATGAAAATTTAGGAAAATATAGTTCAGATGTTATATTATTATATGGAAATTAATTAAATAAACCAGCATTACCTGTATCGTCTAAAAAAATTCTTGAAAATATGCTTTTTTTTCACCGAATTAACCTTACCCCGCCATTAAGGAGTTTCGGGACAAGTGGTGAAATGTTACCATTTTATTGAAATTTATACAGTAAATTCTTTCTCATAAACTGACCTTCCAAATTTTAAATCGATCGTCTACACCGTTCCTATACAATTTACACTAAAACAAAACCCTTTTTAACATAAGGAGATATTTTAACTGCCTTGATTTTTTTGTTTCAGACAAGCCGTTGCCGAGTTGTGATGGAGCTACCTAGCCCACCTATTTTTAAGGCGGTACGTTAAACTATAGTTTTTGTACTTAAAAATGAATAAAAATGAATTAAATTTTTTTTTAATGTATATCAAGACTTTATTTATTAAGCCCAACAACTTTTATATTCATATCTTTTATAAAATCCTCAAAAAAAAATCGCGAAAATAGCCTTTCTTTCGTGGCTCCAAAGTGGACTGGCCCCTTAATTCGAAGTTCTCACTTCGTAGTGTATTTTTAATACGTTGAAAAATAAAATTTCCCTCATATGCAGAATGCGCAATGTTCACTCCGCTCTCGGAAGAAAAAAAACCTTCTTGCATAAAACATTCCCTTACCTGTTTCATTGTAACTCCTTAGAATTGTCACGTGCGATCGTAATCCATGATTCTGCAGAAATTGATCGTGATATCGGAAAATTGGATCAGTCCGCGAATACCTTGTCTTGTAATCATTGTGAGATCGTAAATCATTGTGGAAAAATTGATGTGACGAAATTGTCGTAGGTTTCCAGTCATTTGACCAGCTCGATTCGTCAATATCAGTTTTCACGTTTTTCCTCTTTCTTCTCGTCATTATTCTCAATAAAACACAGGCACTCCCTTAATCCTTCCAAATTATTCACGCCGATCGAAGCACTTATCGATACCAATTATCGCCCTTGTACAATCGCGATTTATTCTTCTCTTTCAATTTAAATGTACGCGTTTCCATCGATGCACGATAAATCTCATAGGTAAACTGTCAAATTAATGTTCGCAAATGAAAAAAAAAAAAAAATGGCAAGCCGCAGCCCAAGAAATGCTGAGATCGGCAGTGCACTCGCGAATAACGTACCTCGTTCGTGAAAAGCACATGTAAGAAAAATAAACCGCTCGTGCACAGTTTTGCCGTTTCGGTCCAATAGAAAAAGCAAACGCAAGTTGATGCTGATCTTACGCTTGGCGGGACCGCAACATCTAGTATTGCGGACTAACGAAGTGGGCAACGTATCCAACCGCTGGTATGAGCATAATGTATCTATGGAGAATTTTATGCCAAATCTATTGAAAAATTAATTAAATGACAATTTTTTTTTAGTATGCCACGTTTTTACAACGCACTAAAAAGTGTTGAATAATTTCTTCTAGCCCCAGATTTATAACCCCATACGGATTGTTCTGAAAATTTATATTTGTGAATTTTTAATAACTATGAAAATACTTGTAAGATTTAAAACGAAAAACATGAGTCGCATGCAATAGGTAATTGATGCATGAATAGTTCACTTAAGTCACTAACAATTTTATTCCACTGCAAATGATATGAACCGTTTTGTGAGGTTTCTCAACGACAGCTACTCCCTACGCTCCTTACTATTATCTATTGCATGCGCCCCACGTTTTTCGTTTTAAATCTTACAGGTATTTTCATAGCTATTAAAATTCACAATCACAAATTTTCAGGAAAATCTGTATGGGGTTAGGAATCTGTATGGGGTTAGAAGAAATGATTTTACACTTTTTATTCCGTTTTAAAAACATGGTATACTAAAAAAAAGAAATTCTATTCACATAATTATTTTCTGCTTTTTAGTCTTGTGTGTGTGTGTGTGAAATTTTGCAATCGATTTTCAACATCTTGATGAGATTATGACAGAGACATGTGGCAAATTTCAGGTTTATTTCAGTTTTTCTATACCTGATCATATCTGAAATAGAACATTGTTATATCTTCCGACCAATAATATATCAATTTGTTTAATTGTTATTTTCCTGCAGTAACAAAATAAAGAAGCAAGCTAAATTAGTTTTATAAGATTTTTATTTCAATATTAAAATTTATTTATATTTATCTTGTCTGTCCGTATATTTTTATGTCATCCAGTTCTGAGCTATGTTTAAAGTTTCAAATTTCTAGCTCCTCCGGACGTTCGTTCAAAATCGATTGCAAAATTTGTACCGAACAGACAGAAAAGAAAGAGAGTTAATAAAAACGTGGTAAAAACAATTGTAATTCACTATATTCAAATCATTAATATATCGCCAATCGCACTCAAAGCCAATTATATTGTCCTCTATTGCAGAGTTGTCCAAAATCTGTATCGGGCGTTACTTTTTGCTCGATACAAATGTATCGAGTATCGAAAAACTTTTCGTTACTCCATACAAAAGTATCAAGCTGTTTGTTGGAGATCGCGACTTTTGTATCGAGTAGCGAAAAGTTATTCGATACTCGATACCTGAGTATCGAGTAACGAAAAGCTTTTCGTTACTCGATACTTTTATATCGAGTAACGAAAAGTTCTTCGATACTCGATACTTTTATAATATTGTTATTTGTTTAAATTTGTACAAAATTGTTTTTTTTTTGTTACTTGAAATGAAATTGTTAAGTTGTCAGAATGCATATAAATTTTTCAAGAATTTTTTCATTGTTTTGATTTTTTTTTACAAATTTTGAAAAAGTGACGAAAAGTCGGAAATTCTTTACCGTCCCTTGAGTACAAGGATTCTGTATTAACCGTGAGAAATTACAACACTGTTAACAGAATAGCTTCGTATTTTGAGGCTTTGGAATGGCACAAGTATCGAGTAACTAAAAGCTTTTCGTTACTCGATACTTGTGTAACGAGTAACGAAAATTTATTCGATACTCGATACTTGTGTAACGAGTAAGGAAAATGTATTCGATACTCGATACAAAGGTATGGAGTATCGAAGAACTTTTCGTTCCTCGAGACAAAAGTATCGAGTATCGCAAAACTTTTCGTTACTCGATACAAAAGTATTGAGTATGAAAGGATTTTTCGTCATTCGATACAAATTTATCGAGCGATTGTTGGAGATCGCTACTTTTGTATTAAATATATCGAGCAACATCGAATTGATGTTGCTCGATATATTTGTTTCGAGTATCTTTAATCGAATTCGATACTGAAGTAACTAGTTACTGCTAACGCTGCTCTATTGTATTGAATATAATACATACCAATAGCCATTATTAAAGAAATTCTAACAATAGATGAGATCCCTAAGTTCCCAAATTACATAGTGAAAATATACGTTGTCAGCCGGATTTGATTTTGATAAAAAGTCGGAGGAATATTCGTTCGAATAATACTAGTCGGCCTAGCTATGCATATTGAGGAAAAAAAACTAATCCAAAACTAGCCAAAGAAAATAATCATAATAATAAAGAACAAGCTGTCTAGTTTGAAAGTGATGTAAAGATGTTGAATTTCAAAACGACAACGCTGTTACATTTGTCACAATAATTAATTCCGAATATCGTGGACTCAATATTCTCGAATAACTCTTAGATAAAAAATCTATGTTAATATCAAAATTTCTGATCTTTCGTAACACACGAACGATCACTACGCTAGACGACAAAGAAAAGACAATTCAATAGCAAAAATCATACGGAGGCTTATTTGCCTAGAAACGCCTTGTATAGACAGAGTGGTTAAAGTACGAACAGATGCAGAAGAATGATTACTTTTTTGCTTCCTGGAATTCGCGCCGACTGGACGAGAAAAAAACCAATAAAAAATCTCATTACCCAATGTGTATGAAAACACCAGGAGATCTCGAGTTTTATTCTCAAATTATATTTCTACTTCGACGTAAAATGTTATGCTACATTTAAAATAGTTTTACTACGTGTGTTCTATGGCTTTTCCCCATGTCAGCTACCCACGCTATGACAAAACATTATCGTCGCAATCTATCGAAAAATCTATTATCAAAACAGCTATTGAATTAATGGCTCAATAAATTTCATCAATTAAAATGGAATCATTTCCAATGATGAAATGGTGATTCCATCACCATTGGAAATTTAAAAAAAATCGCTCCGTTAATCAATCTAATTCAGAAAAAAAAATGATCGCCCATCAATCAATCTAATTTTTTTTTTTTATTATCGCCCGTCAATCGATACTATATAATAATTCGACTTAGTTAAAAAAAAAAACCTTCAGTATAGAAAACTCGATAGCTCAGAAAATAATTCCTTAGCACCACAATAAGTACGAATTGAAAAAATTTCATAAACATACAAATTCGCATTTTTTGTTTTACTTTATTAAAGAATAATTACAACCCTTTACGAAAGTAATCATTTTGATGGCGGTATATAAAATTGTATGCACTAGGGAAAGCATTCATGAATGCTCAGCACTCTATTGTTGGTGTGGTGCTATCAGTTTTCCACCTGTAAACGCGAGAGACTAGATTTTTGTCCAGCAGGCTCGGCACGCGTTCGGGTAATTTTTACGCGTTAGGCCACTCTAGGATTTTCCAAAAATCGATTTTTTTGTTTAAAAATGTACTTTAGTACTTATAAAATTATATTCCAAAAAATTATGGGTGTGAAAAATCTCTAAGGACTCGATTTTCGAATTCTAGCGCATCCCCTCTTGATTTATGTCGTGACTTTCTCCCAACTTTAAACGCGTTTATCTCAAAACTACATTTTTCAAGGCGGTCGGACTCATAACTCAAACAAATTTTCAACCAATTCACTTGAAATTTTAACTGTATATTTAGGATTATATTTTTTGAGGCACCACGTAGGATTTTTTTATTTTTCTGCATAGTTCCTTTTTTATAAACAATTTTCTGACGATTATCTCATCGCATTTTATACTTTTTGTTTTAGAAATGCGCCATTTTGACAAAAAACAATATATCAAAAAAATTCTACGTACTTCTATAGCTATTCTTATATATAATCGAAAAAACATTAGTGTCTCATCATAACTAAAAAATTATAGGATTGGTCCGGTCGTTGACCTTCCAGAAATAAAGGCGTCATCGGACAAATGCTGCACAGTCATCATTTTGACATGTATCGCTGTGAAACAATAATTTTGTATAGTCAATTACGTGTATAGTAAAACTCCTATTTTATAAATCCGATTTATTTATGGTTTCGCTGAAAAAAAATCACAAAATGTGCCCTTTTTTTGGCCTCTAGAGTGGCCTAAGGCCTTAATGCAAATTCGAATTTGAAAAGTTAAAATCCGCTTTCTCGACGATGCATCTCACTGCGACTCATTAACACTAATTTGAAAAATGAATAACCTAAATAGTATATGTTGATGTGTTTAAGACAACGTGCTAAGTGGGCCTACCGTTGTTATGGGCCTGTCCATTGTGCCGCAATTACCAATGCTTTCGAAATCATCAAGATTTAATCAGTGCCTCATTGATTACTTAATTTATTCTCGACTTGTTAATCACCAATTACTATATGCATTATTCATCAATTAATATTGATATTCAACTAATACGATTCTGACTCCCTTGTCTTCTTCAATATTAAATTTTAGTGACCGCAATACTTTTCATCAGTAGCAACCGAATGATAAATCATTAAGGGATTACATTACCTTGGCGCTGGGGAAAAAAGGTATAAAAATTCAAGAAAACAATTGACGTGACTAGTAAACATATAGAATGATTTTTATATACCACAACCATATTTTCCTCGGTTTTTCGTGCGTGTAAACGGTACGTAAAAGAGGTATTTTACGTCCTAGGATTTAAAAAATCGTGAAACGTCCGTGTACAACAGCTGTCGGTCGTTAGGTGCTGCCCTCAGTCGTTAGGTCGAGGAATTATTGTGTACGCTGAAGCGTTTTTTGCCGCACGGAGAGAATTAAAATGTAATTTTTGTCGTGAATTTCACGGTAAAAATTACCGTGATATATTTCAATGTGGTGACAAGTGAGAAAAGCATAATAATTCGTATGCGACAAGTGTTTTTTAACTCACGTTACAGAAAATTTCAAATACGTAGCTAAAATTTTACTATACAGGAAGGGTAGCGCGCACGATAATTTTTACCGAGAGCACAATACATTTTCCTGTAACACTCATTAAATTTTATAATAAATCTTAAAATAACTGTTATAAAGACGATACTTTTTTATAGACATTTTTGAAAGGCATAAAATAATAAAATGCACAGTAAAATTTCGCTGATATTATATATTTTTTAAATTTAAGTTTTGCGCATTTTGTTACACATCAAAATTTACTAGAAAATCTGGTAAAATTTTCTATCTCAAGAAGAAATTTTATTTTATTTTTGTGAAAATCTGTGTTTTACTCAGTAATAATAAGCGAAGTTTCAGGGTTGTCATCTGGTTACCGTTACTGCACGGTAATTTTTAACATTTAATTCTCTCCGTGCGGGAAGAAACATAACTTCACTTTCACGTGACTCTTTCACTTTCACAGCATAAATCATTAATAAAAAAATAAAATAAACAATGAGTGATATTGAAAACCATAGCAGGGATGAGTGGCTCCAATGCACGCTGCCAGATCTAAAGGAAGCTGCGACAAAGACGACACACGAACTATTGCCATCAAAATCAAAGACCTCTATCAATCGACGTACGACAGATTTGTATATATGCTGATACATTTCATAGCTACATTTGGTGTCTACGGGGGAGCTCCGCCCCCTTCACCCCCGCGCAGCGCGTGTGATACAGCTTCCATGTATGATACACCTTACATATGCAACACAGCTACGGCACTTGCTTGCAGCCATATTTATTTAACAATACAAAAGCTCGGAAAACATGGTTTTGGTATATAAAAAATCATGTGCACCGCGGGGTCAGGGGCTTTTACCCCTCGCATGATGTTTGCAGAAATCATCGCGCTCGTGGTAAAAGACCCACTTTGTCTCCTTGGTACACAATGTACAATTATTTCTCACAAATATATTATAGGTTTATGAAAAAGTTAAAAAAAAAACAAATAAAATAAATAAAAAAATAGCGGCGTTATAAGTCGTCTAGTAGGGCTAGGCTTGCCATCCGTTCGGGTTTACCCGGATTCGTCCTAGTTTGGTTGGCGTCCGGGGAGCGTTCGGATAGGGTTTATTTTACAGTCCGGATTTTAAAGTTTCCCGCGCTATCCACCCACCACTTGCCGGCGCGGCGCCGTCGACCAACCTACCGGCGCCCCACCCCTCTCAGCTTATTTTTAGACGATCGCATTAAAGAAAGCTTTTTGTCGTTGAAGGTTAAGTGCATTTTAAGCAAACAAGACGAAAACACTAAAATAGAGTTTGAGAAATGTTCTTTGAATTTCTATAACGAAATAAAAACGTACATTGAAGGTTAGATAAAACCGTTACAACAATTTGGTAAGTTCGACTGGATGTTTTTTGCCCAATATAAATGACAATACTCAATGGACCGTTATTGAAAACACTTTTTTATTTAAAAAAAAAAACAAGAACATCGAAACTGATGACACAAAATTGCTACATGAGAGGGTGACTTTAAAATCGTTCAGTCAAAATCTAAACCAGCAAAACAAACTTTTAACTGCAAATCAACTTTGCTTAAATTTTTTTTAAACACCGAATCCACATTTGTACTCGAAATTATTGAAAATTGCGCAGTATTTTATCTTTGCATTCCTCCTCATAATGATAACGTCGAGTGTTTTCCTTAATTACTCAGCAGTGCAAGAAAGGAAGAAATTTATTCAGCACTGAAACGGTTTCGTCACTGATCAAAACAAATTATAATTTCAGAGACTTTAATTGTCTTGATTTTTATCAATTTCTTTTGACCAAGGAAACCATTCTAAACGCTATTAGAAAGACTAATAAAGATCAAAATGTTGAAAAGTAAAAGTATGTTACCTAAATCATAAATAATAAATAACCTATTATATTAAATCGAAGTAGATGTTTTTAATTTCTCTAATTATTAAATGATTTGTGTTTTATTAAAAAAAGAAAATTTATTTTCTTTAATTCGAAGATTTATTTTTGTTCCTCAATAGAAAAGAGAAAGTAGACTTAATGTTTAGTTTCGTCAATTTTCAGATTTAATTTTGTTACCAAAGCGTAGGAAGATAGAAACAGTAGATGTTTTAGACTATAATTTACAGATAATTCATTTTTGTTAAAAAAAAGACGATGCTATTTTAATTTTATAAACCTCACGCTTAGTTACGCGAAAGATTGTGACAAACCAATTAATACTGATTGTATTGTAGTAGTCAATTTGCAATCTGTAATACTATGGCATCTTTTACAATACCTACATACTTTCATAACATTTTATGTAAACAAATAAGAAATAACAAATTATAACTATTTAAATTTATTTTCTTTTATTGGTAAGGTAAAAAAAATCGGCAATAAATGTCCGGGTTTTAAGCTAAAAAATCCGGGGTTTTCGAGCTTCTTGTCCTATGGTTTATTAATTTTATAGATGGCAACCCTAAGGTTGGGCCTAAAAGAGGACCCTCTTTCCAAACTAGTGGACAAAATATCTCGAGATTTACTCAACCGATTCAGATTAAATTTATACTATATATTCTTTATAATATTAACTAGAATGTGGCATAAGATTTTTTCAATTAAACGCCGCATTTATTTTTTATTAATTTTTAGAACTCAACATTTTGGTCAAAGTCCGAGTTCTTTTTCAATCAGTTGTCATTTCTAATAAATTTTTTAAAAACTTTTTCTCTATGCTGCACTTCAGCTATTACTTTTCTATACAAGTAATTTTATTAAATAATTTTTCAGACGATGCCTGAAAGAGAATAAAATTCTACCATCTTCAAGGATTTTCAAAAGAGGGGTTCAAAAGAGTCACTAGACGACTTATATCTCAGGCATTTTTTTAATCGTTTTTTTTTTATTTGTTCATCAAACTATAATGTATTTGTGAAAAATAAACATTATTTTCTATATTTAATAGTCGCGTCAATTTTTATTTATTTATTTTTATACCTGTTTGTCTGAGCGCCAACGTGGTGCGCCGCCTTAAGGCCTTAGGCCATTCTAGGATTTTCCAAGCATCGATTTTTTTTCTGTTACAAATGTACCTTAGTACCTATAAAATTATATTCCAAAAGATTATGGGCGTGAAAAATCTCTAAGTAATCGATTTTCGAATTCTAGCGCAACCCCTCTTGATTCATGTCGTGACTTTCTACTAACTTTAAACGCGTTTATCTCAAAACTACATTTTTCAAGTCGGTCGGACTCATAACTCAAACAAATTTCAACCGATTCCCTCGAAATTTTAACTGTATATTTAGAATCAAATTTTCTGAGACACTACGTAAGATTTTTTAAATTATATTGCATAGTTCCTTTTTTATAAACAATTTTCTGACGATTTTCTCATGGCATTTTATACTTTTTCTTTTAGAAATGCGCCATTTTGACAAAAAACAATATATAAAAAAAATCCTACGTACTTCTATAGCTGTTCTTATAATATATACAGGGTGGACCACGCAACGTGTGCACCTCTTTTACGACCAAAATATGCGTTGCACAAAAAAATGTTTTATACAAAAGTTACATGGTTTATAAGGCTACACTATGTGGTGCATTTATTTTTTTTATAGGTGGAGGCGCTTCGAAGATTTGAAGGTCAACTTTATTTTTTCAAATGGAATGCTAAATTTTTTATAGCGTAATATGATAGAGTATCGAATTCTGAGTAAAAAAGTATAGACCTTTATTAGCCCTAGAGTTAATAGCTAACGAGTAATTTCACTTTATTACTTTAAAATTTTCTTCACGTAATATCAAGTTGGAGATTTAAATCTACTACGAATTTCTGAATGGCAGTGTTTACATCACAGTGTTTATCAATATGAACACATTTACCACATCACACACACTTATCATGATTCACAATCTTCTCAATGATTGTAATCCAGTATTAAAGTATCCTTCGGTGATTGTGCGTGATTATTATCAGAAAGATAAAAGTGAAAATGAATGAATGAATCTCCAACTTGATATTACGTGAAGAAAATTTCAAAGTAATAAAGTGAAATTACTCGTTAGCTATTAACTCTAGGGCTAATAAAGGTCTATACTTTTTTACTCAGAATTCGATACTCTATCATATTACGCTATAAAAAATGTAGCATTCCATTTGAAAAAATAAAGTTGACCTTCAAATCTTCGAAGCGCCTCCACCTATAAAAAAAATAAATGCACCACATAGTGCAGCCTTATAAACCATGTAACTTTTGTATAAAACATTTTTTTGTGCAACGCATATTTTGGTCGTAAAAGAGGTGCACACGTTGCGTGGTCCACCCTGTATAATCGAAAAAACTTTAGTGTCTCATCCTAACTCAAAAATTATAGGAGCTGTTGGTCCGGCCGTTGACCTTCCAGAAATAAAGGCGTCATCGGAAAAGTGCTGAACAATCGCCATTTTGACATGTATCGCTGTGAAAAAATAATTTTCTCTAGTCAATTACGTGTATAATAAAACCCTTATTTTGTAATTCCGACTTATTTTATGGTTTCATTGAAAAAAAATCACAAAATATGCCCTTTTTTGGCCTCTAGAGTGGCCAAAAACAGTACTGTTTTTGGCCTCTTAGGCCTTAAACAGTAGAGATCAAGCCTACATTCAATTTTTTAAAGAGGTTTTCATAAAATGTTGCGTAAAAACTATTTACATATATTGTTGTAGAAAAATGATTTATAGTTGATTATGAAATAAAGATACCATGATCAGCAAATAACGCATTTGAAAAATAGAAATCTTGTTCCTCGACGATGCATCTTACTGCCACTCACAACACAAAGTTGTACGCAATGATAGCACTTATACCTGACCAAATGCACTCGCGCACAACATTAATCCCTACCTACGAACGTGGTTATTATACGCGTTCAATTTCACGATAGGATTCCCTCGATCGTTTCTCCCGATGATGCTTCACACAAGAGGCTGTAGCGAAGAAACGCACGTAAGAGACAAAGAAACAATTCCCGCGCATGCTGCTCTTCGTAAAGAGGACACAAGGGTGCGCGAGGATTTCTCCTCTCTCCGAGCAATCGGGACACTTTGATAATGTTAATTATGTGCGTGTATATACTCGCTCGTAGTGACCGCGTGACAGATCGATTTAGCTTTTCGAAAATCAGTGCTCACGGACAATCGGGAATTGAAGAGAAGTCTGAATCTCGTGAATGACTCGGCTTCTTTGGTAAAGATTGAATGCGGAAACGCTCGAGGCGCCATCTCTACATCCGCTCGTCTGTAACGCCGGATGATCGAGGAGAAAGTAACTCCGACCGTTCTTTCTTTATCTCTACGCTATCCCTCTTAATCTCTTTCCTTTCGTCTATTTACCTCTTTCTCTACTCGTGGTCTCGCTACGTTTGTTTAGTTCTCTGTCTTTAATTACCTCGGTTTGATAGGGAGAGCTCTGCGCGTGGTCACGAATCGATCAATCGTAAGTTCATTGTTTCCAGACGTTGCACGCGATGTTCTTCCATCAAACTATTCAAGAAAATTACTTTGTTATATATTTCTAAAAATATTTATATATATATATTTGACTCTCGAATAGATAATAATATCAAACTGCAAGCGTATAAACTATAGACTAAGAACATTATCGATAAATGTACATATATATATATATTGGGTGAAGTAAAAAGTTCTGAGCGTTTTTCGCTAGATGTCTTTAGTGAGCCATTTCTCACGATGCATACATCGCATCGGGTCATACTAAGAGCGATTTAAAGGTGACATTACGCTTCAAAAACAGTTCTTTGGCAGTTTTGTGTTTGGTGAAGCCAGTTGTGTGTTACAGCGTTCCAAAATGGAGATAAAAAAAGAGAAAATTCGATACATTCTTCAGTACCACTACGAACAAGGTGAAAAGGCGGAGCAGGCGACCAAAAAAATTTGTGCTATTTATGGACCCAATACAGTATCGAATGCAACAGCACAGCAGTGGTTCCAACGATTCTGTTCTGGTATTATGGACGTCGAAGATGAGGTACGCTCTGAGGTTCCTCAGAGCGTACCTCATCTTCTTCGAAAAGAACCTTTCGGACCAAATTAATGCCTGCGATTCTTTGCTGAAACGTAACGAAATCGACCCATTTTCGAAGCGGATGGTGACTGGCGATGAAAAATGGGTCATATAGGAGAACAACAGCCGAAAAAGATCGTGGTCGAATCACGGTGAGCCGGCCCAAACGATCGCCAGGCCCGGATTAACGGCCAAGAAGGTTTTGCTGTGTGTTTGGTGGGATTGGAAGGGAATCATCCACTATGAGCTGCTCCCATCGAGCCAAACACTCAATTCGGACCTCTACTGTCAACAACTGACCAGATTGAAGCAGGCGATCGACCAGAAGCGGTCAGAATTGGCAAATAGGAAGGGTGTTGTGTTCCATCAAGACAATGCCAGGCCGCACACATCTTTAACGACGCGCCAGAAGCTCCGTGAGCTTGGGTGGGAGGTTCTATCGCACCCGCCGTATAGTCCAGACCTGGCACCAAGCCATTATTACCCTTTCAAGCATTTGCAAAATTTTCTTGATGGTAAAAAACTGTCCTCAAGAGAGGCTTGTGAAAATGAGCTGGTCAAGTTTTTTACCAATAGGGACGAGGACTTCTTCAATCACGGAATTATGAAATTGCCTTCAAAATGGACAAAAGTTATCGAACAAAATGGCGCATATTTGATCTAAATCGGATAATCCTAATTATGTTAATTTCATCGTCGAAATAAAGCGAAAAAACGCTTAGAACTTTTTACTTCATCTAATATATATACAGGGTGGACCATTTAACGTGACCACCCCAAATATTTATCTCCGTTGCCTTTAGAGTGACGAAAAAATGTCAGGAGGTAATTTGATTGATTTCGTTGAGCTGATACAGTGGTGAAAAATTCATTTTTGCGTTCTCACGGTCATCAATGGTTTTTCAAATGGGAACATGTTTTGTTTTATTAAGACGTTGTAGCTGATATTCAGACGAATCCAACGACCTATGCTATCATGACCGCGAAATGATTTTTCACCAAAATACACGTGTAAAAACGGGAAATCGTGATGGTATTGACAATAAGAATTTAAAAACGTATACACTGAAATTACGTTTTGAAAAATTACCCTTGAAAAACGTATAACTGAAGTTTCACTGTACATATATACAGAGTGTTTGGCGCGTGGATCGACACGATTTTTTGGGGGATTGGGGGGTCAGTTGCTAATTTTTTCACCCTTAGACCCTAAGTCCTAAGTGTAAAGGTAATTGAGATATGATTTTTTTCTTTTTTTTTTAATTAGCCGAAATTTCCCCTTTAAATCGTCATAACTTTTTTGTTTGTGGTTGTAATAGCACGAAATAACTTTTGTTGCATTCTGCAATGTATGTTTATTATGAATAAATAATAATTTGATACAATTGGTTTCAAGAAAATAACTCATGAGCTTCCAAAATCTTAAAAATGTGTAAATGTATGAAAATATCAGCTTCTAAATTCATGATAAAAAAAAACTAAAAGCTATTTTGAACTTAGCTTTGTTTTCAAAAGTTCTCTAGCTTATACCCTTTCCAACGGTATGCTATATGTCATAGAATTCATTCATTATGTGGTCAAAATGAGAAATACTAGTTTGCCAGGGTCAGGGTTAAAGTAAGGACTTTTATGTTTTCGATATTTTTATGAAACTTGAGTTATAAATTCTGCTCAAATTTTCCTCCTTTACACCGTATGCATGCAAGCAAAGTTATTTTGTGCTATTACCACCACAAACAAAAAAGTTCTGGCGATTTAAAGGCGAAATTTCGGGTAATTAAAAAAAAACGAAACAAAAATCATATCTCAATTACCGTGATACTTAGGACATAAGGTCTACGGGGGAAAAACTAGCAAATGACCCCCCCCCCCCCCCCGCCCCCATGCCTCAAAAAATTGTGTCGGTCCATACGCCAAACACCCTGTATATGCATAACTGTCAGAAAATCTTAAGGTTTCTTGTCAACCGATTTTTTCCGATATGCAATAAATATTGAATACACGTATGAATAGTATATACAGGGTGGTCCAAAAGTCGTGGATCAAACAAAGTCGAGAGATAGTCAAGACTATATTTTCAACTAAAAAGATCATATATAGGTTGGCCCGTTTGTCAACGAATCCAAAAAATAATAATTATTCATAAAGATTAAAAGATAATCTAAAAATTATCTTTTAAAAATAATCTTTGAAAACCTAACGAAAAAAAGCATATTTTCAAGAATTTTTTTAAACGATACAGGTAATGCTGGTTTATTTAATTAATTTCCATATAATAATACAACATCTGAACGATATTTTCCTAAATTTTCATTGCAAAATATTGATAAATAAGCCGTTGGCAGCAAATCTCCGCAGGCGCCTCGAAAAAAATTGTTTTGCGGTGTACGCTATAACTCGTCACTGGATCATCTAAAACAAAATGCGTTTATTAGGTGAGATGCTCGAGGTAACGCTGCCGAGTTTTTTTTTATAATTATTTTTTATCTTACAATACCAAATTTGCCGATTTTTTTAGCGAAAATCCCGTTTTTGACTTCCAAGTGCTACCGAAAATGAAAAAATTGATAAAAAAAACTCGGCAGCATTTTCGGCACCTCGAGAAACATCTTACCTAATAAACGCATTTTGATTTTTTTGTTTTAGATGATCTAGTGACGAGTTATAGCGTACACCGCAAAACAACTTTTTTTCGAGGCACCTGCGGAGATTTGCTGCCAACGGCTCATTGATCAATATTTTGCAATGAAAATTTAGGCAAATATCGTTCAGATGTTGTATTATTATATGGAAATTAATTAAATAAACCAGCATTACCTGTATCGTCTAAAAAAATTCTTGAAAATATGCTTTTTTTCACCGAATTAACCTTACCCCGCCCTTAAGCGTTTCCAAGTAGGTTTTCACCGGTTTTGTAACATATGGCCGAGCGTTGTCATGCTGCAAAATCATTTTGTCATTCCTCTGCTCGTATAGCTGCCGTTCTTCCTTCAATGCTCGGCTCAAACGTATCAATTGTAGTCGATAGCGATCTTCCGTGATGCTTTCGTTCGGTTTGAGCGGCTCATAATAAATTACACCTAGCTGGTCCGCCAAATGCAGAGTAGAAGCTTGGTACCATAGATATTCGGCTTTGCCGACGATGTCGATGCTTGGCCGGTCTTGGCCCCACGATTTTCGGTGGCTACCAATGCAGGTGCTCCGTAATACACTATATCCATGCATCATCCCAGGGGACCGGCATGTTACTAATACGACCAATTGTGAACTTTGTAAAAGAGACAGAGGCAGCGCCATTATTTCAGCCAACGTCATGCGCGACGTAGTACAAGCTGGCCAGCCGAGGCCTAATACCCATCAAGCGTGGCATACACGTAGAATATGTATCGACACTAACTAACGCGCGGTTGGTGGTTAGCTGCAGCGATCTCCAATGTCGAGCGGCGTTTACCTGAGCCAATATATAGGAGTCGGATAGGGGATCGTTTGACGCCGCTTGCGCGCCACTAGTAAGCCGCAGGCAGTTTGACAGAGTTTTTAATGATAACACAGGCTGTCCGAAATATAGGCACGTATATTAGCACAGGATTTCCACAGTTCCCCGGTGTACTTGTGCAGTTATTACACTTTAAGGGGTTACGTGGGTTTCGAAGCCAAAACAGCATATTTTCTGTATTTTTTAAAATATAATGTATAAATTATTTTATGCAAAATATTAAGCACATTAAAGAGCAACATTTCAACAATATTAAAAAAAAATTTCATCCAAAAATTTGGGAAATTCAGCCGGAGGGACCTGGTTTCCGGAGACCCCTCAAAAAAAAGTGTCCACGTGGTGGTCAGGATAACTCATGATAGCTTTATCTGTAATTAAACAACCAATTATTTTCTGTTAGTAGATAAGTGTAGCTCGTGATTGAACGAAGGATTTTTGAAAAAATTGAAATTTGAATTTTTGGCAGAGTTGCATGCAAAATAGTTCAATTTTTGGTACAATTTGCACTACGTATAGTAGCCTTGTAAAATTAGTTGTAATCGAAAAAAAACCCTTCGTTCAATCACTAGTCAATGCTATTTTGAAGAGGTGTGCAAAATTTTAATAAGATCGGTGCATTAGTTTTTTAGAAATCGTGTCCACCGTCTCCAAAAATAGTGTTTTGAGAAAAATGCGTATACCTGCGTCGCTCCCGGCTGGTGTTTCCCAATGGGGGGAATTCCCAAAGGCTCTCTCTCCTAGACTTTTACTCCGATTGACTTTCAACTTTGGGAGAATATTCTAGGCATATTATACTATTAAATAATAAAATTTAAAAAAAAATGGATTTTTTGAAATTTTCAGACTCACGCCTTAACCCTTTGAAGCATACATTTTTCCTTACGTGCAATCAGCTCAAAACTTTGTACTCGGGGGTTTTCGGGGTCGCTGATTACAAATCTGTACTCAAAATTTGAAAATTCAAGATGGCGGATCCAATATGGCGGACCACAAATGCAAAAATTGTTTGATGAAAACAAAAGTTGGTACGCGGGGGTTTTCGGGGTCGCTGATTACAAATCTGCACTTAAAATTTGGAAACTCAAGATGGCGGATCCAATATGACGGACCAAAATGCTCAAAGTAGCTTGATGAAGATGAAACTCCAGATGCAGGGGTTTTTTGAGTCGTTGAATTCGAATCTCAGTTCAAAATTGAACAATAAAAATGGCAGTTCCAATATAGGATAATGAAACACAAATCTGGCTTGGTCACTGATACTAATCTGAGCTTATAATTTAAAAATTTTGAATTTCTGGATTTTGAGCTCGAATTCGTAATCAGCGACCCAAAAAACGTCTCTGAATTCATTTTTTGTGTATGGTTTACCTGCTATATTAGGCACAATTACATTTATTGTCTAAAAAACGTGTTTTTTTTGTACTGTAGTGATGATCAACATCCACTAAGTGCAACATAAGCCCTTAATAGTGATATTGTAGTAACCATTGATCTCCTAACATCCTAAATATGCATTTACATTCGTCGTTATGCGCTAAAAAAAATTTTTATTCAAGAAAAACAGAGTGGAAGTAGGTGACATACCAGTATGTCACTATGCTTCAAAGGATTAAGGAGGCACATCCGAGTAGACGGTGAAAAAAATAGGTGAATTATGGGAATTATTATCTCGGCAGCTATTTGGCCGATTTCGTCCAAGTTTGTTTTTTTATTTGAATACATTAGGAATGAGTGGCTATAGGGGGAAAGGGGCTCTGTGTAGGGGCTTTCGGGGAAGTTTTTAAGAAACTCATAATAGACCCCGACCGACCCATCCACTAGTGGGTGGGGCGGTCGGGGTCTTTCGGATTCAGCGATCCTTTGAGTTAAGGGGTAAGGCCACACAACAATTTTGGAAAATTCGAAATACAATTTTTTCCCGTAAAAGGTGCCTAAGAGTATTAGAAATTATATACCAAAATATTATGGGCAGTCGCGATCTTTAAGTACCCGAAACAGCTATAATTGTGCCCAGAGGCGGATGCACAGCGCATCAATATTTTCGAACAATCGCTGCCCGAGGCTGCAAAGGAGGCACGGATCAGCTTTCGAGCGCTCAGGAAGGAAACGGAAGAGCAGAACATCAATGCGGAAGGCTAATTCTATTATGAAGGCATCGCAGATTAGAGGTACACTACCGCTCGAAAGTTTGGATACACCAGTCGATATTTCTTGCCGCACTAAAAGTTAAATAGCTCCGACAAAAAAAAATATAACTAAATTCAACGAACGGCGTTTTGAAGGGAACAAATTCAGCTTTGTTTTGCTTTTTTGAAATATTTTTTATGATTTTTTTTGCTCCGGTACACACTTTTGTACATGATAGGTTTTTGGCTATTTTTCGACCATCGAGAATTGGGCGCGTAACTTAAGGAAATTTTTGTCCTTTTTATCCATGATAAACGTCAAAGAAGTAGTAAAAGCTACATATTCGTTTTTTAAAAAGTTTCGTAGAATTTTTTTTCGCAAAGTTATTTTATTTTTGACTGAAAAAGACAAATTTTGGAAAATGTAACGCAACTCAAGAACTATAGGATTTAAGGGGAAGTGTCAAAGATATAAAAAGTTGTGAAAGTTTACACTGGATCGCCTGGATTTTTATTAGAATTTTCCTTTTGCTTGAATTTTTTCCGAATTTTTATCTAAATTCTGAAAAAATTCGAAAATTATAAGTTTCTCCTCCTGATATTTTGTCCTAAACGCCATACTTTTTGAGTTTGTCCTAAACGCCATACTTTTTGAAAAATTCGCTTGAATTTTTGGAGAATTTTTTTTTAATTCTGAAGAAATTCGAAAATTAAAAAAGTTGCTCTTCCTAATATTTTGTCCTAAACGCCATACTTTTTTAGTTAAGCCATCCTACTCATCAGAGTATGGAGCGAAAATAGTAAAAAAAAATCTTGAATGAAAATTCTGAAAAAATTTCAGGCGATCCAATATAAACTTACGCAACTTTTTACATCTTTGACATTTCATTTTAAAACCTATAGTTCTTGAGTTACGGTGCATTTCCCAAAATTTAACTTTTTTGGCCAAAAAATAAATGACTTTGCGAAAAATATCGTACGACACTTATAAAAAAACGAAAATGGAGCTTCGGCTACCCCTTTCAAGTTCATGATGGATAAAAATGACAACAAAATTTTCATAAGTTATGCGCCCATTTCTCGATGATCAAAAAATAGCCGAAAAACGGTCACGTACAAAAGTGCGTACCGGGTCGAAAAAAAAAAACATAAAAAATATTTCAAAAAAGTAAAACAAAGCGAATTTGTTCCTTTAAAAATGCTCTTCATTAAATTTTGTTATTTTTTCTTTTTTTGACCGAACTATCTAGCTTTTAGTGCGGCAAGACATATAGACTGGTGTATCCAAACTTTTGAGCAGTAGTGTATATATAAGAATTTTCTATTATTTTATAACACTGAAAACCGTTTCACGCGTTTTTATAGAAAACACGTTTTTTTTTAACTGGGCAGAAACATAACTCAAAAAAATCTCCACCAATTGATTCGAAAATTGAACTGTACATTGAAAACTAGATTCTCTAGTGAGGTACGCAAGATCTTTTCGTTATATTGCGTAGTTTTTCTGTTGTAAACTATTATCAGATGATTTTTTTATTTATAATATTTTGTTCTAAAATACGCCATTTTGGCAAAAATCAATATATCGAAAAAATCCTACGTCCTTCTGTAGCTGTCCTTATATAGAATCGAAAAAAATGTTGGTTGTTCCAAGTAAAAAATGGCATGACTACGTTTCCGTCCGTGGAACCTTCTAAAAAAGGCCTCAACGAAGAAATGCTGTGCAGTCGCCATTTTATTATCAATCACTAATAAGAAATTATTTTGTATTGTTCATTAGTAATATAACAAAGACCTATGCTCGGAAATTCGATTTATTTTATTATTTCGCTGAAAAAAATCACAAAATATGCCTATTTTCTTGTTCTTGAGTGGCCTAACTCCTTGAAGCGAAATATAAGATATACTACGTGACATATAAGTGCGAGAGAGGTGGCCGAAATTTTCGAACAGAGATGTCTCAGAGATGAATAATATTTGGGATAAAAAAAAATCGTCAGGCTCTGCGTCAGGGAATTCTCCAGATCTGGAAGCTTTGTTTTCCCTTAAAAAACTTAACCAACTTTGAGAAAATTCGGTTCAACAGTTTGCGAGGTTATGTTGACCTTATACATTACCCTTGAGCCGCTGCTTAAGATTATGTGCATAGCTGATACTCATAGGGGTGACCGGTATCATTATTGTAATATTTCGTCTTCAATACGTTCTGTCGTGTTACATTTGCAATAATACTCGTACTTCGATAAATGCCTTACGCGCATGCGCTGAAAAGTTGGGACAGAAAATAAACCTATCTCTCTCGATCTGATTGGGACCGTGGAAATGCCTTCGTGCCCTCTCCAAGTTTCTAAGCTCTATGGCGAGAACGCTGAAACCATGGAGCCTAGATACAGGAGGCCACACTCGGCCTCTCAACTCGTCTTGAAAACGGTAGCGAGTTAAGATGGCGCTGGGGTCCTCCGGAACCCTATATATAGATATACGCAAAATATTGGTCCGATGTAAGACAGATCACAGCTGATGTACCTAACCTTCATTCATGTTTAAGTGTGAGAGTTATAAGAACATTTAAGGAGGTACGACTCGTTCTTCAGCGTCAACAAAGAGACTAAATTTATGTTACCCCACGGGTGTTCTGATTTATGATAACTTATGTTGAATATTCGTATTGTCGATCTCAAAGTGCCAAATTTATGGAAAATATTTTATTTATTGCACATTTACTAATAAAACCTGAAAAATTAGACCCTCAACGACTCTGGAGTAGTCTCCGTCATATTCACAATGACAGTTTCACCATAAAAACGGACTAAAAAAACATTGCACCAAATCTATCGGAATCTCATTTAAATAGCCCCGAATTACCCCCGAATTACCTCAGGGAATTAATATTATAGGTAAGATTTTGCGTTTTGTGGCGAATCGTCTTCACGACGATTTCCAAGCAGAGCTAGGTTATGCTCGGCAAACGGATCAGCTGTTACGCCCGGCCAGGGGACTGACACTGGGATAAATTCTCTTAACGTAAGGTGTCCCCGTTATTGTCGCCACGTAACTAACCCACCATGCGGCGCTAGTAATCGCCCGCATGACCCCCACTCCGCAAAGCGCCTCTCCGTATTATTTCGTCATCTTTTTCGTCGCGTGGACCGAGTGGATATTTTTTTTCGTTTTCTCGATCTGTCGTTGTTCTCGAATAAAAAAATCGTAGTGTGGTGTTACAAATTGATAAAATAATAAACAATTTTAGTGTAGCGATAAAATAAAAAACAATTTTTGTGGTTTTTGTGCTTATATTTAAGAATGCCTGCGTGCGTGGTCCTTGGCTGCACGTCAGGTTATCAATCAAACAAGGAAAATTCGCATTTTTTCAATGTACCAAAAGATCCCGAAGCGGATGCAGCAATATTCTGCACGTCTCAACGCAGAACAAAAAAAAAGCAATCTCGACAAGAAAAAAATTGCAAAACATTGTACAACGTGACTAGTCTATTATTAAAAAAAAAATAATGTTATCTGTTTATTTCGTTCAATAAATATTTTTATAATACATCATATTTCAACAAGTGTAAATATTGCATCCCTCCCCATATACACATATACTTTTAAATTCTAATCTAAATAATGAATTATCCAAACGCGTCGAATGCAAATTATGCAGACGCTGCGCGACTGGAGTGGGGGTCATGCGGGCGACTACTAGCGCTGCATGGTTGGTTAGTTTACGTGGCGACAATAACGGCGACACGGTAGACCCAGCAGTGCCAGGGGGCTGCGCCCGGCGTTGGCAAGTACCATATATGGGTGCTATTTCGTCATTATGTTAATATTCAACCGGAAGTTGAAACCGTTTTATAATGTAGTTCTTGAACTACACGGTGAAGTTCGAATTTTCGATTTTTTACAATATCTATTATGCCTGTAGATAACGTATTCGTCAACATCATATAAAAATTTCCGGCCCGAAAGTTGGATTCTTCTTAATGATCGAACCTCCTTAAGGCCTTAGGCCGCTCTAGGATTTCCCAAAAATCGATTTTTTTAATACACCTTAGTACCCATAAAATTATATTCTAAAAAATTATGGATGTGAAAAATCTCTAAGTACCCTCTTGATTCATGTCGTGATTTTCTACTAACTTTAATCGCGTTTATGTCAAAACTACATTTTTCAATTTGAACTGTATACTTAGAATTACATTTTCTAAGGCACTACGTAGGATTTTTTTATTATATTGCATAGTTCCTTTTTTATACAATAAAAAATAATTTTCTGGCGATTTTCTCATGGCATTTTATTCTTTTTGTTTTAGAAATGCGCTATTTTTACAAAAAACAATATATCAAAAAAATCCTACGCACTTGTATAGCTATTTTTATATATAATCGAAAAAACTTTAGTGTCTCATCATAACTCAAAAATTATAGGAGCTGTTGGTCCGGCCGTTGACCTTCCAGAAATAAAGGCGTCATCGGAAAATTGCTGCACGGTCGCCATTTTCACATGTTTGGCTGTGAAAAATAATTTTGTATAGTTAATTACGTGTATAATAAAACCCCTATTTTGTAATTCTGATTTATTTTATGGTTTCGCTGAAAAAAAAAGACAAAATATGCCCTTTTTGGCCTCTAGAGCGGCCTAAGTCCTTAAGGCCATGTGTCACACGTCCAGTCGGTAAAAATCCCACTGCCAAGTTTTCTCCTAGACGAAACATATTTCGGGCAAAAGAAGAGAAAGCCGTTGTTCGTCGTTCAACAGAGCGGAACGTGTTTCTTTTCTTTTTTCCCAAAAATCAACCGTTTCAGAAATCATTGGGAATCTGCAAATCAGCTATCTCTCTCGCACTCATGGCCGCTCGGTCGGTGTGACACTTGACCTTAAGACGAAGTAATACGGTGATTGATGCGCACGCAGTGCCGATAAAGCATAGTTTTTTTTAATCGAAAAGTTTAGATAGAAACTATTATGGAGCCTAATTCGACGGACATTTTGACGTTTGCTGTCACACTCGGTCTACCGTGAGGTTAGAAACTCATCCGATCACTATATATAGGGCTCCACGGCACAGCAGCGCCATCACTGTTCATTACATTTTCGTGTACGCTTTTTTCAGTGTCTTTGCATTGGAGTTTAGTCTCTTGGTATCTAGGCTCCTTGGCTGAAACCGTGGTGTAGCCGCGTCGCGGCGAGATGTGGAACCCCACATAGCTATGGAGTTATAATTTCATTGGTAGAAGGAATAAATGCGTGAGAACGGATATCATGAATGTGTAAGAAACAAAAGACTTTATTTAAGGCCATGTGTCACACGTTCAGTCGGTAAAAATCCTACTGCCAAGTTTTCTCCTAGACGGATCATATTTCGGGCAAAAGAAGAGAAAGCGGTTGTTCGTCGTTCAACAGAGCGCAACGTGTTTCTTTTCTTTTTTCCCAAAAATTAACCGTTTCAGAAATCATTGGGAATCTGCAAATCAGCTATCTCTCTCGCACTCATGGCCGCTCGGTCGGTGTGACACTTGGCCTTAAACAAAAGGAAACGTAAAGAGGAAAAAGACGCTACAGCTATGGCGCGTGGTCTAGGAAGCACCACTTTTTCTAGAGAGGAAACCTCGTATATCGTGCGAGGCACGTGTGTTTGTTTTCTCGCCCGTGTCTTGGGCGATGGTATCGTGTGACCGACACGCGGTGTATCGGCTGAGCAAGTGAGCGGCTGTCGAGCCGCCACATAGCGGTTGTTGCGACATCTGGCGGTAGTTTTTCGGCGGATCGTAGCAAAAAAATACGAGTTCTGCAATACATCCGATCGATGAAAATCCTACGGTCAACTTTTCTCTCAACCTGACCACATTTCGGGCAAACGAAGAGATAGGCATTGTTCGTTGTTGAACAGACCGGAAGGTGTTTCTTTTCTTTTTTTTTCCGAAATATCAGCCGTCTCGGAGAACACTGGGAATCTGCAAATCAGCTATCTCTCTCGCACTAGTGGCCGCTCGGTCGGTATGACATGTTGCCTTAAATCTAGATTCTAAACCGTCTGGGGAAACTCCCCGCTACTGTATACAATTTATTTTGTATATATTTTTTATAATAAGAACATTTTATTTTCGATAACTATGAGCGCCACTGTCTCACTTGATCGTAACTAATGCATTATTCGCAATTAGTGCCCTTTACAATTTCGTTGACATTGCCTGTCAAAATTCTGAAATTCACATCTGTAAAATCTAATGCACCATTGACGAACTGCTGATAACGATTGGTCATGACGTACAAATATTCACTACCCGAACGGTGAGTAACGACCTTAACACCGCTGGCGAACTGAAGGATTTCTTCGTCAACGGCAAATTGTACCTGCAACAGAATGTTTTGTTCGTTTAAAAATAACACATTATATTTCAAATTGTTTTCGACTTTAGAAGCGATTCTTCCAACGGCAACACAATCCTGAGAAAAATCAATGAAGAAAATTTCTGGAATAATGATAAAATAACGCATTGTAAACATCAATTATTGAAAAGCATGTAAAAATTAACTGCATATTAATTAATACAAACATTTCAACGACAGACTTTGGCTTGGGAGATCTGTTATTACCACTGATATACAGGGTGAACCATTTAACGTGACCACCTCAAATATCTCCGTTCCCTTTAGAGTGACGGAAAAAATGTCAGGAGGTAATTCGATTGATTTCGAAGGGCTGATACATTACTGAAAAATTCATTTTTGTCAAGGTCATAGTTTTTGCGTTCTCAAGGTCATCAATAATTTTTCAAGGTAATTGAATTTTCCAAGTGGCGTTTTAAAGAGGACAAGTTTACCTTTATTTTGCTTTTTTAGAAAATTCTCTACGTTTCTTTTTCGCCTCGGTGCGCACTTTTGAACGTGGCCATTTTTCGGCTATTTTTTGGCCATCGAAAATTAACTGCAAATTTGCAGAAATTTTTTTCCTCCGTTTCTTATGGTAAACTTAAAAAGGATATCGAGACCTACATTTTTGTTTTTTAGAAAGTCTCGTACGATTTTTTTTCGCCCCAGTATTACATTTTTGCTAACAAAGACATGTTTCAGAAAAAAAAGCCGTCATCGAAGAAATATAGGGTTTCAGAGAAAATGTCAAGTGGGTAAAAAGTTGCATGGCTTCACACTGGAGTAGCTAGAATTTTTTCAGAATTCTTTTTGACATTTTTTTTTACCATTTTTGGTTGGAACTTTGATGAGTGGAGAGGCTCTACTTGGGAATTATGGGGTCTAGAACAATATATTGAGAAAGGAAATTTGTTTACATATTCATTTTTAATTAACAACAATTTTATTAGAATTTAAAAAAAAAAATTTCATTTTCATTTTTTTATTTTTATTTTCAAAAATAAAAGAAACACCTAGAAAAATTGTAGTTAATTTTAAATGAAAATGTAAACAAATTTCCTTTCTTAATTGTCCTAGACCCCATTAATGCCCAAGTGAAGCCTCTCCACTCATCAAAGTTCCAACCAAAAATGGAAAAAAATGTCCAAGAAAGATTCTGAAAAAATTCTAGCCACTTCAGTGTGAACCCATGCAACTTTTTACCCTCTTGACATTTCCCCTGAAACCCTATAGTTCTTCGATGACGTCTTTTTTTCTAAAACATGTCTTTTTTAGCTAAAAATGCAATACTAGGGCAAAAAAAAATCGTACGAGACTTTCTAAAAAATAAAAATGTCGGTTTTGATATTCGTTTTATGTTACCCATGGAAAAAATCGAGGAAAACATTTTCCACAAACTTTGCAGTTAATTTTCGACGGCCAAAAAGTAGCCGAAAAATGGCCACGTTCAAAAGTGCGCACCGGGGCGAAAAAGAAACGTAGAGAATTTTCTAAAAAAGCAAAATAAAGGTATACTTGTCCTCTTTAAAACGCCACTTGGAAAACTCAATTACCTTTATTGTTGAGTTCGCTATGTAGGTTTTAGTGCGGTAAGAAATTTCGACTAGTGCGTACTTTTTTTTTGTCCAGTACTGAATATATCAGTGATCATTACGGAATAGCATAATTTTATAGACTCAAAGACATATACTTACGTTATTATCGGCATCGAATGGTTTTCGGCGATTCCAGCAAAGCATCGATTCATCGCTGGTGGAACTGTAAAAGAGTATTCCACTCTTCGAGAATGCCTGAGCTGCCGATTGGCTGCGCAATTCATACGACTCTGTGTGATAAGGTATCCGTGACGGGTGAGACTTTAGACGATTGAGATCAACGATTTTCGTATAAGACATTGACAACGAAGCGAGTGGACGAAAGAACAAACGACGGTTTCGGTAATTAGGCACACCGCGCTCGATAGCCATACCCAATATACCATCTTCCAAATAAAAACTTCCGTTCGCAACCGTAAACAATGTGGCGCGTTCCTCGGGCCAGAAATATTCTGACTCGATGCGATATAACTTTTTACCATCCCATATTACCATACCGCGTCCTTCCGTATCCGCCATATACACATTTGCCATCTGGAAAAATAATGATATTCCTATTCGAAATGTGGCGTTTTGGATCGATTCAAAATTTCATGAATTCCAATTGTCGGGGAACGCTTCTATGAATTTTCATAACTAAAAGTTCTAATTTTTATGTACAATACAAATTTAGAAGATTGACGTTAAGGCGGAAATACATGTAGCGGCATAAACAAATGGAATTTTTGTCTTTTTACGTGAAATATTAGTTAAACATCTCAAGAATACTTTCGGAAATTGCTGATTTGCCCGTAAGTCAGTGGAATCATTGAGTTTTCATAGTTCAGAACTTTAAAAGCATTTTTCTTAAAACTACATTTCTTAAGTTTGTGGAAAATGTAACTTTAAGAGAAGTTGGCCGATCGTGCTAAAATTATGCACACAACTCAATAACAATATTACCGTGAACTTATACCTACTTGTTTATGAAAATTTCTTTTTAAAAAGTACTTTTTTATTGCAAAAAAAACGTTAATGTTGTATAACATTTTTATTTTTCTTCCTTCTGAAGTGTCCCATTTATTAATGTGTAACGTTTAAAATGTTTCCAAAAAGAAATATATTCTTCTACCGTTGTATGAGAAAAAATATTTCAAAGTTCATTGCAATTAAGGGGTTACGTGGGTTTGGAAATTTCAAAAAATCCATTTTTTTTATTTTATTATCTAATAGTACGATATGTCTAGAATATTTTCCCAAAGTTTTAAGTCAATCGGAGTAAAAGCCTAGGAGAGAGAGCCTTTGGGAATTCCCCCCGTTGGGAAAGACCGGCTGGGAGCGACGCAAGTATACGCATTTTTCTCAAAACAGTATTTTTGAAGTCGGTGGACACGCTTACTCAAAAACTAATGCACCGATCTTATCGAAATTTTGCACACTTCTTCAAAATAGCATTGACTAGTGATTGAACAAAGGTTTTTTTTCGATTACAACTAATTTCACAAGGCTATACGTAGTGTAAATTGTACCAAAAATTGAACTATTTTGCATACATCTCTGCCAAAAATTCAAATTTCAATTTTTTTTTAATCCTTCGTTCAATCACAAGCTATACTTATCTACTATCAGAAAAAAATTGGTTTTTTAATTTCAGATAAAGCTATCATGAGTTATCCTGACCACCACGAGGATACTTTTTTTTAGGGTTCTCCGGAAACCAGGTCCCACCGGCTGAATTACCCAAATTTTTGAATAAAATTTTTTAAAAATATTGTTGAAATGTTGCTCTTTTATGTGCTTAACATTCTGAATAAAATAATTTATATATTATATTTATTAAAATAAAGAATATATGCGTTTTTTAGCTTCGAAACCCACTCAACCCCTTAATGTTAATGTTTCAAAACCTAACTAATTAACAAGCAACTTTCGGTTTATTACTGCATTGTACAAAATCATGTTGCATATGTCTGATTTTTAAATGCAATTCTTTGCTCAACTTACCCCACTATCGGGGCAGGTTGAGCAAATATGGTCTTAGTCATTCGAGAGCTATTATCTGTGATACAATAAGGATGAAAGGAATTTCGTCTACAAACTTTTTTCCCAGATAAATTTCCTATTGAACAAAGTAGGTTTCATTTTTATACAGCAGTCTGTTAAGGAATTACAGGGCGATAATTCCAAACTTGCCCAACATGCCCTTCCCTACTCTACACTTTCATTTTAATGCTATAAGACTTCCCTGAAAAGGATTTTTGGCGACGCGCCATAGTTTTCGAGATATCGATTTTTGAAAGTTATTTTTTTACCGCGCTCCTACTATATCTATCGCTGACGGGCTCAGCTCTGGTTATACCTGTATATGTTATCGCGCACATCCGAGATGACCCGCGCCCACACCAGTTTTCTACGCACCCCACCATTTGCACAAAACAGAGAGCACAATTTTAATGTATAGATGTATACAATAGAATCTTGTTTATCCGAGATAATATGGGGAGAGCGCACCTCGAATAATTGAAATCTCGGATATTACGGAAAACACAGTAGCAATATAGGGCTACTCGCATAGACATAACAGATTCTTCCGTTTTATTCGAGATTCTTCGTATTATTCGAGGATACACCCCGGATAATGCGGAGGTCTTGGATGAGTTGGGTGAATCGGATAATGCGAAACGTCGGTTAATCGAAGGTCGGATAAACGAGTTCTACTGTAGCTGGAACTGCCCGACGAGAAACTTTGTTCAGGCAGCCTGAACACTCATCAGGCCGCTATCATGCTGCGGTCTGGAATGCCGTAATGAGGCACGCCTGATCGGTGCCGGATACCGACCGGATCAGTGAAGCCGTAGTACGGGAGTAAGAAGGCTACCTTACTGCGGTCTGATCAGGGTGCCTTTTACTCCCGTAAATCAGGCAATACGGATATGGCCCTACTAGGGTTTGACCTAATAAGGCCCTATTAGGGCTTGCTTTACAACTACCTCAGCATTCCATCAACGCACATAAACTCCTATATCCTACGTCGAAAGTTTCATGCAGAAGCATATCGTCTTTGAAGTTTTGACGTTTTTGAAAGGTGTTGTGGACAGTGACGAAAAAAAATACGTTATGCAACTCGGATGCGTGTTAGAAGATTCCGCTGTAGATTCCGCTGTACGTTTAATGCGTTATTAATGCTTAAATTCCTAAAAAAAAAATTGTTTTTCACCAAGTTCATGTCCGAAAAATACGAACTAATAATTAACGAGACGTTTGAATTGAACGAGCGTATATTTTCCTTTATTTTCCGTCAAAAGATTTTGAGCAAGTCGTGAGAAAAGTAATTGATAATTCCAAGGATTGCGAGGGAACCGGGCGGTTCGGAATAAAAACACTTCAACATAAAACATAAATGGAACATTATTCATAATGATCTTTATACTCTATTTAATTAATCTGATTATAACTTTTTTTGTAACTTTCCGTAATAAAAATTATATTGACAAATATATTCTAGGTCTTGTATGAATACATTGTAGAGTGTGTATGTGTACGAGCATGTATGTGTACTGACTAAGGAAGCATTATAAGGACCTGATCAGGCAACATTACAAACGCCTGGTCAGGCAACCGGATAACGCCCTGATTAAGCAGCCAGATAAGACCCTTATGTGGAAAAACGTTACACTTTTTATCAGGGCGCTATCGGGTTCCCTTATAAGTGCCCTACCAGGGCAGTCAAGCAACCTGAAAGATTCCCGAATCGGACCCTATTGAAATTTCTACGTGGGTGAGCCTGTAGCTATTGATATAGTAGGAGCATATTGCAAATGAAGATAGATATACTCAGCGGGCTGAAGTAACAACTTTCCAAATTTCGAGTTCTCGAAAAATATTGCAAGTCCCCAAAAATCTTTTTAAAGCAAGTCTTATCAAATTAAAATTAAAGTGTATCCTAAATTTTAGATCGAAATTCGGTTTTCACTTTTCGGAAGTTTATCCCAATTGTGTAATAAATTGGACCTAAAGTTTCATGAATGTAAAACGTTTTGTTCCTTTCCAAAAGAAAATATCAAAAATGGATATTTTTTCGTCGATACATTTATCGCCTTAAATCTTAAAATTTCGTCGATGTATTTATCGCCTTAAATCTTAAAATTACTGTAGCGAATTTAGTGACGGAGTGGTGAAAAAATAAAGAAATTAATAATATTAATTAGTAAATAATATTAATTAGAAAATCTAAAGAAATTAATAATATTAATTAGTAATTACATGAATTTGGTTGCACCGCTTGTGAGAAATGTCGACGACAGGAGTTACAAGAAGACCCTTTCCGCTTGAATTAGTCGCAATTTCATTTGGTATGCGGATCCGCTCCACCAATCGATCCGTCGATAAATCAAATACCAATAACTGCGCCGGACAAACTTGTTCCTCACCAAAGAAACCGCAGTCCAGTACCCAAAGATGGTTGCAAGCGATCTGTAAAATTTTATAATTTTTACTGTTTCACAATGTTTGTGAAATGTTTATAACTTTTATAACAGTTATGGGCAAATGGTGCACAACTAATGGTAAAAGAAGTCAAATCTTGACTGAATCAAGATTTTACATGTGAAAACAATATTTTGAGACCATTTCACGGTTTCACTAAAACGTTTTTTTCAATTCGACTGCAAATTATGTGGCAAGTCATTTTTTAGACGAATATTTGGTGATAAAGTATTTTCACTCACTGCTACCCTGTAGACTCCAGTTATACCGTTACAATCTTTTCTGTTGTGCCATGACCAATCGGGATAAGGTTCAAGCAAGGGACCACCTTCTCCAGTTTTTCGAGAAACCGTACTCAACGTTACCGGTACACCGGACTGTTTGACAACAGTCACGAAAATTCTGCCATCTTTTATCGAGAAGGAATGCATTAATCGGATTTAAGAAAATAACCGCTCAATAAAGACTTTTTCCTAAAGAACTGTCTCAAAAATACTTTTTCAAGGAGCTTGGAGAGTTACCCATAATCCAAGATTAAAAAAATATATATATTTATGTTATTGTCCAGACTATATTGCGTCTTCAGGAATTTTGTGTAATTTTTTCATCGCAAAAGACCAGAGCTAAAAAAAGGTTCAATGTGTGTAAGTTTACGTGCGGTTAGATGGGCAAGACGTTCACGCTACGGGTGAACGTCTTTTTGTGGCTATTTATCATCGAGATAAATCATTTCTAATAACAAATTAACGAAAACTAAACCTTTGCGAACATTCGGAAGAAAAAAACTCCATCTTGCCAATCAAAAACCATCTATGTTCAACATTGAACCATCAAACATTGATAAAAGATTACGAATTCTTTTAATCGAATAAAAGATATACGAATCTTTCATAATAATTATCAATTATATTATACTTTTCCAAGTTGGTATTAACACAACAGTTTTTCTTTTTCACGTAATAAAAAAATAAAAATGCATTATTTTGCCCGTTAATTATATATTTTATGGAAACTTAGCAACAGAATTAATCTATACCTCGCATGTATTTTCTTGAGGTTTATTTAGTTAAAAAATTTCATATACCGTTATCTGACTCAACTGGACTGCCCCAACCTCCTTAAGGTTAACATTTTTTCCACCAGAATAATTTTTTTCATTTTTTTTTATGTTAAGGGGCCAGTCCACTCTGAAAATTTCAAAAAATCGATTTTTTTTACTGTTTTCGAAAGTACATACATTCAGAAATATTGTGTCAAAATTTTATGAAAATCCGAGCTCTCTAAGTATTTTTTTTTACCTGAATTTTTTTTATCGGATTCGCCGACAATCGCGATGACGAGCGTTTTCGCTCTGCAAACCGCCGCAGTTCTGAGTGCTCAAAAGAGACCAGAACCAAACAAAAGCAAGCAAGACTTGGAGAAATCGACGATGATGAGCAATCAGAAGAGATTTTGTACGGTGCAGGAATTGCCGATTGAGTTTAGGTAAGAGTTTTTCATAGTATAAACTTCAAACGCGTTTTTCTCGAAACACCGTTTTCAAAATCTAGCTCCATCGTATCTCTAAAACTAATAAACCGATTCTCTTGAAATTTGAACCACATATTGTAAACATGATTCGCAACAAGATGACCCTCGATGGTTTTAAAATTTTGATTTTTACTCTTTTTTTTGCGAAAAACTGCGAAAAAACGCGTTTTTTTACTTTTTTCGTTTTTCATCTGCCATTTTTTTATTTTTTGATAAAACTTTATATCCGAGGGTCATTTTGTAGCTGGTGTCATACTGAATCTAATGGACTTTGATTTTTTTGTTTCAGACAAGCCGTTGCCGAGTTGTGATGGAGCTATCTACCCCACCTATTTTTGAGGCGTTACGTTAAACTATAGTTTTTGTATTTAAAAATAAATAAAAATGAATTTAAAATTTTATTTTAATGTATTTCAAGACTTTATTTATCAAGCCCAACAACTTTTATATTCATATCTTTTATAAAATCCTCAAAAAAAAATCGCGAAAATAGCCTTTTTTCGTGGCTCCAAAAGTGGACTGGCCCCTTAAGAGCCCTAACATATACCTCTTAGAAAGCTCGTCATGGGACTTTTTTTTTTACAAAAAGTAGCATTCTTTAAGCGTACATTCATGTCAATTATTATTAAATATATTAAAAAATGAAAAAGTTATGATTTTTTAAGTGTACAAAGTGTATTCCTGATAAAAAAATATAATAACCGACCGAACGGTTGTTTATGGTGGGTGGATGAGCTTCCAACAGGGGTAAGGTATTTTGTGAGCGTGTAAACCGGGCCCTTTTAAATCATTAGTAGATTACAGTGCGCTCAATAAAAATAAGTTACAATTAATTATTATACCCAACGATGAACTAGAATGAAAAATTTCGCATAAATTCTGTAGATTTAGACATTTTTACATGACTCCCTGTTTTTATTGTCTTTACGGAATCTTCAGAATTTTTACATGTTTAGAGCAATTTATATCAGACATGAGTTATTTAGTATATAAATTATCAGCTATAAATGTGGCCAGCATGTCATCTCCATAAAGTGCTGCATAAATTAGACGATTCAAAGTCATAATTTGTTGTTAAAACTTCGGTAACTTGGCTTAAAATTTTACGAGTATACGGGAATGTATTTTTACTTCATTGTAGACGATAATCAGTTAATTGTTGAATATTTGTGTTCATGAAAGGAATATCTTAAATTGACATGGTATTAAGGTTTGCATCGTTGAAACGCAACGAAAGCTCGTTTTTACATTTTATTCGTTTTATTTTTATTATTATAGAAGATCTTTTTTTCATGGATTTTGATTGTGGATTGCTTAGATTGCATTGCAAGGACTTATATTGTGGATTGCAATATTGCATTTTCTGAGAATCTTAGAAAACGGTCGAGGGATTATTTTAGGCAAAATCTGCCGAAAGAAATTAGAGAAATTCAGGAAGATTATTTTTCATTGCATTCCAACGATGCAACCTTCAACCTCATAAAATGACCCAGTTTGCCACAATCATGGCCAGAGAGAAGTGTGTCAACGAAAGGTTAAGGCAAGCTCTACGACCGAATCTATAATTCAATTTAAATTATTAAAAGCACCAGAATGCACTGAAAAGAAAGCATAAAAGAATTATTGTAAAATATAATATTAAAAATAATTTTTCATTTATTTGAGTAACGAGATTTTCATAACGGGACTGCATAAATGTAACTGCCATATAGAAAAACGATAAACTGAATATTATTTTAGATGAAGTTTCTTAAAATTACCTAAAATATGTGTATCGCGAAGAGAAACAAAAAAACAAGTTTCATTGTATTTTGTCTAGATATGCAAATTTTAGGCTATTTCTATACCTGGTGCACGGTCCACGTCGTACGGGATATTCATCGTTAAATTGTAAGTATTGTTATCAATCGCATCAGACTTCTGCTGGGCATCTGTCCATACATAATCGATATATTTCCACGTGTAAGACTCAACAAGGCTTGCGCAACTTGTGCTGATAGAGCACGCGACAAATACGAGGACAACATTGAAAATCATTTGAACGGACAATGAAAATATAACTGATCTTCGATTACTGAGAGCTGTAAACAAGATACTGAGAACTCAACATCGCGGCGAGATTATAAAGGCTGTCAGGAGCTGGTTATTCCTGTGAATTTGGTTAGGATGCAGCTATTACTGATAACGTTGGTTATCGGCCCAAGTAACAAGTGTGGACAAATATAATGACTTCTTTGCATAGACTTGCAAAATAAAACACCGACTGACTTCCAGCAACCGTTTATATCTTTTCGAAAAGAAAATTAGGAATTTATCTTTTTTTTTATTTGCTTATTTATATATTTATAAATTTATGTAAAATCGTCGGAAGTCAGACGAAGTAGCGCTGGAATTATCGTCAAGAACTTTTTTACATTTAAATTACTTCGCCAGAAGAGACATTGTACACGATTTCTTGCATCGTTATCTGCTATTTATAATTTCTATAAATATTTTTCCCATTATTTGGAAGGAACAAAAGCTGCGAGTCATTGCATATTGTTTCCGCGAAGTCATTAACAACGCCAGGCAGAAATACGTTTTACAAATTTGAACTTTCCCGTAGAAGCAGTTTTCCGCATTATTCTTAATTTCCAAGAAGCATTTTGGTAGGTCCTTCAGCTCCTTTGATCATGTCAGAAATTTCGTACGTTCGATTGACTTTTGCGTTCGTTTACATTGTGGATCATGTCTGCAAATGGGTGTACTTCCGAAAATCGGAAACCAAATTTCGATCTGAAATTTGGCATACATCTTCATTTTAATGCTATAAAACTTCTCTGAAAAGGATTTTTGGCGACGCGCCATAGTTTTCGAGATATCGATTTTTAAAAGTAATTTTTCTACCGCGCTCCTACTATAACACATGGGTCATTAAGTCCCGGGACTAACCAGTAAAAACACACATTTTTTTTTTTTACAAAATTCGACTTTATTCATCAACATAGTTACCTTCCATAGCGATACAATCATTCCAACGTTTTTCTAAACTTTCGATGCCTTTCTTATAGAACGATTTGTCTTTTGCCTCAAAATAGGCTTCAGTTGCGACTATAACCTCATCATCGGAGCCAAATCTCTTTCCCTGGAGCATCTTTTTGAGATCTGCAAACAGGTAGAAGTCAGATGGGGTCAGATCTGGTGAATATGGAGGGTGTGGAAGCAATTCGATTCGTAAATCGTTCAAATTCAGCATCGTTTTCATCGACTTGTGGATCGGTGCATTGTTTTGATGAAACAGCGGTTTTTTCTTTGCAATGTGAGGCCTTTTCTGCTTGATCGCGTCATCCAATCGATCCAATAATGCAATGTAGTAGTCGATGTTGATCGTTTGGTCCTTCGGAAGAAAGTCGATGAGCAAAATTCCGTGCGTGTCACAAAATACAGAGGCCATGACCTTGCCTGCTGACTGTTGTGTCTTCGGACGCTTTGGCCGGCTTTCGCTCTGTCCTCTCCACTCGGCTGACGCTCTTTTAGACTCCGGCGTATAGTGATGAATCCATGTTTCATCCATTGTTATGTACCGACGCAAAAAATCCTTTTTATCACGCGTAAACAGCTTCAAACAGCGCTCCGAATCATCAATTCGTTGTTGTTTTTGTTCCACTGTGAGCAAACGCTCACAGTGGCACCCACTTGGACAAAAGATTTTTCGTACCCAAATTTTCATGCACAATTTTGAACACGGTGCCTTTTGATATCTTTAGGATGTCAGCTATCTCTTGCAACTTCACTTTATGATCGGACATAACAATTTTCAGAATTTTTTGGATGTTTTCGGGCGTAGCCACCTCAATTGGACGCCCTGAGCGCTTCGCGTCTTCGGTGGTTGTTCGACCGCGTTTAAAATCCGCATACCATCGGCAAATGGTTGTTTTCGATGGGCACTTTTCCCGGTAACACTTTTCAAGCCATTGCTGAGCTTGAACGGTATTTTTTCCCATTAAAAAACAGTGTTGGATTAACACAAGAAACTCGTTTTTATCCATCGTTTAAGCAAAAACAAATGTAGCGTCACTTAACCTTCAATATCTCAACAACGACTGAACCAAATGTCATGAAATTTTTACACGTATCTTTCAAAGGTTGGTACTGCCGAAAAACAAAAGCGGCATGGCATTGGCGGCGCCATCTGTGTCTCAGTCCCGGGACTTAATGACCCATGTGTTATCTACTATAGCTAACAGGTTCAGCTCCGGCTATACCTATATACCAGGTATGTAAATATGAAACCGGAATTTTTGTATAGAAAATACACGTTTATTGTATGAAAATGATGAAAAACATTTTATTCGAAATATTTGTCCATTGCTAGCTATACATTTTTCCCACCTGTCTAGCATTTTGTGAATGCCACGCCAAAAAAGCTGTTGCTCTTTTGAGGCAAACCAGTCATCGAGCCATTTTCGTACATTTTCGTAAGAAGTGGAGCGCTGCTCAGCAAGTGCGTGTCCCATCGATGCAAATAAGTGGTAATCGGATGGAGCCAAGTCTGGTGAGTAAGCCGCATGCGAAAGTATTTCCCAACTAAACGCCTCAATCGTTTCCTTAACCAGTTTTCCTATGTGTGATGGTGCATTATCATGAAGCAAAATCACTTTGTATTGCCTTTTTTATATTCTGGTCGTTTTTCACGCAAAGCTTGATTCAAATCGATCATTTGTTGTAGGTAGCGTTCAGTATTAACAGTTTCACCAGGTTTTAGCACTAAACAATGCTTGCAATTCGCTGTCTTCAAACTTTTTCGGTAGCCTCCCACGTTCTTCGTTACTCACGTCAAAAACGCCACTTTTGGATTTTGAAATCACTCAAAGCACAGTGATTTGCCGAGAACATGCTCACCGTAAGCTTCGATAAGCATTCGATGCGATTCTGCAGCAGTTTTCTTCAAATGGTAACAGAAAATTGAAGCTGTCCGCAACATTCAACATGTTCAACGCTATAACAAACTATGTTGGGGTATGAAACTTGTATTGTTGTGAGTTAAAAATCGTTTTAGATGTCAACAAAGCAAATGGCACCAATGACGCGACTTGATGATAACTACATTGACAGATAGGGCCATCTATGGGCAAATTCCGGTTCCATATTTACAGACCTGGTATGTCATCGTACTCTCCACTTTGTGTGGATCTTCCTCAAGTTTGGGCGGTAGAAGTGTTCCACGCAGCTCCAGGTGACCTGCGCCCACATTAGTGTTTCACACACCTCACCATTCCACACGCACATCGGAGAGAGGAAGAGCTGGTGAGAAGGAGGAGTGGGGAAGAACAACGGCGATGACAGCAGCGAGATCGGAATGCTGGCAAAAATTAAGGAGATCGCGGCACAAGCGGAGAAAAGGACAAGCAGGATGTTACAAGGGGAAACCGAGAAAATCAGGAAAGAAATTGCACCGCTGCCATGCCATTGTGAAAGCATGAACAGAATACTCAAGTAACTACTGGCTGTAGCGGAACAGTGGAAATACAAAATGTACAGGGAAAAAGCAGTATGGCAGGAGGAAAAAAAAGCAATTGGAGAAAAAAGTGCAATACATGACATTTTCTTTTTTATTGCTTGGCATCGAGACGCTGCCGCGTCTCTTTATTATACCTCAATACATGGTCGTACGAGCTGAAATCACTGTTCGTTGTGCATAAACAATAAAAAAAAATACGAAATAGGAATATTTAACTTGTCAAAATATACATTTGTCATCATCAATGGCTAATTTAATTTATTCCACGCTCAGTATAAATACATCGGCGCGTCGTTGATACCCAGGAAAAAATAAATAAACATAGTGGTTGGGTATATTGTTTAATCAAAATCCCGCGTTCACTTCACTTCGAATTCTGAAGATTCAGAAGGAGTCTACAAAAGCTGACGCTGCTGGTGAAACGAATTAAAGACAACCATTTAAGGATTTGTTAAATACGCGGTGTCAGGTCGCAATTAGTGCCGGCTATCAATTCATCCACGGATCCTGTCATTATACGGAAATTGATTTCGGTGAAGTCCTGGGTTCCTTGCATAATCTTTTGAAATCTGTTTGTCACCATCCAGATTTTCTCTGTATTTTCGTCGACGGTCCCTGAGACTACTTTCAGACCACTCGCGAATTGATGTGTGACGGAGTCTTGATCAACGATGACCTGAGGAAAACGAAAGTTCCAAATAATTTGTCGTCTGTTCCGAGTCTTGATTGAGCTTGAGCTCAAAATTATAGATTCTTTGCGCATATAGGGGAGAGTGGGGTACAATGTGTCACGGGGCACTGTGAGCCACATGCGATTTCTCGGAGGTTTGTAGCTCGTAAATTCCGAAATTTTTTGTGTTGGACCGTGATTTATATTAAGTTTCGGTAGGCCTAAAATAAAGTTGATAGCAGTTGACAAAAAATTATTTAAAATAAAAAAATTAATTAGAACCTTGGAAAAAAATCGCTTGCCGGGAAAACGTGAAATATTGAATATAATAACTTTAAAATATTAAATATAATTAAAAATAATATAGTTAACCTTACTTTCTAGAGCGGCTCGGGTTTTTGGTCCTAATAGATAGTTTTTCCATTCGTTGTTTAATTCATCATTATTTTTATCGATAATCAAATATTCTACTAGTCGGTACAATGTGTCATCGAGTTGTGAAGCACAATGAGTCGATTCCCAATGTTGTTGGCAAATAATGTGACGACCACGTTGGGGTGAAAATGCGAAAAGTGATTTTTTTTTCACTTTAGTCATACATACCCCAAGTTTCGCAGTAGTTTACACACTGTACCCACCTATCTGACACATTGTACCCGACCCGTGGGGTACAATGAGCCGGTCAGCAAATTTTCTTCGATCCCATTATTTCGGTATTTTAAATTTTTTTGCAGAAAAAGTAGTGGCTCTATTGTACGCTCAAAGGTCTATAAAAATCGGTTATGATTTTTTTTTCTAATCAAACTACTTTGGTAAGAATAAAAATTCGTTACAAAAAAGGTAACACATTGTGCCCCACCTTCCCCTGGGTCTAACCGAGAGTTTCATATCTGACTAGCTTTTCGCCCGCAACTTCGATCGTGTGGATTTTAGGATTTGATCCAGATAGGAGATAAACAAAGGCCGAAAAAAGTAAGAAATAAAGAAAAAAAAAGGCAGAGTGGCATATTTCTCAGGCACGGTGGTGGACTGACTGATTGCGGTAAGGCTTGGTAATTAATAAAATAGTCGTATCAAAGTGCCTACCTTTAACCCCAATGTCATACAATGTCATTGTTGTCTACAGAACGATATGGCTTTGCAATATATTTATGTAGACAACATTGTATGATTTATGGCCTTCGGCAGGCACAATCAAGTTTTGGACGCTCGATACTTTCGAACAGGCCACATGTTGACCACGAGCGAAGCTAATCTTTTCTTAGTGCACCTCTGCGCCCTTTAAGGGCAGATTACCGTTCATGACGATGAAAAATTCTATTTTTTTAACATAATTTGCATCCTTAAGGGCAGATTACCGTCTAGAGGCATGAAAAATGCAAATTATGTTTTAAAAAATCGAATTTTTCATTGTCATGAACCGTAGTCTGCCTTTAAAAGGTTTAGAACACGTGGGTAAAAGGATATTTCCAAAACTAATGTATTTTAGAATGTACAGCCTATACGTTAAACTTTAAATGCGTTTTTCTGAAAACAGCATTTTTCAGCGCGCGGGGCGCTCTACAGCTTCAACGGAGCAATCGATTGACATAAATCTCTGCACAGTTGAAAGGAAATTCAATTTGCGGGCCAACAGTGAATTTTTGTCAAAAATTGAATTAGAAATATTTCTTTCGTCCGTTGGAGCAAAAAAACCGCGCAAAAAAATTTGTTTTTTTGTTCAAACCGCGGCCATTTTGTTATCCAGGGGTTTTTTAGAGAAGAAAATACGCTTAGATCCTCAAATTTAGTCTAGTTTAATAATTTTGAACCCGTTTTTGATTCAGACGAAGTCGCAAGGCTGTGAAACGCCGCGCGCAGACCAAAACACGCCGGGCATGGCTTTATTTGATGGGAGCTAGAGACACCATTTTGGGTTTTTGTAAATAAATAAAATTTAAATTTACTCTCCATTAATAAAAGAATAAAATACGTTGAAACCCATTTTCAAAAGTATTCACTTTATATAAAAAAAATTCCCGAAGTTCATGCATTTTTCAAGCCTCTCGACGGTAACCTGCCTTTAAGAAACATATCTGCAGAAATATATTTTAAAAAAGATGACCAAGTTGTATGGAAAGATGGCGTTGCAGTTTTCATCAGTGGAAGACAACGAAAGACAAAAAAAATGATTTCTTCATTTTTATTACAATCTATATTTTCTTTTTTATAGGTTAAAATCGTAGATCTCTTATGAGGATAAGAAAAAAACTGTTTGAGTGATTTTCGTACCCTAAATCAGCGAAAAAGACGTGACCAATAGGAGAAAAATTTACTTTCGTTGCATTCCAACGATGCAAACTTCAACATAATATAGAAAGTGGATGGACGATAAAACCGACAGTAGTAAGGCAATATAAAAAAAAAACATCGCACGGAATATCTTAAATTGCTGAAATTATTATACAATTTTCCATACAAACTTTAATACCCCATTTCACGCCCTTAAGAGTAGATTTTCGAAAAATCCTTTCTTAGTAACATAACCTTCTAAGTAACATATCTTCCAAATTTCATATTTCTATCTTCAGTGGTTTAGGCTGTGCGTTATCTATATGTCAGTCAGTGAATCGTTCACGGAATTGTTTTATATGTATAAACAAATAAAAATTACATTGGACAAACCCAAACAAGATTGTTTTGAATTTTAGTTCGTGACAGAAAAAGTCCTGATAATTCGTTAAACAGTGAATTGTCAGGCCTTCTGTCACGAACCAAAATTTTCGGTTTTCCTCGTTTTATATATTGTAATTTATATATGAATTTCAAGAAACGTTGCATCGTTTAAAAAACTTTTTCATACATATGGTATTAAAATAAGAATTCATAAAAATAAGAATTTGAGAAAAAGTTATAAAAAAAACACGTGTACAGTCGAACCTCGATATAACGAAGATTTGTCCATTCCCTTGCGTTAGACACCCGAAATGTTGATACAACGAAGAAAAGCTATAGATATAACGAGTTTATTTTCAGGGCCATTAACCTCTATACAAGGAATTTTGTGAGCAAAACCTCTGTATAACGAAGCGTTCGGTAAACGCGCTCCCTTTCTTTCGTTCCCTTTTCCCCCCCCTCTCTGTTATGGAATTACTATCGAAAGCTCGGCAACTATCTAAAACCAAATTCAAAGACAAAAGTCTAAGGGTACGCAAAAGAAAATTACCGACTTTTTTAGAAGACTTTGACGAACCCAAAGATACCAAAGATGTTATTTCAATGTTAGTATGTATATGTATGATTATAAAATCAACAAATGTGTTTTAATCAAAATATTTGTTTAAGGGGTTACGTGGGTTTGAAAATTTCAAAAAATCAATTGTTTAAATATTATTATCTAATAGTACGATATGTCTAGAATATTCTCTCAAAATTTTAAGTGAATAGGAGTCGAAGTCTAGGAGGGAGAAAGCCTTTGGGAATTCCCCCCGTTGGGAAAGACCAGCCAGGAGCGACGCAGGTATACGCATTTTTCTCAAAACACTATTTTTGAAGTCGGTGGACACGATTTCTCAAAAACTAATGCACCGATCTTATTAAAATTCTGCACACTTCTTTAAAATAGCATTGATTAGTGATTGAACGAAGATTTTGTTTTCGATTACAACTAATTTTATAAGGCTATACGGAGTGTAAATTGTACCAAAAATTGAACTATTTTGCATACAACTCTGCCAAAAATGCAAATTTCAATTTTTTTTTAATCCTTCGTTCAATCGCGAGCTATATTTATTTACTAACAGAAAAAATTTGGTTTTTTACTTTCAGATAGTGCTATAATGAGTTATCCTGACCACCACGAGGACACTTATTTTTTAGGGGTCTCCCGAAATCAGGGCCCACCGGCTGAATTTCCCAAATTTTTTGACGAAATTTTTTAAAAGTATTATTGAAATGGTGTTCTTTTATGTGCTTGACATTTTAAATAAAACAATTTATATATTACCTATATTTAAAAAAAAATAGGGAAAATATGCATTTTTTGGCTTCGAAACCCACGTAACCCCTTAATTTAAAAATAATCCGCTTTTAAAAGTAATATGTTTTACACATTATGGTCTAATTGCTAATTGCTTGTAATAATTGCTCTAATTTAAACCTTTCTTTCTTTGAAAAATATCCCTATATTTATAGTACTAATATATTTTTTTGAAGAAATTGGAGCAGTTTTTCTTTGTCCTTTGTATTAAAACCTCGATCTAACGAATTATTTGGAATATGACCTCGATATAACGAAACCTCAATATAACGAACTTTTTTGTTCTTACCTAGAGATTCGTTATATCGAGGTTCAACTGTATCTCGAAAAAAAATTCCAGCCTAATTTATAGATTTTTTTGAACTTTTGAATGTCGCGTTTCTTCAACCTGACAAAAACTTGTCTTCCTGATGTACTTACGATGTTTTCGTTCGAGATTGGTAAGTTGACGTTCCAGCAAGCCAGTGCCATTTGCGTAGTTAGACCGAAGAAGATGACGCCTCTTTTTGAAAAGGCCATGGCGACTGCCGGACTAGGCAGTACATCGGAAGCAACGGAATAATGAACAGATAGACCGGAAACGACGGATTCTTGAAGATTCCAATTCTCAGCTAATACCATATCGCGGGATGCGAACGGTCGAAACAGCAAATAACGGGGGTCTAGGTAGCTCGTTTTCGGACTAAGTGCCATTCCGATTATACTGTCAGGCAAGTTAAATGTTTCGCCCGCAATTTCAACATCAGCGGCCGTCGCTAGAGGACTCATGACTGGGGATTCTAAACGCCGGAAAATTTCACCGTTGAAAACAATCACGGCGTTTCCCAGAACGTCAGCTATGTACACCTGTAGGAGAAAAAAAAATATTACTGATAAATTCCCGGTGGTACAGGCGAAATTACCGTTCCGGTAATCCCGTCACATTTTTTTTTGTTCGCGCTCACAACTACATTCTCCGGTCAAGATTCTGTTCATTGAGGAAAAAAATTCTAGTGCACACTAGATTTTTTGCCCGGTATACGCTACGATTTTTATACGAGTTGAACGAATTCCTAGGTGAGAGAACGAAACATTAATCTTTGCTGTCGCGCCAGAAGTTATATCTTAAATTACTATCATTTGGACCTTTCGTAAGCAAGCAATCGGATTTTAAATTTGAAAAATATACATAAAAAACAAATCAAGAAATTCAATAAATACGATCAAAGTCGTTACGATAAAGAAATTCAATAAATAACATCAAAGAGAATCAATTAATAATCAATCATTTGAATAAACAGTACGAAGAAAAAACTACGCGTGACATTTTAACATCCAACGAACTTTATCCTTTTTCCCGTGACATGCATTGTTCAGAAAAAAAAGAACTCTGAGACAGACATGATTACAATTAATACCCACGCGTTTTAATTAGCCTAACCTTCGAAAGTGAAATGGCGATACTATTGTAATTTAAAGTAAATAGACGATTGACTGTTTTATCGATGCGTCGAAATCGAGCATAAATGGTTTATAAAACCTACATTACTTCGTGATAAAAATATTCTTCATCTCTCGTTATTCATCTACAGGCATTAAAATAAACACGGAAATTCGTAGATATTTGAGAGCAGATTACTCAAAATTCGATTTTTTTAATACATTTTTTGCATCTGTGAAGTATTTAGAATACGTGGGTAAAAGAATATTTTCATATCTAAAGTATTTTCGAATTTGTAGCATAAGCGTTAAGGTATTACTGGATGTACTGTTGAGCAAAAAGTTATTCCAAAATGAACGAATCGTAGATTTACAAGTGTAAATCATGTCGTACATGTGTAGCCTTACAAATAGCTGATTTAATAATAAATTAACACTTAGAAATGTTAATTTTCCACTTTTAATAATAATTGAAGTCAAATTCGACGATATTGACGTGTGCTTGACTGAGGTTTTGTCAGTGACTGTACATCTGTTTCAACGGACCAACAAAAAAATGTCTCAATTCTAAAATTGCATTAACACATACAGATCATATTATTATCAATAATTACCCAAAAACTCAATATATATTTAATTTTCCAATGATTGCTATTAATTCATCATTAAAAAAGGCGATAATCCTCATTACTGTAATTAATTTCTCGATAATTACTCAGTCGATTTATTTGAAACTTAGCATAATCAATCGCTTGATCCTAAATCTTGATGATATAAAATTTTCAGAATTTATAGCGTTTTAGTTCCATTCGTATTGCAGCCATTAACGTCTGCAGAACCTGTTTTTCCATAAGCAAACCGTGTTAAATTCATGTGTTTATAACTACTAAATTATGCCGTGACAATTTCTAAAATAATTCATGTACTATTATTCTATCAAGAACTAATATTCATCCAGTGATACCTTTAACTTTGAGGCGTTTTTCTGAAAACAGTATTTTTCAACGCATGGAGCGCTCTACAGCTTCAACGGATGAACCGATTCACATTAATCTCTGCGGAATTGAAAGAAAAATTCAATTTGCGAGACCATCGGGAAGCGATTTTTATCAAAAATTGATTTAGAATTTTTTTTTCGTCTCGAAGCAAAAAAACGGGTAAAAAAATTGGGTTTTTTTTCAAACGGCTGCCATTTTGTTATCCACGGGTTTTTCAGAAAACAAAAAACGATAAGCCCCCTCCCCCCCCCCCCCCCAAATTTACTCTAGTTTAATCATTTCTAACCCTTTTTTTAATTTAAGATGAACTGCCAAGGCTGTGGAGCGCCCCACGCAGACCTAAACACGCCATGCGTGGCTTTGTTTAACACGATCTGGAGCCGTAATTTTGTATTTTTTTAAATAAATAAAATTGTAATTTCCTCTACATTAATAGACGAATAAAATATATTCAAACCCATTTCCAAAAGTATTTATTTTACATAAAGAAAAAATTCCCGAAGTTTATGCATTTTTCATGCCTCTCGGTGATAACTTTCTCTTAAATAAATCACTTGATTACGACCCCGTTCTTATCGTAAGTCAGTCAATTTTACAAATCACGGAAGATCAAAAGCGATATCGAGAGATCAGAAAAAAACAAATCCGATTATTGTGTCGGTCTATTTGCGCTGTACTATATAAAACGATTTCAAATTGTAGTTTTTAACAGTTACACAATTGAAATGTTCTCAGTCAAATGAACAAACTTGGTGATCGTCTGTTGATGATCAACGTGTTCCATATTTCCCTCAAATTCTCTTGTCAGCTATTTATTCGCTGACTTAGCAGCAGGAAACTCACCAAAATGGCAACTTTCGTTGTAAGGGTCAAGTAATCAAATATTGCTGTTCAAAGCATTCAGAGACTGTCATAAGAAAAAATAGCACCAGGGACAAAAATTACAATTATCGAGAAAAAATCAAAAGGAATAAATGTTCGAGGTGTGAACTGTGACCAAGTCATTAAAAACTCATGATATCAACATAAAATGAAATCTACAGTCTAACCTGAACTATGCACGATAAGATAGATAAAATACGAACGTGAGTTCTCGCGCATTGAAGACCCTCAGTTTCTACAATGGGTGTTACGAGCAAGCTGCGATTGGTCTTCGAATTGTGCGAAATATTTTTTGGTATTGCAATCCTGTTGAGAAGCCGATCGGTATAGAGATCAAAGACGAGGAGCTGAGGTGGACAAATTTCTTCTGCACCGATCTGTCCATTGTCCAATACCCACAATCTGTCACATTCGTCGATCTACGAAAAATGGGAATCAGCCACAATTAATTATCACCGAGGAGTTAAGGAGGTTGCTCAGCTATCACGTAGTGGTAAGAATTTGGTGAAATTTATTGTGTATAGTTGCGAACAGATGTTACGACCCTGTGCAAAATTTCAAGTCAATCATGCGCATGATTGTTGAGCAATTAATTATTGAAGTTAGGCTATTATACACGGGTGACATAGAAAAAGCTATACGATAACTCTGATACGACTCTCGCAACATAATGAATATGTTAAGGGTAAACACCATTCTAGTGTCCGAAAAGAAGGCCTAACTTTGCCGATTTTATTTTTTGGAGTATAATAAAAGGAATGGGAATTCTTTTTAGAAGGATTATTCAGCATATATTTAAGTATAGTAATTTTTTTTCCTTATTATTTTTATATAAAATGGCGGCGAGAGAGCCAATTTTCGAAATGATCTTTAAAAAAAAACACCTCCAGTAGCGGACAAATTTCTCGTGAAAATATAAAATCTGGAACAAAAAACCAAAAAATTATAAATCTATATACTATTGGCTATAGAAGTACGTAGTGATTTTTTATTTAATCAAATTTTGTAAAAGTTGTGCACTTTTGACAAAAAAAATCGATTTTTTGCTATAAAATAAGCAGTAAATTGTTTGCAAAATCAAAAGTTTACATTGACTCGAAAAACCCCTGCGTACTTCTATAAAGGAGGTAATTGTGAAGCTACTGTCAAAATTTCAAACTGATCCATGCTACCGTGTTGCAGTAATGTGTGCGCTAAGATTGAAAAAAGTAAACTGTATAAATCCGGCTGCTTGACCATCGCCTGAAGCTAGCCGGATCAGGCAAATTGAAGTAAGCCGTAAGTCTGGTTGCTTGACCAGCGCCTGAAGCTAGCCGGATCCAGCAACTGGAGGAGAACGTACATCCAGTTGCCTGACTATCGCCGGACACCAGCCCGATCAGGCAAATTAACCCATCCCTTAAATAAGGCCTCCGTACTACAACTTGATCAGGCCCGTATCAAATATCAGGCCAGCCTGACAATATTTCTACTCGGGTGGTTTCGAGAAAAACGTAATTAAAGTTTAAACTTAGAATCACTTGCAGCTGTACTTACTCACACACATACTAGTTTATTATGGCAGTAGCGTTCGCTGGAGACCTTTCGAATAACCTTAAGCACATTTTATGATGCTAAAGCAATGTTTAAACGATGCTTAAACATTGAACATTAAAAAATTCTTGACATTTTTATGCGTCATTTACACGAAGAGTAAAGCATTTTATGGCCTCGTTATCGAGATATTCTTGAAATAAAACAGAAAATTTTACCTGATTTGCATAAAACGATAAAACGCGCTACGACACGTGGCAACCTTGCTGTCAAATCGGTCATTTTGAATATGTGCCACAATTAGAAACGCACAAACTCTTACTGCCTCGTTGTAAATTTCTTACCGCGGTTTCATAAAGAGTATTTAAATATTTGTTATCATTATTGTTATTTTCCACATGATTGCAGGAGAAAGTAATACAACACAGAATGGTCGCGAAAAAGATAATTGAACATTTGTTTATTACCAATCAAACAAACTTAAGGGGGCACACCCGAGTAGACGGCGGAAAAAATAGATGAATTTTGGGAATTATTATCTCAAAAATTATTTGTCCGTTTTCATCCCAGTTTGTTTTATTCGAAAGTATATATATTGAGGTATATTGACAATTTTTTTATGAATATATTATGACTAGAAGCGCTGTTATTGTGGCCTGCGTAAAACATGTCCCTCGTCACCGGTCCCCACTATTGCATGCAGTCGCTTGATCTGAAACAAAAGTTTCGCGAAGATTCGTCATATGTAATGTACAAAGCCCTTAGCATTGTAGGATTTTTTTTTACTCTTTTTTTTACCATGAACAAAAGATTGGAAATTTAAGTTGAAAAATACACGTACATTTCAATCAGGCGCCATTTCGTAAAAAAAAAAAATGTTTTTCAAAAAATCTTACGATGAAAAGGGTTTTATACATTATATCAAAAAAATCTTGTAGAAATTTTTATTTTTGATCAACCGAATGCATGCAATCATGGGGACCGCAGACCGTGCCAGCGAGGAACATGTTTTACGCCGGCCACAATAACAGCGCTCCCAGTCAATATATAGTTATAAAAAAATTATGTCAATGTACCTCAATATTTATACTTTCGAATAAAACAAATTTGAATGAAAACGAACAAATAGTTTTTGAGATAATAATTCCCAAAATTCACCTTTTTTCCCGCCGTCTACTCGGATGTGGCCCCTTAACGGGTATTTGGCAGAGTACAGAAAATATTGAGGCCAAGCCGTGTTTTTCTTTATGTTTGATCGACATTCTTTATGTTTCGACATAATCTACAAATCAATTATGCGTCGTTCCTCGATAGCGCATTGATTTTTCGGTCCAACTACTTTTTTCGCTGCTTTCCATTTTCCGTTTGCTTTCACCGACGATTGTACTGTCTTTTTTCACTTTGGACTCTTCCGTTCCATCTTTTCATTTTCGTCGAACACAAAAATTAAATTCGCGAAGGTAGTTTGACAGGCAAGTGCTCACGATGTGGCCTTCGTATCTGAACTCAGTGCTACCAGTTACTGAGAACTAAAATGCGCGTTTGCCACAATTCAACTTGGTTAATAATCTATCCACGATGTAGATAAACAAAAAATCGATTACCCATTCGTGGTAACCTGGGGTAGAATCGACCCGTCGATCAACTTTCGGCATAAATATATAATAGTTCCCGGCTTCGAATGTGACTGTATTCACCATCTACCTGGAGTTTGAAGTACCCTCTATACGTAGGGACCGTTAGTCATTCGAATCAAGCGTTTGTGTTGACCCTACAGCCGAAGGAGCAACATCGTGCGCGCGGCCTGGGTAGATTCGACCCAGGTGTGACCATAACAGAAATATTCGTGAAAGAAATCGAATTTTTTTTTGTTGTGTTCCAAACAAGTGTTGTGACAGTAAGGATTCCTGTGGTACTCGCTAATTTTTTAGCATTGAAAATGCATTTGAAGATGTATATAGGGGGTCGGATTTAGCGAGATATCACACGGAACTAACGATACCCCCACTCCACTGCCGCTGTGTTGTAGCAGAGTGGGGCGAGCTGTGACACGCTGAATGCCTTTGATTGGTTTAAAAATGCATTACATGTAGAGTCATTTATGGTTATAAATGGTAAGTTTCAATTATGATGTGTATATTACAATGTTATCAGGATGATAATTATATTTACAGTTTGAGAAAGTAAGAGTCAGAAAATGCGAAAATGTGACAATGTGAAAATGTGAAAATGCGAAAACGTGAAAATGCGAAAATGTGAAAATGCGAAAATGCGAAAGTGTGAAAATGTGAAAAAGCGAAAATGTGAAAAAGCGAAATGGTAAAAATGTGAAAATGCGAAAATATCGTGTTACAAATCGTAAGTTTCAATTTTGATGTGTACATTACAATGTTATCAGGATGATAATTATACTTACAGTTTGGGGAAGTAAGAGAGTCAGAGAATGGGGGTGAGTAGCTGGATGGATGGGTGGATGGATGAGAATGTGAAAAAGCGAAAATGTAAAAGTGTTAAAATGCGAAAATGTGAAAATGCGAAAATGTGAAAATATGAAACTGCGAAAATGTGAAATTGCAAAAATGCGAAAATGTGAAAATGTGAAAAAGCGAAAATGTGACAATGTGAAAATATGAAAATGCGAAAATATCGTGTTACAAATCGTAAGTTTCAATTTTGATGTGTATATTACAATGTTATCAGGATGATAATTATATTTACAGTTTGAGAAAGTCAGAGAGTGGGGGTGGGTGGCTGGATGGATGAATGGATGGATGAAAATGTGAAAATGTGCAAATGCGAAAATGTGAAAATGTGAAATTGCGAAAATGCGAAAATGTGAAAATGCGAAAATGTGAAAATGTGAAAATGCGAAAATGTGAAAATGTGAAATTACGAAAATGTGAAAATGCGAAAATGTGAGAATGCGAAAATGTGAAATTGCGAAAATGTGAAAATGTGAAAATGCGAAAATGTGAAGATGCGAAAATGTGAAAATGCGAAAATGTGAAAATACGAAAATGTGAAAATGCGAAAATGTGAAAATGCGAAAATGTGAAAATGCGAAAATGTGAAAATGCGAAAATGTGAAATTACGAAAATGCGAAAATGTGATAATGCGAAAATGTGAAATTGCGAAAATGCGAAAATGTGAAAATGTGAAAAAGCGAAAATGTGAAAATGTAAAAAAGGGAAAATGCGAAAATATCGTGTTACAAATCGTAAGTTTCAATTTTGATGTGTACATTACAATGTTATCAGGATGATAATTATATTTACAGTATGAGAAAGTAAGAGAGTCAGAGAGTGGGGGTGGGTGGCTGAATGTATGGGTGGATGGATGAGAATGTGAAAATGTGAAAATGTGAAAAAGCGAAAATGTGAAATTGCGAAAATGTGAAATTATGAAAATGTGAAAAAGTGAAAATGTGAAAAAGCGAAAATGTGAAATTGCGAAAATGTGAAAATGCGATAATGTGAAAATGTGAAATTGCCAAAATGTGAAATAGCGAAAATGTGAAAAAGCAAAAATGTAAAAATGAGATGGATGGAGAGTGAGAATGTGAGAGAGAGCAACTCATATTATTTGCATGTACCTTTTTTTAGCACCCGAAAAGTCTGATAACATTTTCAATGCCATGAAATAGTTGCACTTTGTGTCATACCTGTAGATTTTTTTTCGATAATTTATGGATAAATAACGAGTTCATCTGCTGATAGATGCCATATAATTTACGAAATCGCGCGATGCAATAGCACATGCTCGGCGAAGATGAAAATTTTGGTGGGTAATAATCTGAAGATGAAGACCACTTGTGTGTAACGTCGGAAGGCAGCGAAACATCGGATTTACACTCCCGAAGTCAATAAGGTGTAGGGTATGATCGTCAAAAGAAGATAAAAAAACAAAGCGGCAGTGCAGCATTTGCCAACGGCCAATGTGCGATGCGCATCGTTTGAATCTGTGCGTTGAATGCGGTGGAGAGAATTGAGAAAGAATAATAAAAATTATGGTAAGAATAATAATAATAATGATAAAAATTACATTTATAGCAACAATTTTACTTTTTTTACGAATAAAAACCATGCTTTTGTATAATTCAACGTTTTTTCCTACTCCAAAATCGACTCTCTTTACATGTCGGAATAGATACCTTTTATCGAACGCGCACTATGCTACTATTTTCGTCCCAAAAATAGCATATCTAAGGAGTATTACGTCCAATTTTTGGGTAAAAATATTGAAAATTCACGGAACAATGATTTTTTTCAGCGAAAAAGTGTCTTTTTTGCGTTTTTACCTCTTTATGATTTTTTTTTTAACATTTCGCCATTTTATTTCTTATAAATAAATTTTTCGTACATCATCTAGAATGTTCAAAGCATTTATCGTAATTTTTTTAACCACTTCGGACGGATAGTTTAGTCACAATACTTTTTTGAAAACTGACTCAGTAGAAACGATCCGGTGTGACCACCGTGATTGAATTTAAAAGTGTCACCACGAAGGGCTAATAACATTTATAAACAGTCAATTATATGCATTCCACGTATTTATTAGCTAAAATTTGATTATTTTACGTTACCGAAAATTTGATTATTCCTGGCTCGAAAAGATCCTGAGCAACCTTCTTAAGTAAAAAATTGGTAATTATTCTCGATTGTACTTACAGCAACACGATAAACACTCGTGATGGACTTGCAATCACCTTTATTCGCCCAGCTCCAATTTGGATAAGGTAGCAAAAGTGGTCCACCAAGTCCCGCGATATCCGATACCGTAGCCAAGCTTGCAGGTACTCCTTCATCCCTTATCAGTGTCACGAAAACTCTTCCGTCTTTCCATGTATCGACGTCGATTATAACCGGTTTTGTGTAATTGTAATCTCCCACTTTCAAAGCTTCCTGCCGATCTTCCTCGTTTTCCCACAAAAATTCTATATACTTCCACTCGTAAACGGTTTTTAACTTTTTCGCTGACGTTGCCAACACCAGAAGTACCAGCAACAAATGAGACTGTTGCAATTTGATCGGTAACATTTCCGTTGAAAGAATCGCCTTGAGTCCCGATCGCGGAATGAACCATCAAAGCGAGCGTGAACGATTAATATATATACGGACAGTCCGAGACTTCTGGGCACGAGCTATTTGTACGACGGCATTTATCAACAAGCTCGCAATAACAAAAAATATCGGTATGTCCTGTTGAATTTTTTTTATTTTTTTTATTTCGATCACTCGGGTCAACGATGCTACCGAATGTTTCCGATGGCTTCGATTCGATTCTAACATGTCTAACAAAGTATGTTTCAAGTTTCGGATTAAGTTCCGAAAAGCGGAAATCGAATTTCGATATGAAATTCACCATATACCTTCCTTTTGATATTTTAAGAGATACTTTAAAAGGATTTTTGGCGAAGCGCCATAGTTTTTAAGATATCGATTTTTGAAAGTTATTTTCTTACCGTGCTCCTCCTATATCTATAACTGACGGGCTCAACTCTGGCTATACCTAAATATGTTATCGCGCTCTCCGTTTTGTGCGAATGGTGGAGTGCGTGGAACACTGGTGTGGACGCAGGGCACCTTGGATGTGCGTGTGCAATCGTGCGGTGCGTAAAACATTAGTGCTGGCGCGGGTCATCTCGGATGTGCATGTGGAATGGTGTGGTGCGTGAAACACTAGTGTGGGCGTGGGTAAACTCGGATGTGCGTGTGGAAAGGTAGTGTGCGTGAAACATTAGTGAGTGCATGGGTCTCCGCGGAGATGCGCGTAGAATGGTGGGTTGCATGAACCACTAGTGTGGATGCGGGTCGCCTTAGATGTACGTGTGGAATGGTGAGTCATGTGGAACACTAGTGTGGACGCGGATCGCCTCGGACGTGCGTGTGGAATGGTAGGGTCCGTGAAATACTGGTGTGGACGTGGGTCGCCTCGGACATGCGTGTGGAATGGCGCGGTGTGTGAAACACTAGTGTGGACGCGGGTCACCTCGGACGTGCGTGTGGAATGGTCGGGTCCGTGAAACACTGGTGTGGACGTGGGTCGCCTCGGACGTGCGAGTGGAATGGTGGAGTGCGTGGAATACTAGTGTGGACGCGGGTTACCTCGGATTTGCGTGGAATACTAGTGTGGGCGCGGGTCACCGCGCCCGTGCGTCCGAAATGGTGGGATGTGTGGAACACTAGTGTGGGATGAGTCACCTCAGATGTGCATGTGGAATGGTGGGGAGTGTGGAAACCTATTGTGGGGCTGGGTCACCTCGGAGGTGCGTGTGGAATGGCAGGCCGCGTGGAACACTTCTACCGCCCAAACTCGACGATGATCCACACAAAGCGGTGAGCGCGATAACATATATAGGTATAGCCAGAAATGAGCCGGTCAGCGATAGATACAGTAGGAGCGTGGTAAAAAAAATAACTTCCAAAAATCGATATCTCGAAAACTATGGCGCGTCGCCAAAAATCCTTTTTAGGAAAGACTTATAGCATTAAAATAAAGGTGTATGCCAAATTTCAGACCGAAATTTCGTTTCCGCTATTCGGAACTACACCCGATATCGATTTGGATTATATAGGATCAATACAAAAAAAGATAGGTATAGTTGATCCAGATTCTGTACTTATTTATTCAATAGTTTCTATGCTATGTATTTTCTAATAATGGAAATGACCAGTTTTGTCAAGAATCGCCAAAAGGATTCAGGTTCCATGCATTTTCAGTTTCCTTTTTCGCCAAAAAATCATTATTCGCTTCGACTTCCATAAATTTGAAGATAATAATTATGACAAATCTTCATCGGCGACCAACGTATAGCCGGAAAACCGTTTACAGGAAGAATGCGTCAGGAAGATTTTAAATGTGAAAATTCATTGCACGTTTGTTTGTAACTTTTACCCGTGCAAAAAAACACTCACTCCTCTTTCTTTTACCAAAGTTTCTCATACGCATAAATGAAAAAAGAAACAAGAGACATTCCGTTATGTATTTTCTTTTTTATGCGACAACGTGCATTCGAGAATTTCTCTGAATACGACCAAGTTCCTGTTGACAAAGTTCAACGTACAAGAAGAGTAAAAATTTTTCCATCCGGCATAAAACGAACACGTGACTACGAAGCTGAGAAAAAATCAATTCTGTTTAAGGAACATTTTGCCAATAGTTACAAATAATTATTAACCAAACCAATATTCAATATTTATTATATAATTCTTATATAAATGTATTTCTTCTTATTAATTAAAATTGCTGATGTTGGCAAAGTATTTTCCGTGCAATTTTGATACTTCTTGATTTGCTTTAAGTTAACTTCGTCGAAAAATTTTCAGATAACTTTCTTTGCATTCATCATCATTGTTTATCCTTAAAATAATAGAAATGATGTTTCGTATGTTCATTGAGCAAGCGATGATTAGAAGTATATTGTATGGAAGATTATTCCCAAGACTTCTGCGATGTAAAATATCTGTTTGCTAAAGGTAACTAAAGCCCATACTTGTCTAATCTCCGCTTATTTTTTTTCTACACGCGAAATTTATCGCGAAAATAAATTATTATTTTATATTGCAATATAACAAAATGGCGTCGTTTTTTGCAAAAGAGTTCGAAAAACACGTTTTTTTTTCGTCATAATTCGGGCTTACATAAGTGTAAGTTAAAATTAATATATTTTGATAATTCTAGTTCGGGCGATAGCGACACTCATACAGATTAAGAATCTTTTTGAATTTTTTGTTTCAGATTACCTGGAGAGTGCAAATCATCACGAAAGGCGACATACTTTTTTTATGCCTTTACACGATGACAAGTTGTTAAATAAATATACATTTATATGCAACGAAATTTTTTTCTTTTTATTCTATAAGAGTGTTCTTTTAAGCGAAAAAAAAGTTTGCACCGATACATTCAACAATTAAAAAAAATATGTATTTAAAAAAGCTTGTTTTTTTAGCACAGTAGAATAGCCCCTGAAGAATAATTTCTTAAACAACGTAAATAAAAGTTGAATCACCAGCGAAATTATAGTAATCTGATTATATAGTAGTCGTAGTAGTGAATTAGAGTGGTCCTTCGTTAAATTCGTAAGGCAGTATTCTAGTCAAGAGGATTTAATTTCGGGCATTTTTTCGGGCTTGATAAAGAAAAATCATAAAAATATTTTTGGAATCTGTTTTTTTACAGTTATTTTATTGATTTTTCAAAAGTTCAAGAAAAGTTCCAAAAATAAGAATATCGATAAGAATCATCGATAGCTAAACAACATTACATTGTATGTTCACAATAAAACGTGAAGGATGATCAAAACTCTGAAAGAATACTACCCCGAAAGATCAGAACTCCGGAATAATTTTACCCGAAAGACCAACACTCCGAAAAACTGAACACCGTTAAAACAAGTGGTGGTACAGCCATCTAAACGCGTTAGGCTAACTTGCTACCTGCTTTATGTGTGAGTTTTCGGAATTTTGAACGTTCTGAACGTTCTTTATCGGAATCTTACACTATCTAAACTTCAGTTTTCGCAAACTGGATGATCGAAGCTATGATTTCCGGAGTCCAAATCTTTCGTGAACCTGACGAATCTCTTATTAGCTTTTATTATATTTAAACTTTCTGATATAGCTCGTTTTCTATAATAAAAAAATCGGAATGTTGTGGCATGTTTAATATTACATATTCAAAGTTTTGTATGTCGTTTAACTGGTCGTTCAAATGAAGCGTTGATCTTTTTCATACTATTTCCGAAAATTATCTCGTATAAGAAATCATATTTATATCCTTTTTCTATCGCTACTCGTACCGTTTTACATCATTTATAGTCACCTGTTTAGACTTTCGCTGGCGTGATCTTTACAAAACTTGTAGTTTCGGAACATTAGAATTAGGAATTTTAAACCGTCGGAGCATTCTAAGTTCGGAATTTCAACCCGGCTCCACCAGGTTAACGCTTAGGTTCGTACGTGCATGGTCGCGATGTCAAAATTTAACGAATTTAAGCTTGAATTACGTCCGCACTTGCCCTATTCGCTAGATCCACCATCCAACGACTTTTTTCTGTTTCCCAATTTGGAAAAATAAACATCTCGGGGGGGGGGGGGGGGGGGGATATGGGGCAAATGCCGAGGTGGAAGACGCTGTAAACCAGTATTTTTCGGGTTTAGGCAATCAGTTGGTTTCTGATGGTTTGAAAGGTCGGGAGAAATGTTGAACCAAATGTATGGAGTTGAAGGGAGACTACGTCGATAAATAAAATTTGTTTTGCTATGAAATATGTGCTTTTCTTAAAAAGGCCGGAAACTTTTCAAATGACCCTCGTAGGTTCATTTAGAAGACGCGAAATACAATTAAATGATTAAACGAACTTATCTAAGTGAAGTTCTATCATAATTGAATGTAGCGTCTCTTCCGAAAGATCAATTGTAGTACCCCCATCCCCACTCAGGTGTCACGACACATTTTTAAAGCTCGTCCAGATGCTTTTTTTTGTCTAGTTTACGCTGGTAACGTATCATCTCATCTATTCAAAGCGTTGCCGTAGATCCTGGGTATATATCTATTGCTCACAATAGATATGGGACTTTTTATAGATACATAATATATATAAAGGGTGGGATTGATCTTTCGGAAGAGACGCTACATACAATTATGATAGAACTTCACTTAGGTAAGTTCGTTTAATCATTTAATTGTATTTCGCGTCTTTTCCTCAAGATCAATTGTAGATGTTTAAAGTTGTTTGCGGCAACATGTATTGTGTGTTTTTTCTTTCCGTACAGTGCATACACCAAACTATATTATAAGATTCATTATGAATGATTATTGTAATATTGTGCGAGCAAATTCTTCCTTATCATTTATGATGGGTAAGTTATAAAACTGAGCGAAGGTCTGTGAGTTGTTTGTCCACCCTGCAGTCGATCTGATACTATCAATATTTATGCCCTTGATTTTGGCAGTTGATGTCAATGCATGTCGGGTGCTGTGTGCTGAAAAAATGTGGGTATCTAGCCCGCTCTTTGATAGCATATGCTTCTTCCATCGACATAGGGCCTGACAAGAAACTGCTCTATGTGGTTTCTTAAAGGCAACGAATAACGGCTCTGTCGAGCCACGCAAAACTTTGGTTTTAATTAAATATGATTCCAATGTAGTTGCGGCACAAATAATTTTATCTTTATCATAAAAGGGTAAAACTAGTAGAGGTTGTTTCCTATTGATTGCGGGAGTCTTAATTTTCCCGAGATTTTGATCTGTATAGATGTTCTGTGTCTTTCGATATTCTGTGTCTTTGAATTTCGATTAGCGAGAACGTTTGCATTCGATGTCCGGTTACGAGTGAGAGTAGAGTGATAAGTTTTAAAGAGATCATTTCGAGAGACATATTCTCGTTTGAACCAAGAGAACTTATGTAATTTAGGACAATCTTAGGGTTCCACGTCTGGTCATACTTCGGTTTGGATGAACGTAACTCAGACACGCCTTTAAATAAACGTCTTATTCTGAAGCCGTGGCCTATTTCAGAGCCTATAATTAACGCTATAGCCGATCGTAAGGAGTTCAGCGAGGCTCATGAAGCTCCCTTGTTGTACTCTCTGGTAAGTAATAATATGACATTCTTGATAGAAGTTTGGAAGGGACTGGTATTTTTTTTAACACAAAAATTTCACCTTTTTTTCAATGCGCTGTTGTATTGCTTAAGGGATGACTCTCGAAGGGAGGCGATCATTATATCCATGGATTCTACCTCTTATTTCGAAAGATCTCCTGTTGAGAGTCCGGAAACCAGGGTAGTTTTTCTCCACAGGGGATGTGGTTCCCTGTTTGAGGAAGATAGCAAATGTATGTTAGGCTTGAAGTATATGGGTTCTGTAATAAGGAGAGCGCGGAATAGTGAATACCACGGTTGTGCCGGCCACTCGTGGACTATACAAGAATACCCCGTGACCCTTGATCTCTTATTTTTCGTAATACCCGCAGAATGATTACGAAAGGTGGAAAAGCGTAAAAATAGAAATTTTTCCAAGGCACCGTAAATGCATCGACTGCTATGCTGTTCGGATCTCGAAGCCACGAGATGTATTTCTTGCACTTTGTGTTCATGCGAGTGGCAAATAAATCGATTTCAGGTTTCCCAAAAATGCAGACTATTCTGTCAAATGCCGTTTGTGATAATTCGTATTCCGTTTCCGGTTCCAATCTACGTGACTCAAAATCTGCTTTAAAGTTATCTTTTGAGCTGATGAAAAATGCGAAAATTCGAATTTTCCGCTTTTCCAATCGGTGCATTCGTTTTTGAGAAATCGTGTACACCGACTTCAAAAATAGTGTTTTGAGAAAAATGCGTATCCCTGCGTTGCTCCCGGCCGGTCTTTCCCAACGGGGATATTTCCAAAGGCTCTCTCTCCTAGACTTTTATTCTTTTTTTTTAAGTTTTACTTGCACCTTTCGGCTTTTTACAAGGCTCCACTGTTATACCTCGTTCCACTGTTGTACATCGCTCTTTTCTACACTGTATCTTTTTATTTCACAATTCTCCCCCCCTCCCTTGCGGCCGCAGCCGACTTCCCCCTCTGTATCGTATTCGCCATGACATGTTCGCCATGGGCATAGGGAAACTGCGGAAAACCTATACCGATATCCTGGACTTTTACTCCGATTGACTTAAAACTTTGGGAGAATATTCTAGACATATTGTACTATTAGATAATAAAATTTAAAAAATGGATTTTTTGAAATTTTCAAACCCACGTAACCCCTTAAAAATGTAATGAACATTAATATGTTAATAATACAAGTACATTTTTGGTGAATTGCAAATAAACATTGTATCATTTAAATATATAGAACGAAGTTAAATGTGTATTTAAAAATAATTAACATGCGTACATCTTTGAGTTCTTATTTATTTATTTAAAAAAAAGTCGACGACTTTCTTCTGCTTCACAACGGAAGCTCGTTCCTTTGCTGCCAAATCTCGCAATCGTTTTAGAAGAAGAATTTGCATTGAACAGTATTGAAGCTGCGTTTCGTACCACTCCATTGCCGTAATATATAGGGCGTAATCGTTCGAATAACTGAGCATTCGGATGAACAAAATTATTGTTTAGATAATTGATATGTCGGATAACCCACATCGCCATTCGGATAATTGACGTTTCGGATCAACCAAATCGTCATTCGGATAATTAACGTTTCGGATAACTGACGTTCGGATAATCGACGCTCTACTGTATATACAGAACCCGAACGAAATTGCTTGCAGCAGCAGAGTGTAGTTATTTCTCCCAGCCAGCCTGATATACGAGACACTCACAAGATTTATATTTTCTGCAACGTTACTTGATAAAATTACGATATGTCGGCGTCAGCTAAATGGATTGAGTCACAAATAAAGGTATGAAAAAGCCCATGTTTGCGTTTATCGCGAAAATGTCATTAATATTTTATTTCGAAGCGCAGTTATTGCGATATAAGCTTTACAATCAATATTTCACTTCCGGTATCTTTGTATAGTATTGCGCGAGTATATCCACGGTTTCATTTCGCTTTTCGGTACTTGGCATCGAAACGTTGCGGTTTCACTTGATTGATAAACAAAATATGTCGAACGGGCATCATTCGTATGAACGATCATCAGGCATTAATTAATTTATTCACAAGTTTATCAGTTAAATTGATATTACAGTTGATTGCGCAATGTCTTACTCGTACTAAGATTTAAATGCTTAAAAATACAACATTCCAAGGCCATCGCAAGGTAAAAACAAATGCATTCTCGTGAACAATAGTGATATCGAGATATTTACCACAGTGGCACTCACTCGTGTACACTTGTCCCATTGTTCTGTACGATTTCTACTTTTTAAAAACTTATAATGTATGGTCGTGACGTTCGAATAATTGGAAATGACACTTGATCGATTGTCAATGGAAAAAAAGAACATTGTATGCTAATATACTATTTGCTATTCATAGTGATGAATAGCATAATAGCGTGAAATCGATTTTTTGCTTTAATTTTTTCTCATAGTTTGAACCTTAACGAAAATTTTTAGCTACATGCGATGTCTGTACCTACAATATTAATAAAGATATTAATTTTTTTCTACCGCACTGTGCAGCACTCCCTTAGATAGATTGATCCTTCGCTTCCATGAAACTAGTGCCCGAGCATAGATTTCTTCTTGGAAGGTCCGATTCCACTGTCAATTGGAGGTTTAGGAGGATATAACCAAAACTGTAACGAAAGCATAAACGCTATGATATGAAAAATTACACCGAAAATAAGTTTCAGTGGTATGAAAGTAGTTGAAATAGCTACTTACAGCGCTACGTGTATTTATAATGATGGCTATAGTAATATTTTATTAATGTTACACGTATTAAACATAACCATCGGACGTAATTGTTATGACATGTGTAATGACGAAGACGAGCACCGTATATCGCTTGCTGAAAAACCCGCGCAAGAACCTACAAAAGAGGCTAGAACAGCTCGGAGAAGGTCAAAATTATCTCTCGAGGACCAGCAACTTGCTGAGGAAGAACCCAATATGGAGCAGGAATCACCGATTAATTATATAACAAGGTATGTCACAAATTTTCAATGTTTTTTACTGTTGAAGCCGCGTCAAAACTTTAAACGCGTTTTTCTCGAAACGACATTTTTCGAATTTGCGGGAAAGATAACTCAACAGCTGTTCCGATTGATTTGAAATGTATACCACACATTTGGAACATAATTATCTCAATCCGTATGTAGGATTTTTTTTCTAATATTAACCGTTTTTGTTTAATCAATGTTTTTAAGTAGAAATTTAATGTGAAAAACAAACATAAATTTCTGCCTGATACCAAAAATTCGTTTTATTTTTTTTCCAGAAAATCCTATGCAGCGCCGTGTATTTAAGGGGCCAGTCCACTTTGGAGCCATGAAAAAAAGGCTATTTTCGCGATTTTTTTTTGAGGATTTTATAAAAGATATGAATATAAAAGTTCTTGGGCTTGATAAATAAAGTCTTGAAATACATTTAAAAAAAAAATTTAATTCATTTTTATTCATTTTCAAGCACAAAAAGTATAGTTTAACGTAACGCCTCAAAAATAGGTGGGCTAGGTAGCTCCATCACAACTCAGCAACGGCTTGTCTGAAACAAAAAAATCAAAGTCCATTAGATTCAGTATGACAACAGCTACAAAATGACCCTCGGATATAAAGTTTATCAAAAAATAAAAAAATGGCAGATGAAAAACGAAAAAAGTAAAAAAAACGCGTTTTTTCGCAGTTTTTCGCAAAAAAAAGAGTAAAAATCAAAATTTTAAAACCATCGAGGGTCATCTTGTTGCGAATCATGTTTACAATATGTGGTTCAAATTTCAAGAGAATCGGTTTATTAGTTTTAGAGATACGATGAAGCTAGATTTTGAAAACGTTGTTTCGAGAAAAACGCGTTTGAAGTTTATACTATGAAAAACTCTTACCTAAACTCAATCGGCAATTCCTGCACCGTACAAAATCTCTTCTGATTGCTTATCATCGTCGACTTCTTCAAGTCTTGCTTGCTTTCGTTTGGTTGTGGTCTCTTTTGAGCACTCAGAACTGCGGCGGTTTGCAGAGCGAACACGCTCGTCATCGCGATTGTCGGCGAATCCGATGGCGATCGGGCCGAGTTTGACGCCCATTATTTCCATTATTTTAAGCACTGGACGAAATCCTTCATTAAAGACATACGCGGAAACTTTGCAGGCAATGTCTACGATTTTTTGCCGTTGAACATGTTTTTAGGTGCCATATTCCATACGCAGTTGTTAAAACTTTCATTATTGTTTTGCGTATGGCCACCTAAACACCTTTCGAGCAGTTCCGTTTTGGTGAGATCCTCGTAAATAGGTTTTAAAACTTCCTGTACTTCCTCAGAAAGAGCAGGAGGATGTTTGTAATGTTGCTGAATTAAAAGGCCGATGGGTCGGCCGAGCGCGATATACGCTCAGGTAGACGAAATGAGGTCCTGACGTTCAGGTAAAAAAAAAATACTTAGAGAGCTCGGATTTTCATAAAATTTTGACACAATATTTCTGAAGGTATGTACTTTCGAAAACAGTAAAAAAAATCGATTTTTTGAAATTTTCAAAGTGGACTGGCCCCTTAACCTAACAGAACAAAATATTTTCATTCTTTTATGTTTCAGATGAACCGTGAGGGCATTAGGATTCCCGCTGATTGAAGGTTGAAAAAAAAATTCGACGCGCGCGGAGGCGTGTATCTCTGCCAATTATGAAATTTTTTAGATTTAAAAAATACATTTAAGAAGCTGAAAACATGTACCAAAAGAGTGTAAAGATATAAATAAAAAATATGCATTTGTTTAGCTACAAAATATTCATGAAGACCGAGTCTTATTCTAGCCTCTCAAGGTGGTGTAACTCCTTAAGGTAGTTGTGTAGTTTTGTTAAAAATGTTAGGAATTGCCTGAAATTTAAGTACGGTGTAGACATGACCTTCATGGACTGATGCCCAAATTTTCAATTCGATTCGCCGTTTATTTATGGGATACAATTGAAATTGAATATGGGTCTTTTTGTACGCGATCCCTAAACCTAACACATAATCCGCTAGGACTGTGTTCACATTTTTCGTCATGGGTTCTAAACGGATCTTAGGATTTATAAATAAAAACACTCGTGTATACAGTACTATTGTGGGATCCATTTTAAAAAAAGGGCAATTTTTGACAGTTTAGTTTTGGAGATATCGACTTTTTAAAAGTATTAATTTTATTCGACACGGAACTCGGGCACAACCAGCTGCGACGAGTTGATCGGCGCTTGGCTGGGAACGTGAAGCGTATTATTTTCCGAGTTTTAGTAATTCTGAGTAAGATTTGAAATAGATTTATTGTCAATAAATGTAATTTGTTCAATTCATGCACATATATATATTGTATGTTTGAAACGTTCCCGCTTTTTATAACGAACCATCCTCAATAGAACTATAACTAAACTATTTCATTTCATTTTAGCAGCATTCGCTCGACACATGGCTGTCACAGTTTTCAGTCTTTTGTCATGCACGATTGCAGCGCCGCTTCGGAGGACATACAGAGTATACAAGCTCTGTCAAAACTTTACAACCAACAGCATCATATAGGCATTGGATTTTACTATACGCTGCGGCCGAAACTTTTAACTCATACGTGTACCTACAGATTTAAGGCGAGAACTTTAGGAGACCGAAAATTAGATGAATTTTTGGATTTTTTTATAGTGAAAAAAATAACGGAATTTTCCGCAACACTGACAATAATTTATTCATATTTTCATACATTTCTGGTAATTTTTTCAAGTTATTTCATGCATTAATTAACGTGTAATCCGCTATGTCCCTTGGCGTGTCCTCATCGTCGTTGTCGACAAGCGGGAATTGTGCAGCTCGCAATTCGCATCTGAAATAGTCCAACAAATTTCTATACATTCTTGAGATGTTTTTTGAGAATATGAACGTAAATTTTGAAAAAAAAATCGAGAATTGAATGTTGGAACGTGTTTGAAAAAAAAATGATCGATTTTTAGCTTTTTCCCCGGCATTTTGCAATAATAAATATGTTTTAAACAATCTAATCTTTTCAACTTTAGGTTCATGTTTTAATAAATTAGATTATGTAAACGTGTTCCAAATTTGAAGATCATCCATGAATTAGTTTTTGAGTTATGATTCCGGCAAATTGAAAAAATGTCGATTCGAGAAAAACACGTTTAAAGTTTTACAAACGAAAAACTCAAAGTCAAATGTGTTTAATCAAATGATAAATTGTTTAACCGATTAATCAGCAATTCCAGCACCATACAGCAGTCCTTCCTCTTCCTCATGCAACTCATTTGAAGCTTGCATTTCCTCTTTACGAGCTTTTCCTCTTTACGCATCTGATCCATTTGCTCGGCATATCCGTAGCTCTGCCAGCCAACTACGATTTGTAGTTCATTCATAACCATGAGTAGGGCTGAATTTCCTTCATTGAATAAAATAGCAGCAAGAAATGCCGCTACCTCGATTATTTTCTACCCAGAATGGAGATGTTTTGGAGCTAATCACCAAACGGTCGAGTTTGGGTTTGTTTGGGTTATGAAAACCCAAATTTGGGTTATGAAAACCCAAACAAACTACCGAACTGAGCGCTCGTGGATACCTGAGCGCACTTGGGAGTCGAGCGGAGAGGCTTTATCATTTATATACATACCGTTAGAAGGAATCCGAATATCGTTTTGAAATTTTCAGGGTGTATTCTTAAGATATTTTGCTAACGATTTATGAAATAAAAAAAAATGATTTTTTGAAGCATCTAAAGTGGCTGCCCGCCTTAAAAACATAAAAGACATGGAAAAGTCAATATTATTTCTGCTACGATGGCAAAAAAAAACACGAATATTGAGATCCGTAAGATCGTGTTAAAACTTTCTTCAGAAGGAAAGAGTTCTCGCAATGTTACAACTACGTCATCTATTGGAAAATAAAACGGTCAATCGTATTATTCGTAAACATAAATTAACAAATTCGTTCTTTGACAAAAGTCGAAGTGTTAAACTGCGAAAAACTACAGATTACGTCAACGAAATTATAAAAAGGAAGGGCATTTTCAGAGAATGACGTAATGAAAAACGTGCCGACATTAGTTGGAGTACAGTATCCCGACGTCTGAAGACTGTAGAACTGATGGGAAAATCTCTATCTAAAAGTAAGTAAATACACGAAACATGAAATATTCTGGCAAATTCATGGTAATTTGTACTACGTCTTCATTTTTAGGATTATCGTATTACTAATAACACGATGATCAAGATGATTAAACATTTATAGGGCATAAACTATTTCAAAGCCACCACGTTCAGGAGGTCGTCGTAATCCATGATACAGCTAGTGGAGAACAAATTGTCCATGGGAAAGTAATACCACAGACGAGAGTGAATAATATATCGTACGACGTAAAAGTAGAGGTATGCATTAATTATGAGATCAATTAATAGTTGACTAATAATGTAAAAAAAATATATTTTTGCAATGCCTGCCCCGAAAGTGCGATTTTCGATTGGTGTTTAGCGTGCGGAAAGTGGCTTATTTCTCAACGATGCTTACTTTCCCGCACTAGTGCGGGAATGCGAGACTTTCCCGCACTAGTGCGGAAAAAAATCTATTTATAGCTCACTTTACCGCATTGATTCACGAAAAAACGGTTTTTTTCACGGTTGATAGTTTTTTGTTCTACGATTTTGGACCGATCGAACAAACTTGAATATAGCGACATTCATGTGATATGAAAAGTCGACTTATCACAGTTGACGTTTGAAATGTGAAAAAATAAGAATTGGTTATGGTTATTGGTTATTGATTCTGTTGAATCTCAAATCCCACTTTCGAGCCAGTCATTGCAAAAAATAATGTATGGGACATGTGCGAAAAAAAACGAATTACATCGCGCGTAAGTTGCCGAATTCGCCTCGACTTATGGTACATTTCTCACTCGTACTCGTGTGGTTACAGCACTCGCCTTCGGTTCGTGCTGCAAATCACACTCGTACTCGTGTGAAATGCACCATAAGCCTTCGGCTCATGCGGCAACTTCACGCGCGATGGAATTCGTTGTTTTCCGCACTTGTAGCATAAATTACTATTTCGATAACTTTTTGACCATACCTACAAAATGAAAATGGAAAATGAAGATGTATCTCATTATCATAAAAATATGAATAATGAAGGAATAAGTATCTTCAACCATACCTACAAAATAGAAATGGAAAATGAAGATGTATATCCTTATCATAGAAATATTAATAGTGAAGGAATAAGGAATTTTTGCACCCCACAACACAACAGTACCTCATACCACCCACTTTTTCTTTATTTCACAGATCACTTTTTAACGAAATTAATATAGTACGTGAATCGCCCAGCTGACCGCAGTCAAACGTCCAGGCGTTGTTTGAATCTACTACCACGCCGGGCCACTAGAGCTATCCAAGAGGCGTATATGGATGTTACAATGTACAGAAATAAATTGCAAAACCATATCCTCCTATTCGCAAAAAAAAAATGCTGCGTGGTTGGATTTTTCACTACGATAACGACCCTAAACATGCTTCACGTCTTGTAAAAGATTTTCTTCAAAGACGAAAAGTACGCCTTCTCGACGGGCCATCGCAATCAACGGACTTAAATCCAATTGAGTATTTGTGGCAAGACCTAAAGATCGTGTTAGAATAAAAAAATCACTCTAACAAGACGGAATTGCGGAATAATTTTCGACATGAGTGAGAAAACTTGCCATAAGAACGAATCTTATAATTAATAGCGTACATGCCTCATCGATGTGCCGTAGTTATCGCTGCTAAGGGCATGGCAACAATAGTACATTGATAAATTATGTACCAAGGAGACTAAGTAGACAGTTTTTATTTTATTCTTTTATCAATACTTTATTTCGCGGCGATATCGACGATGCTTTGTCGCGGTGTCACGTGAAAAAGTGCGGTTATGTTTCTTTCCGTAAATAACGTTTCAACGTACGTAACTCTTTGACCTAACGACTGAGGGCAGCATCTAACGACTGACAGCTGTTTCGCAACGGCCTTCCATGATCGTGAGCGTGAAAAACGTGCGCGCGCACATATTTAGGGTCTAGGCCCTGAGAGACCTGCTTTACGTCGCGTTTACACGAACGAGAAAGCGAGGAAAACATGTTTGTGGTATATAAAGTACTGAGTCAAATGAAGAAGGTTGAATCTCGTTTTGTTATTTTCAAACAAATTTTTTTCCGTTTTTCACACGCAATGGTACCAGGCCCAATACTTTTGCACACTCATTAAATAAAAAGTGATAGACAATTAAATATTTAAGAACAATATCTATGTGTACAAATAATTTTTTTTTAATATTACTGAATACATGTTGTCATAACTGGTTAATTCTTTCCTCACTGTTGAATTTCAATGCAATATGCCTGAAAATCGGGTGGCTCAAAAGTTTTGCACGCAACTGTATATATACATACAGACATATATACGTGTGTATGTGTGTGTGTTTTATATATCCGGAAACAATGAAAATGCAGAAATTTGGTATAATTACATGAGATTCTGAATCTGATTGCACGACGTCGACAACAAGATTATCAGAATGGGGAAGCCCAGATGTATACAAGGCATGTACAAGATTAATCTAACTTCACAAATTTTTAAACCCGGTTTTCTCATTGATGATTGAGTTTTGAAGGAAGAACGAAGCATCAGGCTCTGTAGAATTCATTGACGCGGAGCTTGACGATTTCATGTTGCCCAAAATATTATTAATCTTGGAGAAACCTTGGTTATAAAATTTCGGCTATCTCTCTCGTACGAATATGTCACGTGGTACAGCTTCTACTTCGCCTTAAACATAAAGATGTCTGTACAGTTTTGATTCATTAGTATAAAAAAGCGCAACATGATCCAGTGGAGCAAATAGTTGTAGGAAAGTAATAAACATTTTCGAACAAACAATTGCCAAAGGTGGTTGGTGTTTGAGAAAAAAATCGGAGTCTCCTGCAAAATTCATTGACCCAATTTTTGATGGTTTGCTTATGTTCGAAATGTTCGCCAAGTCTTTATACGTTTTTATCTAATAATTGTAATATTATGTTGACTGATTGATTACACTGGAATTTGAAGTTCCAGCATGGAAAAACCAATCTGAGACCTACTTTTCCGGCCTATGTTTTTCCGTTCCATGGTCCCCAGGCAAGTTGTAAGTTAGTGTTGAAAGTTGGTTCTGAAAGTTCGCCCGAAATAGGAGGAATGATGGCGCCCTACGAAAACACAGCGATAAAAGAAAAATAATCAGCAACGAAAATACATCACGTCGTTGCGCAGTATAAAAATAAAACGAAATAATCCACTAACGACCGTTTCCTCCGAACTTAATCGATGTTTAAACTCAGGTTATCCTATCTCAAAACAATATTCAAAAAATAGAACAAAGTTTCAAGTGCGTTGGAAGAAACGGGCGTGAATGTTGAAGCTTTGAAAATAAATGTAACTGTGGAATTATTATGAAGCTTCGGGAATCTTTTATACAGTCGAACCTCGATATAACTAATCTCTAGGGAAGAGAAAAAAGTTCGTTATATCAAGGTCACATTCCAAATAATTCGTTATATCGAGGTTTTAACAAAAAGGACAAATCAAAATAGCACTAATTTAAGCGTTTCTTTCTTAAAAAAAATATATTAGTACCATAAATATGGGGATATTTTTTAAAGAAAGAAAGATTTAAATTAGATCAATTATTATAAGCAATTAGCAATTAGACCATAATGTATATAACATATTATTTTTTAAAGCGGATTGTTTAAAAATTAAACAAATATTTTGATTAAAACACATTTGTTGAATTTATAATCATACATATACATAGTAACATTGAAAAAACAGGTTTGATATCTTTGGGTTCGTCAAAGTCTTCTAAAAAAAGTCGGTAATTCTGTAGCAGAGAGGAGAAGGGAACGAAAGAAAGGGAATTCGTTTACCGAACGCTTCGTTATACAGAGGTTTTGTTCACAAAAATTTCTTGTATAGAGGTTAAAAACCCTGAAAATAAAATCGTTATATCTATAGTTTTTCTTTGTTGTATCAAGGTTTCGGGTGTCTATCGGAAGGGAATGGACAAATCTTCGTTATATCAACAACTTCGTTATATCAAGGTACGTTATATCGCGGTTCGACTGACTCGTCACAAATGGAACAAATTCATTGATTTTCTTCAGTACGTCCAAGCGGTTTAAAACTTTCCCTCTGTTCAAGGTGATGTATCATACGCTCCGAAAATTTCACCGCGGGGACGTCGGTATTACAGAACTCGCAGTTTTTGCGCTTCGAGCTGCGTCAAACTACCGCAAGATGTCGCAGCAAACGTCTGCTGACATTGGGCTTCTGCTTGATTACATCAAGGAGCAGAAGCCCAATGAGCGATGGTTGCTGCTAGACCGTGTGTCATGCACGTATACGTGTGCACTACGAAGAAGTAATAAGGAGACCGAACTCTTGTGGGGCCCTTGGTTCAAAAGTGACAGCGATTTCTGTATGAAAGTGAGGGAATCCGCTGCAAAGAATAGTCCAAACCGGCTGGCCCATGCGCAGTATGCATTGTAGCTGTCCTTGTCTTTTTCGCTGGAGGTACGAGTGAGAGCGACGATAAGATTTGAACAGTGAAATAAGTTAATAAGGTAATGGTGATGTGTTCTGAAAATGATGAGCACTATTGAAATACTTAGTTGTATTATTTTTTGAAGATCCATGAATAAATTTTGATAGACTGTGAAATAAAAAATCTCGAGTAAGTAAATAGTAAAATAAACCGGAGGGAAATAGAATGTATAGAAGCGTACGCTAGAAACGATTGTTTGCAACAATAAAATATTATCTAACAGTCACAAAATAATAGTGGAGTAATGCTGCAGACATGAATAAAAAATTCAAGAAAACTAGCCCGGAATTTGATCTTCAGTATTTGAGAAGGAAAACTAAACTCGTCAATTTTACCTTTATCGTACTGGAGTTACACGAAAGGATAGAAGCATTTATTGGGCCTGAAAAAGATCAAAACTGATTTCAGCATCAGGAAAAGACTTGCTGTCTTACCAAAAATAAATGTCGAAATATATTTTATGAATGAAATTGTGTCACTTTCACAATTTATAACTATTGTGAGTATGGATCAGTTTATTGCTTTTCTGAAAATCGATGAAATGCCAACGTCAAATGATTGAAATGTTGGACACTTTTTACAATCGCTGACATGATGATTGTATATCATTATTGTAAATTTCTTCATCAACATATAATTGTACCCCAACCTTTTCGTTAGCGTAAAGTACTCCCCACATACGGTAATACGGTTTAATTATTCATGAACTTTTTTCTTTTTTAATAACAAAGAGAATTGTGTATAGTGAAGTTAAATTTGGTAAACATGCATTGGTGAAAAAATGGTTTAACGAGCAGAAAGTTTCAAAAACATTGCAAAAATAAGTATTTTTGGATGTTTTTGTAGGGTGTGTACCCCGGTTCTAAGGTTAATATTCTATCTAATCAATTTCTTTGATTTATTACAAGTTCTGTTTTCTTGAAATGTACCTATACATACATTTGCAACATTTAATTGACACATTGTTGTACCAATTAAAAACGTTTTAACAAACTTTTTATTACAAACTGTACTACAGTAGAACCTCGCTTATCCGAGGTAATATGAGGAGAGCGTACCTCAGATAAGTGAAATCTCGGATAATACGGAAAGTAGGAATATAAAGGGTGTCCCAAAATTTACGCAAGATATGAATTTTGCGCCATTTGTGCGATAAAGTGTTGCCAACGAATAAAAGGCAGCGTGATAGCTGTCAGTTCAGGGTTATTAAAAATGGAGCGCTACACAAAAGAACAACGGGTTTCTACAGTTCGCAATTTTCGTACAAAATATGGTCGGAATAGTGATTTAACTTCATCAACTGTGAAGAGATTGATTTAAAAATTCAGGGATACTGGATGAATTAGTGATCTTAGACGCTCTGGCCGTCCTTTAACAAGTGATTCAAAACAAAACATCGAAGCCGTTCGTGAGAGTGTTGCAGAGAGTCCAGGAACATCATTTCGGCACCGTGGTTAAGAATTGGACATTTCGAGAAGCTCTCTACAGCGTATTCTCACGCAAGATTTGGATCGTCATGCTTACAAAGTTTTATTGACTCATGAACTGAAGTCTACTGACCACACACAGCGAAGAGAGTTCGTTGAATGGATTATGGAACAACAACAAGTGGATGCTGATTTTTTCGAACTAAATCATCTTCAGCGATGAGGCTCATTTTCATCTTGATGGCTTGGTTAATCGACAAAATTGTCGCATTTGGGGTTCAGAAAATCCACGAGTGATTGTTGAGAAACAAATGCATATGCTATTCTATACATACCCCTATACTGTATACTTTATGAATCAATAAAAAATATACAATTTTTAATTAAAAACCTGTGTTTTCTATCAAAATTACTTCTTGCGTAAATTTTGGGACACCATTTAGGACTATGCCACGCATAGACATAGTAGATTTATCCATTTTATCCGAGATTGACCGTATTATCCGAGGATACACCTCGGATAATGCGGAACGTCGGTTAATCAAAGGTCGAATAAACGAGATTTTACTGTACCATGATTTTTTGGTAATTTGTAATTTACTAATCAATGTAATAAATAAATCTTATTTTTTAAGTGGAACCCACTTTACTTGGGTTCCTATACCCACGGATCACCAGAAAATACCTTCAGTTCACACAAAAACCCGTTTTTTTTTTGTAACGCTCGTGGTTATCTGTTCAAACTTCATAACCTAAATTTGCCTTTGCATAACACCAATCAAATCGAAACGTCGTACTCTCACTCGTCATTCCGTGAAAGAGGCATGGTCCAGCCGTTTTGAGGCTACTCCTTGCGGCGGATCGCCTCGTTTTCATACAGAAATTGCTGCCACATTTTGTGTACAGCGTTCGGTCTTCCTTACTACTCCTTCGTGGTGTGCACGTTCACCAGGCGCGATCGCCGCCAGTGGGAAAACTGATGTACTAGATTTTCAGTATTCTCGATAAAATTTTGAGCTTGGTTGATACGATTTTGCTAGTTTTATGTAAAAACAACTGTAAACCCCACAAAATGTGTGTGTTTTTCACTGTCGAGAGCCTAACGCTCTTGAAATGTGCATGAATTCGATGCATCAGTTAGTAATTTCACGATTCATCCTATGGTAACTACAACCCGACTAAAAATTTTGCTACGGGACTGACTAGGGCCGGATCCGGCATCCGTATCCCGTACTACGGCACTGAACAGGCGGCCGGATGAGGGCTTTATCAGGCGTGTAACGCTTTTTGGCATCCGGCCCGGATCCGGCTGCCGTTTACGGCCCTGATCCGGGTCGGATGCCCAAAAGCGATGAACATTTTCTTGTAGTAAAAGGCACCCTACTACGGCCTGATCAGAGTGCCTTTTTACGCCGGTACTACGGTTCCACTGATCCGGTGGACATCCGGCCCTGATCAGGCGTGCCGTACAACGGCATTCCGGACTGCAGCCTGATCGGGGCCTGATCAGTTTTCAGGCTGCCGGATCAAAATTTCTAGTCGGAAATCTGTAAAGTGTTTTTTCTCAAAATTCGGACAAATGGCGGCCGTCAGGCTCTTTCTGCAACAATATCGCATGTACACAATAAATTTCATCTCAATTGATTATATCGTTTCGTCGAAATTAGGGGTCAAAATTTCGAAGCGACTGGAGCGTTTGATACATTGCCTTAACCCTTTTTCGGTACACTTGGGTGGTTTGAACCCCACGACCATATTTCATAGATTTTAAGTACCTAGACGTAGGGGAAGCGGGTCTAGCACGACATCTGGTGGAAGTTCGAGGATGCCACTATAGCCTCAGGCTAATAGCGTTACGCTGGAGCATAACGCTTTTTTCTCAAAATTTCTACCTTTATTTCTCAAAATAAATACCTTTTCTGAAACAGCTTTATAAGTACTATTTTTTTTTCTTGTAGTAATACATCAGTAGAAGACTCAGTTAAATTTTTAGCCTTTTCTATCGAAAAAAATTAAAAAGATGATTTTTTTTTTGTAAAATCATCATTTTTCGTTTTTTTTCGCAATTTTTTATTTCTTTCACATACTCAAATAAAATTTTCAGCTATATAACCTACACTACTTTGAAAAAGAAGCTTTCAAGAAGTCCCAAAAAAAATTCAAGTCAAAATATTAAATAGTTTATTTATAATAACGGTTTTTGTCGCTGTGGTGCAAACAACCCCAGTGTGCCGAGTACGTCTCTCCACTGAAGTGTGCCGAATAATGTCTCTGGTCATTCATTTTTCTAAAAAGCATTTCTCAGATTGACCTTTGACCCCTGTAACCCAAGCTTTTTCGTGTGAAATAACAGGCCAATTTTTGGTTCATGTAGCAAAAAAAATATTGCAAAAGAGCGACATGATTTTTTAAAGAATTCAGATGAATTCAAACGCAATGAGCACAATCAATGGATTTTTATAATATAACGAGAATTGTGGTTTTTCAATTGTTTATTGAAAGCTTTAAATATTCTCGCTCGTCTATTAATTACTGTTGGACATGATTATACAATATCGCTTATACTAACAACATAAAATAGATCTACTTTTATCGTATGCTAAATTACAAAACATTTTACCGAAGAACATTTTCTACGGAGCTTCTTTGTTCAGTGATCGTGGTTATTGAAAAAAGATTGGTACATTCAATTATCAGATTTTGTAAGGGAGAAAACCAACAATGTTCGCGGTTTCTGAAGGTAAAGAAACGTAACAAACTCGGGCCAAACGTAGAATCAAGAAATTCAGTTTATACCCAAATTCAATCTTAACCTACATTCCAGTTTAAAAGGAAAATGAAACAACTCCAATGAAGAATGCGTTCAATTTTGAATGGTTCAGTTGATTCTCAAGTTAGAATGTTTTATCGTCGGTTCTATACTGCACAGATGTGAGGTTACAATGACATTCAAGTTCGGTCTAAACTTTAAAAGAAAGATCATACTTGGGTTTCAATTCAAGTCGAAATTTTAAATGTCTGGCAAATTAAGGCCGGATCCTGAATTAGAAGGTCCAAAAAATCGATTTTTTTTTTATTGTTTAAATCTATTCATGATGTATCTAAGAATGTCTAGACAAAGTTTTATAGCCCAATTCGAAATATTTCCAAAGATACAGCACTGAACGTAGTGGAGTGTCGAGCAGGTATACGGGCGCTCGGGCAGTTAGGGCGCCCGTTTTCTCGAGTTTTCGTTTTTACGATTTTTCTAATTTGGCGTATCTGATTACAAAAAAACTAGAAGTCCAATCGAAACAAACCAAAGCTTGTTCGCTTCAGTATCGTTTTCTTTTCTATTTGAACTAAAAACATTGTCGAAAAAAAAATTCTTAACAATTTTTTTAGCAAGTTGAAATAATTTTTTTTTCACAAAAAGCACATTTTCTACTTCAAACCCGAAAAAACATTCAAATTTCAAAAAAAGTTTCGTTTTTTTTAGTTCATATAGAAGAAAAATATGTCACAATTAAAATGGTTTTTGGTTTTTTTGTTTCAGATGAAAATTACGAGCTCCATTTGTCACGCCGCATGAAAACAGCAGTGGCACGAATGTGCATAAAAATCGGTTGCCTGTTGATATTTTTCTTTAAAAAAAATTGTTTTCTTATGTTCAGACATGTAATAAAATAATCTGAAAATTTCGCTAAACTTGCTTTTTTTTTTACCCGAAAAAAATTCCTCAAAATATCGATTTTTCGAACCGGCTAATTCAGGATCCCGCCTTAAAGCTTCTACGTCGAGCGAAGCGTTACCCAAACTTTTTAAAAAGCTGGAGTTCCAAGACACCTATTGTTGACTTGAATCTAATCTGAAATTTGAGTTAGAACACAAATACGACCGCGACATCCGCTTGCTCGTAACTGAGGGGAAAACTGAAAGTAAATATCAAATTTTTCAAATCTTAAACATCTAAGTACAATCATTGTATTTCTAACCATGGCTGTAGGAGACAGGAAGATAATTAATGAAAGCGACATTATCGGTATTCACACTGTCACTGCCGATATCACATTTCGTATTTCGCACCAAATGGTCGATCAGACCCAACTGTATGCGGAAATTCACCACATCCGAGGACATCGTGCCAGTCATGAATTTTTGAAACGAGACTGTCATAATCCAAAGAGTCTGCGAGTGCGTTTGCGAACTTATGACCTGAAAACATTATAAAAAATTAGCTACATTGATAATCGATCATTTACCAAAGAAAAAGTACGAAAGCAACTGAATTTTGAATATTCATTATTCTTTTTTCAGATGTCGGCTCTACTTCTGAATAGCTGTTACCTCCGATTCAGCTGAAACTTTGCACAGATCTTCTTTTTAGATAATCTAAGTCACTCTCTAAGTAGATTATTGGCGCATCGTAATATTCTTCGAAATATCGAATCTTGAAAATTGATAAATTAACGCGCGTGTATTGTAATCTGTCATAGCGTTTTACTGCTATCCCTACTTCATCTAAATGATCAGACACGCTCGTCGCTCGTGTCATATCATGTATGTGCTTGTTCGAGTTTATTTTGGTTTGCACGGGTTTTGGATTTGTTAGAGTCGAATTTATTCTGATTTGCGCGGGTTTTGTGGGGTTTGTTTGGGATTGTTAGGGCTTGATTTTATTATTTGAGTTTTGTAGTTTGTCTAGGCTTGGTTGTGTTCGTTTGGAATTGTTTGTGCTTGGTTGTGTTTGATTGGGCTTGGATGTTTTTATTTGGGTTTCGTAGGGTTTGTTTGGGCTTAGTTCTGATTGTTTGAACTTTGGAGATTTTATTGACTTAAGTTGTGATAGTTTGGGATTTGTAGAGTTTGTTTGGGCTTGGTTTTGTTTGTTTGGGCTTGGTTATGTTTGCCTGGGATTGATTAGGTTCAGTTGTGTTTGGCTGGGTTTGTTTGGGCTTGGGTGTGTTTGTTTGGGTTTCGTAGGGTTTGTTTGGGATTGTTTGGGCTTAGTTCTGAGTGTTTGGACTTTGGAGGATTTCATTCAGCTTGGTTGTGATGGTTTGGACTTTGTAGAGTTTGTTTGGGTTTGGTTTCGTTTGTTTGGGCTTAGTTTTGTTTGTTTGGACTTGGTTATGTTTGTTTGTGATTGCTTAGGTTCAGTTGTGTTTGTTTGTGTTTTGTTCGGGATTAATTAGGCTCGGTCGTCTTTGCTTGGATTTTGTAGGTTTGTTGGGTCGATCATAATCACCATAGATATGAATACACCCGCGTTAATTTATCACTTTTGAAAATCGGCATTGAAAAAAATTATTGACTTGCGCACAAAAATCCTTTTAAGCAAAGACTCATATTGTTAAAAAGAAGGTCTGCGCAAAATTACATTTAAATCGGCGGTGAAAGCTATTCGGAAGTTTACCCCAGATGTCTTATGTATATATATATATATATATATATATAAGCGAAATACCACTGAAAACTCACTGACTGATTAATTACGAAATCTCAGAAACTATAAAGCCTACAAAATTTGGCAGATAAATTTTTTATAGGGTGTAGACATCCGCTAAGAAAGATTTTTACGAAAGGCACGAATTAAGAAGGTAAAATGGGGGGTGAAAATTCGTATGCAAAATTTTGTTCCTTGCGCGTATGAACTTGAAACTCGTTATATATATTCTTTGAAACAACAAATAAGACGCATATTTTAGGATTTTTTTAAATAACCCCTAATGCAAGGTGCTACTTTTAATGAAATATCTATGGGCCAAATTCTACTCGGGTGAAGCCGTGGATGGAAGCTAGTTGGCCATAAAATGATATGCATGTACCGGTTGATAAATAGAAAAACGCTTTTCATTCTTGCCCGATAGTCCTGATCATAAATTGAAGAATGAAGCTCCTTCTCCATGTTAAGTCTTGATTGGAAGTATAAAAAACGTGATTGAGATATTTGTTCCTCTATTATGTATTTCCTAACCGTATGAGGTTCCTCCCCACTTTGCGTACCCCATCCTTACTTTCACGTTAGGCTTTTCCTTTCGTGGCTCCAGCCGACTTTACCCTAGTGTAACACCTTTGCAGAAGGGAGGAGGGAAACTCTAAAGAACCACCACCGATAGTCAGTTCCTACCCACGTCCATCATGTGATGATGCATGTAAACTGCACGACCACCAGAGGGCCTTAGGTTAGGCAACTCCTCAGCTGGGATTCAATGAGCTGACCAGAGCCTGGCTAGGCATTGCTACCACATCGCGATAAGAACGCGTGGGAGTCACCTCCATACTGAACCTCCACTACTGAATTTTAATGAAAGTGGAGTCCTAACTACTTGGATCGCAGTATGATTTGATTTGAAGAATGAATTCTTTAATTTTTTTTAAATAAATAAAAAAATGTGACAAAGATTTGAAGAATATATTCGTTTTTCAATTAATATTCGACGGAACTTATTCGACTCAGTGACACCCCTTCTTCGCTCAATATATGTCTGTACATGTGTAAATGTATGCTTATTGTACCTTCATTCCGGAAGCAAATTGCAGAGTTTCTTTATCTTCGACGACTTTCTCAATATTGTTTCCCCCAAATTCGGTAAAATGTTTACTGTTCCAGCAGCCAATAGCCACATCGGACATAAGACCGTAGAACAAAACGCCATTGCGATCCATTGCTTGAGCGGCAGACTGCGATGATCTCGTGTTTTTGAAAGCTTTGAAGGATCTTGGTGATGCCTCCGGGTTGTCCTTGAACAGCGTATAATTTCTGTACGAAAAGAGTGCGAAAATAAATTTTATGAAAACAACTCAATTCCGACGAGATCTACGAGTTTTTTTTTTGGTACGTAATTGAAACAGTTCAGGTCGACAAAAGGATTGGCACGCGATATAAGGTTTCTATAGAAGTTAAATTCCTACGTATTTCAAGCATAGCTGATGATGAGGAAGTTTCGATTCATGGATCAACGAGGTTAAGGTATTCTTTTCGCGAATCCGAATATTTAACAATTAACTGATTTTCATCGAGAATTAAGTAAAAATACATCCGTCTACTAGTAAAATTTCAAGCCAAGTTACGAAACTTTTAACGAACAATTACGACTTTAAAAATCATCTAATTTATGCAGAACTTCATGGAGATGGCTTGCTGGCCACATTTCTATCTGATAATTTATATACTAAATAACTCTAGATGCCTTATATAAACTGCTTTAAGCATGTGAACATTTTTGTTTTCCACATTTCAAGCTATGCTTCTCAAATTTTGCCACATCATTCTTCACGCTATGCCTCAAGGGGGTCACGTGGGTTTGAAAAATTTCAAAAAATCCATTTTTTTCTATTTTACTATCTAATAGTACAATATGTCTAGAATATTCTCCCAAAGTTTTAAGTCAATCGGAGTAAAAGTCTAGGAGAGAGAGCCTTTGGGAATCCCCCCCGTTGGGAAAGACCGACCGGGAGCGACGCGGGTATACGCATTTTCCTCAAAACACTATTTTTGAAGTCGGTGGACCCGATTTCTCATAAACTAATGCACCGATCTTATTGAAATTTTGCACACTTCTTCAAAATAGCATTGACTAGTGATTCAACGAAGGTTTTTTTTTCGATTACAAATAATTTTACAAGGCTCTACGTAGTGTAAATTGTACAAAAAATTGAACTACTGTGCATAGAATTCTGCCAAAAATTCAAATTTCAATTTTTTTTTAAATCCTTCGTTCAATCACGAGCTATACTTATCTACTAACAGAAAAAACTTGGTTTTTTAATTTCAGATAACGCTATCATGAGTTATCCTGACCATCACGAGGACACTTTTTTTTTTTTTGGGTCTCCGGAAACCAGGTACCACCGGCTGAATTTCCCAAATTTTTGGATGAATTTTTTTTTAAATATTGTTGTAATGTTGCTCTTTTATGTGCTTAACATTTTGAATAAAACAATTTATATATTATATTTAAAAAAAAATAGAGAAAATATGCTGTTTTGGCTTCGAAACCCACGTAACCCCTTAACGTCATACGGAAGCGTTTTTTTTTATTTGAAAATTTCACATTTTTTTTATCAAAAACTCGAAAAAAAACGTCCAACTTGACAATTGATTTTTGCCACCATTATGTTAATTTTCATCGAAAAAAAATCCTTTGTATGCCTCTACAGTTTTTCATACTGATTTGTGGTTTTTTTTCCTATGGTTTTCTTCTTTCAGACAACTTTTGGAAAAGTAGGACTTTCTACCGTTGGGCGCTATTTTTTTAGGCATCATTTTGCAGTGGCAAAAAAAAATTATATAAAAAATAAAGCGAAAACATTTAAAAACATTTTTATGTACAACATAAGTCATTTGAATAAACAAAAGAAAAATCGGACTGATTATCGAGTTTTATAAAGAAAAAAATTATGAAAATCAGCAATTTTCAAACCAGTTACGCTGGAATGGTCTCTTAATTATAAAACAGAAAAATCTGACTAGCAAAAAATGTCTAATCTACCAAATTTAGGCCAAATTTTTCATCGTTGGGTATAATAATTCATTGTAACTTATTTTTATTAATCGCCACTGTAAACTACTAATGCTTCAAAAGGGCCTTGGCTTACGCGCCCACAAAATATGGCACGCCGCGAATGAAATACCTAAATTGGATATTCTACTGTGATGTCTCAAAAAATAAGCCTTTTTAAATCATTTTTTGTCGGAAACTGTTGCATGTATCGGTACAAACTTTTTTTTCACTTCAAGGTACATTCTTACAGAATAAAAAACAATTTTTTATTGTTGCATGGAAATGTATATTTATTTAACAATTGATAATCGTGTAAAGGCATGAAAAAATGTATGTCGCTGGCGTTGATGATTTGCGCTCTCCAGGTAATCAGAAACTAAAAATTCAAAAAGATTCTTAATCTGTATGAGTATTCCTATCGCCCGAACAAGAATAATTATTTTATATTGCAAAATAACGAAATGACGTCGTTTTTTGTAAAAGTGTTCGAAAAACACGTTTTTTTTCGTCATAATTCGGGCGAAAATATAAGTAAAAATTAATATTTTTTCATAATTCTAGTTCGGCTGATAGCGACACTCATACAGATTAAGAATCTTTTTGATTTTTTGTTTCAGATTACCTGGAGAGCGCAAATCATCAACACTAGCAACATACTTTGTTTTCATGCCTTAGCACGATCATAAACTGTTAAATGATTAAACATTTATATGCAACAATAAAAAAATTGTTTTCACTTCTATAAGAGTGTACCTTTAAGCGAAAAAAAGTTTGTACCGATACATGCGACAGTTTAAAAGAATTTTTTTTAAAATAGCTTATTTTTTTAGCCATCACAGTAGAATAGCCCCTTAATCGGTAATGGCTCAAACAGAAGTTTCTATTGATGAAATATCCATAAATTGTGAATATATATCTTTATGAGCTTCCGATCACCCTTGATTACTCTCCTTCGCTCAGCAGCTCTTCAAACAAATGACAACTTCATCATTATCTTTACTCTGGTAAAAAATAAATTGGTTCCTCTTGTGTTACTTTCGAAATCAACTTCTCGATTGTATCGTAATTTTTTTTTTTTTAAGGTTTTTAACATACCGAATAACAGATGTTGGCACCCAAGCCTCGACACGGCTAGCAAGTGAATGGAAATACAAAATTCTGTCGCCATTCGATTGCACTGGTCCAAGAGCTAGTCCTAAAATACCATCCATGAGATCGAAGAACTCGTTTCTTATCTCGAAAGTTCCGTAATCGGGATAAGGATAAAAGAGATTGTTAACGATCCTCCAGGATCGTTGCATCTTGTCCTCGTAAACGATCAGACTGAAACCGGTTACGTCGGCAATGTAGACATATGTGTCTTGACAAGTATCACGTACGTCAACCATGGGTGTCACGAAGAGCGAGGCGTCGCTGTACTGACTCTTCGGAAACTCGTAGCTGTTTAACAAAGTATTTGTTTCCAGCGAATAAACGAGAAGCTTGGGTGGGCACACCTGATCTCCAGTTAGCAATCCGGTATCCAAAATCCACATTCTCTTGCAAGAATCGATCTATCAAAATAAAACATTATTGTTTCGGTAAAGTTGGCGGAAGTTTTCAATTTTGTTTTAATACTACATTACTATTTGTTTAATTTTGTAATAAAGTCTACTAACGGCAATTCTGTAAACGCTTGTGATGCCCTTACAGTCTCCACCGGACTTTTGCATTTCCCAGTTCGGATAAGGAGCTATCAAGGGATCACCGGCAGAATTTCTTTTGTTCGTCACGTAGCCAAGCGTGACTGGTACTCCGGTCTGAAATCGCGGTATCGTAACGAAAACCATAGCATCTCGTCCATTTGAACCTGTAGAAAGAAACAAAGCTTTTTGTTTCATCTATATTCATATTTCGCTCAAGTAAAGCTTTTCTAGCGTCACAATCAGCCTCGAATTTTCAGAATCGTATTTCATTACTTTTTATTTACTATTGTGAGAAGAGAATGTCAAAATATATGTCTCAGAAAAATATTTGAAAAATCGAATTGTTATTAATTGATGAAGAATCTATGAGAATAAAAGGCGAGTGAATATTATTACTTGCTATTTTTAATAAACGTGCTGACAATCAATTCAAATACTTATCTTCTATATAGACAGCCGGTCAAAAGTTTGGGTACACTAGTCGAAACTTCTTACCGCACTACAAGTTAGATAGCGGAATCAAAAATAAAGATAATTAGATTTTCTCAAATGGCGTTTTAAAGAGGACAAATTTATCTTTACTTTGCTTTTTTAGAAAATTCTCTACGATTTTTTTTCACCCCAGTACGCACTTTTGAACGTGACCATTTTTCGGCTATTTTCTGACCGTCAAAAATTAACTGCAACGTTTGTGAAAAAATTTTTCCCCGGTTTTTTTCTACGGTAAGATTAAAAAGGATATTAAAACCTACATTTTTATTTTTTAGAAAGTCTTGTACGATTTTTTTCGCCCCGGTATTGCGTTTTTAGCTAAAAAAGACATGTTTTAGGAAAAAAGGCGTCATCGAAGAACTATAGGGTTACAGAGGAAATATCAAGAAGGTAAAAAGTTTCATGGGTTCACACTGGAGGGGCTAGAAATTTTTCAGAATTTTTATTGGACATTTTTTTACCATTTTTGGTTGGAACTTTAATTCTCAAGTGGAGAGGCTCCACTTGAGAATTATAGGGTCTAGGACAATATATTAAGAAAGGAAATTTGTCTACATTTTTATTTTTAATCAACTACAATTTTTTAGATTTTTATTTTTTTATTTTTTCAGTATCATTTTTTCATTTTAGTTTTCAAAAAATAAATAAAACATCTTGACATTTCTTCTGAAACCCTATAGTTCTTCAATGACGCCTTTTTTCTAAAACATTTTTTTTTAGCTAAAAATGCAATACTGGGACGAAAAAAAAATCGTGGAGGACTTTCTAAAAAAATGAAAATGTATGTTTTGATATCCTTTTTAAGTTTACCATGAAAAAAACCGAGGAAAAAATTTTCCGCAAACTTTGCAGTTAATTTTCGACGGCCAAAAAATAGCCAAAAAATGGCCACGTTCAAAAGTAGGGTACCGGGGCGAAAAAAAATCGTAGAGAATTTAAAAAACCGCAAAATAATGGTAAACTTGTCCTCTTTAAAACGCCACTTGGGAAATTCAATTATCTTTATTTTTGAGTCTGCTATCTAACTTTTAGTGCGGTATGAAATTTCGACTAATGTACCCAAACTTTTGGCCGGCAGTGTATATAAAAGACAAAGTCCTGACTGACTGACTGACTCATCATCGTCCAGCCTAAACCGCTGAATGTAGAAGCGTGAAATTTGAAGGGCATGTTGATTTTATTATGTAGGCACCATTTAAAAAATGGATTTTTCGAAATTCAACCCTTAAGTTTGGCAAAATTTGTATGCAATTTTTTTTTTAATCGGGTCGCATTTACTTGAAGTTTGGTATTCGTGCTTCTTGGCACAATTAATGAAACACGTATTTCGGCGTTTTCAGAAATTCAACCCCTAATGGGAGAACGGGGGTGGCAAATTTTGTGTGGAAAATTTAAAAAATCGGGTCAAATTTATTTGAAACTTTCTATAAATGTTCCTAGGAACAATTAGTGAAATTTCAGTATTTTTGGAAATTCAATCCTTGAGGAGAAAATGGGGTAGCAACGTTTGTATGGTAAAAGATAAAACTGATCCGTGACTGACTGACTGACAAGTAGACAACGCACAGCCAGCCTAAGCCGCTGAAGATAAAAACATGAAATTCGCAAGATATGTTCCTCACAAGGTGTAGAGGTCCGTTAAGAGAGGATTTTTCGAAAGTTCATTCTAAGGGGGTAAAAAGGGGTGTAAAAGTTTCTATGGAAAATTGTATTCCTTGCGTGTATCAACTTAAAACTTGGTATATATGTTCATCAAAACAAATAATAAAATACATATTTTAGGATTTTTCAAAACAACTTCTAATTAGGGGTGCAACGAGGTGTTGAAGTTTGGATGGGAAAATCGAATTCCTCGCTTCTCCTCGATCTCAATGAAATTCAGAAGTTATGTTCCTTAAGGGGGTATCCCTCTCTGGAAACTTCAAGAAATCGTTTTATTTTTGCATATTGTTACAGTGTGATCTTTCAAGAATATTTTAAGAGCAACCGGACCCTGAAATTCTAAAAATCGACGAAGTTACACCGATTTTGGTGAAACATTGTGCGTCGGATTCGCGTCTAACGAAAGCGGACATCAAAGTACAAGAACACTGAAAAGAGGCTCGAACTGCCCGCAGATTGCATATAGATTAGGTGTGCAACACGATCTCGATTAGGTCTCAACACTTCCGGCACCATATAAGGACACTTATATGGTGCCGGAATCGCTGACTAGAGGTAAGACAATATTTCACAAGATCGTGTAAAATATGTACCAAAACTTTGAACGCGATTATCTCGAAACTACATATCTTGACACGGCGGGATTGATATCTTGAGTAACTTTCACACTAGTGACTTGAATTTGCACAGTTATCGTTCAAACAGTAGTCATTTTCGGTTCACGATCGCATTTTTTAATTAGATGAACCATTTGTTAATAACAATGACTTCAGCATGCTGTTTTTCAAGAGAAAAATGAGGTTTCCTTTGGAGAAGCTGTCATTTTTCGTATTTTTCGAAATTTTGAAAAGTGCATCGTGAACCCATAGCCAGTTGGATATATTTGAAGAATTTTTTGTTTGTTTTCGTTTCAGATTACATTTGAGGCTGATAGAGATCCCGCCGTTTCGGGCCTCGCCGCTGGAGGACTGCAACGCCAACTGCAGCACCACGAAAACTTTGAAAGATTTTCTTCCGAAAAAATTACATTGTAACCATAAACATGTGTACAACATGCTGGGAAAAAAATTAATTTATTCTAACCAATGTGTTACAAGAAAAAAATTCATCATTCTGACCCTTCAAATTGGGCTTCCAGAGAGGGATACCCCCTTGAAGAGCAAAACAAATAATAAAACCCATATTTTAGGATTTAAAAAAAACCCTAATAAGGAGTGCAACTATCAATGAAGTTTTTACGGGCCAGATTCCACGCGGGCGAAGCCGCGGGCGGAAGCTAGTTATTTAAAAAAATCATTTGTCATTATTAAATCAATATTTTAATAATTATACTTATATTTATTTACTTATAATAAAATAATCGTTTTCTTTGTCAAAGCAAATCATGCAAGATCGAAAACACGATGGCAAAACGAAAGGAACTGTGTTTCATATAATTAAACTGAAATATGGATAAATTATTAAGAAGGAATAAAGGAAGGAAGTCACTTGAATAATTAAAAGACTGTGAATAGAGTGCCAATATACTGGTCTATCGCGTATAAAGTATACTTGAATTAACTCATTTTTTTTTCAATGTCATTTTATTTATAAAACGAGAATCTGATAGTGTCTAATCTATTACCATAGAACAACACTTTTTTATATACCACAACCATGTTTTCCTCGCTTTTTCGTGCGTGTAAACGGTACGTAAAAGGGGTATTTTACGTACCGGTATTTAAATATTGAGAAAAGTCCCTGTATAACAGCTATCGTGTAAGAACGCGCCGAAAATCTTTAGACGCGACTACCGAACCTAAAAACATACGCTCAACGGATATGATGCTGTAGGGATTTTCGGCGCGTTCCCACAGTCGGCCGTTAAGTGCTGCCGTCAGTCGTTAGGTCGAGGAATTATTACGTACGTTGCGGCGTTATTTGCGGGAAGTAACACAACCTCACTTTTACGTGACACCGCGATAAAGCATCGTCGATCTCGCCGCGAAATACATCATTAATAACAAAATTAAACAAACAATGAGTGATACGGGAAAACATAGCAGCGATGAATGGCTCGAATGCACGCCACCAGATCTATAAGAAGCCGCGACAAAAACGACACACGAAATATTGCCGTCCAAATCGAAAAACTTTTATAACTCAACGTACGACGCATTTATGACGTGGAAGCGATAACATAAAACGAAATTGCCATCTGAATCAATCGTCGTAGCGTATTTCAACGAATTAACCAAAATTATTAATAACATAGTATGTTAAAATTTTGTGATGCATTTCAAGATTACTTTTAGCGTCCACGGGGGGGCTCCGCCCCCTCCACCCCCTCGACGCGCGTGCAATACACCTTTCATGTCCGATACACCTTCCATGTGCGATACACCTTACGTACGCAACACAGCTACGACACATGGTTGCAGCCGCATATATTTTACATTGCAAAATCTCGGAAAACATGGTTTTGGTATATAAATAATCGTGTGCACCGCGGAGACAAGGACTTTTACCACTCGCGCGATGTTTGCAGTACTCGTGGTAAAAGACCCACTTTGTCTCCTTGGTACACAATGTACTATTTCCTTAACGTGTTAATATTTGCAGAAGTTACGAACCCATGTCAGCTACATCGACGTCTATTGGAACGCCATGACCTTCGATAAAAGACCCGGATCTCTTCGCTTCATCCCGAGCTGCCTGACTTGGAAAGTCAAAATCAAGAGTCTTCCACGAGTATACGGGTTGTAAAAGTATTTTGTTTTGTGATCTTGTTGGTGTTGATAGTACGAGCGCGAGGAATGCCGGAAATAACAGCAGCCCAGATCCGAAAAAATGTCGGAGCCCCATTTTGTTAGTCTGCGTGATGAAAAAAAAAACAAAAAAAAACACTTGAACTGCTTATTTCGAAAGAATATGAAAGATATAATCAACGAACGGATGACGAAGATTGGCAATCGTGTCAACGCAGATATGCCGCAAACCAGGGCAATTATGATCGAGTATCGCTACGATACAAATTTATCACCGTAAAAATAATTCATATGGAAGCATAGCTCCCGTAGTTGCGTAATAAAATAATCGGTATGTCAAAGAGTTTACGAAAATAAAACAAGCAGGGTTCATCTCTGTTATCAATTGCCCTTTTCGTCGTTCAAGATGAAATTTGAGCTGATAGCAAGGACCGCTGACGCAATCATAGACAAATTTAATCAAAATTAACTCGTGACCATCATAATCTCTGCTTAAATCTGACAAAAATATTTAAATATACGTAGATTATTGTGTATTGTAAAATTTCACTTCAAAAACTTTTCATGGTGATAAAAAAAAATCATAATTCGGAATAATAAAATGATACAGTAAAAATTAACACAAATAATAGGCGATACTTTTTTATATCGATCACTGAACTTTCAGCATGAAAATAATTAATATGGAATCATAAGCTCCCGTAGTTGGGTAATAAAATAATCGGTATGTCAAAGAGTCTATGAAAAAAAAAACAAGCAGGGTTCTTCTCTGTTATCAATTGCCCTTTTCGTCGTTCAAGATGAAATTTGAGCTGATAGCAAGGACCGTTGACGCAATCATAGACAAATTTAATCAAAATTAACTCGTGACCATAATAATCTCTGCTTAAATTTGAAAAAAATATTTAAATATACGTAGAATATTGTGTATTGTAAAATTTCACATAACAAACTTTTCATGGTAATGAAAAAAATCATAATTCTAAATTATAAAATGATACAGTATAAATTAACGAAAATAATAATTAGCGATAATTTTTTTTATATCGATCGCTGAACTTTCCATTGAATCCTATTGCTCAAGCGAACAAACAATTTGTACGTGTAAATATTTATATACATAATGTCTTGACGCTGTACAAATATTTTCCTTTTGTATCATGATTATTTGATTTTTTAAAATGACCGTTCTGTAACTTCGTCGGACGTTCGATGACCGGTAGAATCAACAGTGCGCAACAATATATTTTCTTGCTTATTTTTCTTAACGAGAATACAATAACAAAAGTCAGCACCAATTTCTTCTTTCATTATATTCGCTCGAGCTGAGTACAAGGAACTTTCACCGATAGGAAACACAAGTTTTTATTTCTCGTTCGAGATTGAAAGAGCCGTTTCTTTGCTATAATTATTGTACGCGTCTCAAAAACAGCACTCAAAGAGATGAAAAATGAAAAAAAAACTCCTCAACACGCTCAAAAACGATGGCATATCTTAGCAAAAGAATATCGATTCGGAAAAATGTTAACCTTGAATATAAAAAAGTAAATGCGCCGGATGAACGATCTTACCGGTTGGACAGTCGAAGACAAACTGAGATTTTCGTTACTCCCACAGATGATTCTACGCCTCGTAACTATGAATATCCCTCCTGGTTAACGGAATAACCAATGCTTGTGTGTTCAAAATACAGAACAAGCTTCTTCTTCTTCCCGCGCAATTAAAAAAAAAAAAACAGCAAAAACTTTTTTCCTCCTCAAGAAATCAATTTTAACAAAAGTTGATTATTCATTCTTGTCGTGTACACTCGCGACAAGAATGATTTTTTGAATCACCATTTACTTCAATGATGTATCGTCTAGAAGATAATTATGATTGCCGGATCGTCATAGCGTTGAAATCGACGTGCATTTTTTTTTAACGAAGATGTACAAATAAAAGGAACCGTCTGGCATACAATTCCAACAATAAGACGAATACTATTGGCAAAAATTCATACGCACAGTAAATTATTTTGACGTATACTAACGTTAATTATCTTAATAAAAAATAGAAAAACATCATACACTTCGTGTGTCTTTTTGCACTGCGTGAACTGTTCATTGTCACAAAATTATTCCATTATTGCAGAATTAATGATAACGTTGTATGAGTGTGAGATTCGAGCACATAAAAGACAACGAGACCAACGTTAAAAAGGAGAAACGCAATTACAAGAATTTGGTTGAATTTGGTAGTTATCCGTATTCGTATAATGCTATAACATTACATTAATGTTGTACAGAAATTAATATTTACGTTACAAAATAATATCAACCTCGCATGATCAGTCGGGAATGGACAGCAATAACACGCAAATTCGTTGCATCTGTGCATACATAGAGCAGTTTTTATCAGCGGAAGTCAATATTGGAAAGACCACAGCTGGTTAAAGATTTCGTAAGTAGCGCGTAACCTCAAACGGAGCAGTGCGCATATGTCAATTTGCACTTTCTTTCATTTTCGAAATAATTCAAAAACCATCCTAAATGGCTGCTACAATATCATCCAAAAGTGTAGCTCAAGTTCTGAATCTTAGAAACATTACAATATTTTATTCATTAAATCCAGGATAAAAAAAAAAACGAATGCCCTTCGATAAAGTTTAAGTTACCCAATACAGTAAAACTAAATCCAAAAATTACGCTCGTCTCTCTATTATTGAAGAACTTTCGTACCAGCTACAAATTGAAGAATTTGAGACTCGTTCGTATCAAATTCTTGATTCATTGTGAAATCTCACAAGCTGTGTATAAAATATAAAAGCTGTATTAAGGGGCTATTCTTGTGTGAAATCTCAAAAAATAAGCTGGTTTTAATTTTTTTTTTGAAAACTGTTACATGTATCGGTACAAATTTTTTTTTGCTTAAAGGTACATTGTTGGAGAATAGAAAATAATTTTTTTGTTGTTACATGTAAATGTATATTTATTTAACAACTTATAACCGTGTAAAGGCATGGAAGAAAAATATGTCGCTGGCGATGATTTGCGCTTTCCAGGCAATCTGAAACAAAAAATTCAAAAAGATTCTTTATCTGTACGAGTGTCGCTATAGCCCGAAGTAGAATTTTTAAAAAATATTATTTTTTACTTATACTTTCGCCCGAATTATGACGAAAGAAAACGTGCTTTTCGAACACTTTTGGGAACAACGACGCCATTTTGTTATTTGGCAATATAAAATAATAATTCTAGTTCGGGTAATAGCGACAGTCATACAGATTAAGAATCTTTTTGAATTTTTTGTTTCAGATTACCTGGAGAGCGCATATCATCAACGCCAACGACATACTTTTTTTCATGCCTTGACCGATTATAAATTGTTAAATAAATATACATTTATATGCAACAACAAAAAATTGTTTTCTATTCGGTAAGAGTGTACCGTTAAGCTAAAAAAAAGTTTGTACCGATACATGCAACAGTTTTCAAACAAAAAAAATATTTAAAAATAACTTATTTTTTGAGCTTTCACACTAGAATAGCCAATTTTAAATAAAAATGGCTTCGACTCTGGAAATATGTACGTCATTTGAGCGAGACGAATCAATTGATTATTGACATAAAACCAGTCGAATTATGCACGTTTATCTGTGAAAGTATGAACACATGTACGGTCAATTGAGTTTTTCCGATATCCTGCTATATTCTCAGTACGTTAACCTACCGGATTGCAAAAAAATATCCATTATCAAGCAATACTGATAACAGTAACGATAATAGCAGATGTAATAATAATAATATTAATTTTAATAATACTACTAATAATGAAATATCGAAGAATTGCTTTGGCGAATAAAAAAAAATTATACACAACGATTCTGTAAAGCGATATCGTATTAAAATATCCTGATAACCTTCTGAATACTTTAAGGGGAGAAAACCCTTTAGAATTTTCAAAAAATCGATTTTTTTACATATCTCGAAACTATAATATATTAAGAAGATAGTGTTAAAAGGAAAAATCGACATATGAAATATTTACGGAATTATAGCTCATAGTGGAGAGCGCCGGTCTAGAAAAAAAATCCAGAACTTGAAGATGTTACTCCATTACTTGCTGAAGAGATGAAGCAGCATCTCTTACCAATTTACAAAGATTTGTCGAGGGAAGATTTACTCGAAAGATGCTTGGGTGGCTATACCTAAAATGCGAACGAGAGTTTCAACGCAACAGTTTGGCGATTAGCTCCAAAACACCACCATTCTGGGCTCAAAATCGTTGAAATAGTAGCCTATATTGCTGTTGGGGTGTTTAATGAAGGCTATTCCTCCATTCTAAAAATTATGAATGCGTTGGACATAATTGTTGGGACGTACGCCAGAGTTTTCGCCGAAAACTCCGACGAGACACGGATAAAGAGACAGAACCGGATGAGCCTTTCCTCGACAAAAGCAGCTCGTACAGCCGGAAAACAGCAGCAAATGGAAGAAAATCAGCTTTTCAAGGAAGTTGATGGTTTAGTGTATAGGGCTGGAATCGCTGATTGATCGGTAAGTCACTAAAATTTATAGTTTTATCTTATTGAAACTTTAAACGTGATTATCTCGAAACTACATTTTCCAAAACTGCTCACGCTGTAGCTCAAAAAATGATTGATCGATCATGCTGAAATTTTCAGAGGTTTCTGTCTATGATATTACCGGAAGGATAAACCTAAAGTTTGAAGGATGTCGCGTAGATAAATATTATTTTGGGGTAAAAACTGTCGAAAATATGGTCGAAAATTTGAACTTTTGGTTAAAAAGCCTGCGTAATTTTCAATTTTATACTTTTTCATAATTTTATAGGTTTATCCTTCCCCTACATGTGTCAGTCATCGAAAAATATTTTTGTTTTCCGTTTCAGATGAACAGTAAAAATGTGAAAAATGAAGCATTTTTTTATTGCACAGGAAAGACGCCTGGGAGAAAAGGCTATAACGTCGCCATTTTCTTTTGTAAAGAAAAAATGTTTTTGAACTCTTTAAACCTATAATAAAATCATATTAAAATTTAAAAATTATGCGATTATTTCATCACCCTCAAAAAAATTCACAAAAAATGACTCATTTTCGGGCGTCTAAAGGGTTTTCTCCCCTTGAGGCCTTATATACGCGAAAAATTTCAAAATTTTTCATTTTTTAAATTATTTTTGATTCCATTAGCCTGAACGGTTAGGAATATTTTAAGGTTTACAGAATTGAAAAATTCCATTATGCTATTAAATAAGGTAAGATTGCATTTATAATAAATACCGCGTGGCGCGCCTGACCGCCAACTTCAAAGCCGTTTTTCCATGATTCACTTTTTTGAACCTTGTGAAAGTTCTAACTCTTGAACGAAGGTTCAGATCGCTTTGAAATGTTTACAACATATTCTTAGTATCATCACCTATCGTGTGAACCACAGAAACAAAAATTTCAATGACACAAAAAAATATAAAAAATAAAATACCGACAGAAAATTGAGTAAAAAAATTTTAAGTTTCGAATTTTTATTATAATATTTAAAAAAAATAATATTGTTGGTTCACACTGAAGATACATTCATTATGCAATTATAAATATGTTCATTTTTTTTCAGACATCCACATCGATACCGAGAACTTTCACCATCAACGCACGCGCAAAAAAAATAAATTGCTTTATTAAGTTATATCTCCGCCATTTGTTAATATTTCTGATTTTTTTTTTACATATACTTAACCATGTGCATAAATGATCTGTAAAAAAATGTTGTCAATATATGCGTCATTTTTTTTTAACCGCGTCTAGAAAAGTGCCTTCGAAAATCGGCGAAATCGCGTATATAAGGCCTTAAGCACGACTACGTTCATCAACCTCTTTAAAAAACTATATATATTATAACAGAATCGTAAAGGATCCACAGGTTCGTCCAGAAAATGTCCACTTATATGTTTTCGAATGATTGACATACATCATTTTTGATATTTTTTTTTTTTAAACACTAATGCAGTTGAGGACATTGTAAGGGTCCATCCTAATGTAACGACATAATAGAGAAATTTTTTAATTTGATTATAAAAGAGTAATTTAAGTGGTAGATTAAATATAATGCTGTTAAGAGACTGAATAATTGACGAAGTATCCTCTGACCCGAGGTCTTTTACAACAATACTATGTCGAAGTCGAATGGAGATTTATAGGCAATGCATATAATACATGAAAATAAACCGTGTATGACCCTACCGATTTGACCGTATGCGTATGGAGAAAAAAAAACCATCTACTTATCATCGCGGTCAGAAATTCTTGGGGCTTGGCCTTGAAGTGTTTACGCTGTACATTCGCTTCTCATCTTACTATGAAAAATTACGACAGCACGTGGAATATCCAGCCTGTATTATACATATCGAATCGGCACTATGACTGGAAATGAATAATTTTTTCCCAAATGGCGTACAGTCGAACCTCGATATAACGAATCTCTAAAAAAGAGCAATAAAGTTCGTTATATCGAGTTTTCCTTACATTGAGGTTTCGTTATATCGAGGTCATATTCCAAATAACATGTTATATCGAGGTTTTAACAAAAAGGACAAATGAAAATTGCTCTAATTTAAGGCTTTCTTTCTTTAAAAAAATATATATTAACACTACAAATACAGGGATATTTTTTAAAGAAAGAAAGGTTTAAATTAGAGCAATTTTTACAAGCAATTAGCAATTAGACCATAATTTATATAAAATATCATTTTTGAAAGCGGATTATTTTAAAATTAAACAACCATTTTGATTAAAACACATTTGTTGATTATAAAAAATTACGACAGCACGTGGAATATCCAGCCTGTATTATACATATCGAACCGGCACTATGACTGAAAATGAATGATTTTTTTTTCAAATAACGTACAGTCGAATCTCGATATAACGAATCTTTAAGGAAGAGCAAAAAAGTTCGTTACATCGAGTTTTCCTTATATTGAGGTTTCGTTATATCGAGGTCATATTCCAAATAACATGTTATATCGAGGTTTTAACAAAAAGGACAAATAAAAATTGCTCTAATTTCAGCTTTCCTTTCTTTAAAAATATATTAGCACTACAAATATAGGGATATTTTTTGAAGAAAGAAAGGTTTAAATTAATGCAATTTTTACAAGCAATTAGCAATTAGACCATAATGTATATAACATTATTTTTGAAAGCAGATTATTTTAAAAATAAACAAATATTTTGATTAAAACACATTTGTTGATTTTATGATCATACATATACATACTAACATAGCTTTGGTATCTTTATGTTCGTCAAAGTCTTCTAAAAAAATCGGTAATTTTCTTTTGCGTACCCTTAGACTTTTGTCTTTGAATTTGCTTTTCGATAGTTGCCGATCGCGTTTGCCAAGTTTTGGATAGTAATATGATAGCAGCGAGGGGGAGAAGGGAACGGAAGAAAGGGAGTTTATCGAGCGCTTCGTTATACAGAGGTTTTTTTCACAAAAATTCCTTGTATAGAGGTTAAGGAGTTACGTGGGTTTCGAAACCAAAAAAAGCATATTTTCTCTATTTTAAAAAAATATAATATATAAATTATTTCATTCAACATGTTAAGTAAACAAAAGAGCAACATTCGAACAATATTTTTTTTAAATTTCATTCAATAATTTGGGAAATTCAGCCGGTGGGACCTGGTTTCCGGAGACCCTTCAAAAAAAAGTGTCCTCGTCGTGGTCAGGATAACTCCCGATAACTTTATCTTAAATTAAAAAACAAATTTTTTTCTGGTAGTAGATAAGTATACCTCGTGATTGAACGGAGGATTTTTAAATAAATTGAAATTCGAATTTTTGGCAGAGTTGTATGCAAAATAGTTCAATTTTTGTTACAATTTACACTGCGTATAGCCTTGTAAAATTAGTTGTAATCGAAAAAAAAACCTCCGTTCAATCACTAGTCAATGCTATTTTGAAAAAGTGTGCAATATTTCAATAAGATCGATGCATTAGTTATTGCGAAATCGTGTCCACCGACTTCAAAAATAGTGTTTTGAGAAAAAAGCGTATCCTGCGTGACTCCCGGCCGGTCTTTCCCAACGGGGGGAATTCCTAAAGGCTCTCTTTCCTAGACTTTTACTCCGATTGACTTAAAGCTTTGGGAGAATATTCTAGACATATTGTACTATTAGATAATAAAAATTAAAAAAATGGGTATTTGAAATTCTCGAACCCACGTAACCCCTTAAGAACCCTGAAAATAAATTCGTTATATCTATAGTTTTTCTTCGTTGTATGAAAGTTTCGGGTGTCTCTCGGAAGGGAATGGACAAATCTTCATTATATCGAGGTTCGTTACATCGAGGTTCAACTGTAGTTTTCACGATAAATACATGGCGCTGAAGTGTGCATCGTTGGAATGCAACGGAAAATTAATTTCTTTTAGTAACACAATTTTTTTTTTTGCTCATTTAGACTGTACAAATTGCTCAAACGTTTCTACGTATTCGTCTAAAAAATTCACGACCTCAATTTGTAAAAAAAAAGCTTGGAGTAAAGATAAAAATGAAGATATAAAAAATGAAAGAAATAATATCGTCGCATTGAAACGATGCAAACTTTGATGTCATATAAATCCGACAATTTCTCCGACAATTTTATACAAACCATGCTATAAAATTATTATATTTTGACCCATATATTTTACAGTAATATGGAAGTATTTTTTAAAACGTATCATTAAAAGAACTGTAAATATTTCGTAATGCGTTGACATTATACGAAGTTCAACGACATGTAAAACTCATCGCCAGTAACATATTCGTGATCTTGTTTTTACGAAGATAACAGTAAAAATACATCAACTGCCGCTAAATGTTACTTGCGCATTTCCACAGTTATTAAAAATTAAGTTAACAACGAAGAACATTAGGGAAAAATCCAAATGTTTCATTAACCTTAAATGAACAGTAGAAAAACGTAAATAGTAAATTCTACGTCACATTTTTTAAGGAGGTTGGAGCGTTACCCACTATCCAAGATTAAAAATATATATATATACAGTGGGTAAAAAGAGTATTTGTACACCGCGTGTTTTTCAAATTATCCTGCGAAAAAAAAATAAAATACTATAGCATTTTTTTTTTCAAAAAAAAATAAAATATTCGACAAAAAATTTCGAAGATAAATAATATGGTAAAGCATTTTATTTTTTTTCGTAGGACAATTTGAAAAACACGCGGTTTACAAATACTTTTTTTACCCACTGTATATACGTGTGTATTATTGTCCACACTATACTGAGTCTTTACGATTTTTTAAAAATGTTTTCACCACAAAATACCAGAGGTAAAAAATAGTTTAATATATGTAATTTTACGTGCCGTTAGGCTAGGCGAGACGTTCACGCTACGGGTGACGTATTTTTTTTCGGCTAGTTAGCATCAAGATGACCCATTTCTAACAACGAATTTGTAAACATTCAGAAAAAAAACCCCATCTTGCCCATCGAAAACATATATATTGAATATTGAACGATCAAAATTCGACAAAAGCTTACGAATCTTTCTAATCCTTTTAATCGCTTTAATATTTTTGATCCTTTTAATCCAATAAAATATTACGACTCTTTTATAATAATCAGAAATATTATACTTTTTCAAGTTGGCAGTAATCCGACAGTTTTTCCTTTTCACGTAATAAACGTATAAAAATGTATAATTCTGTCTTTTAATTATATATTTTATGAAAACTTAGCATCTACAGAATAAATCTATACCTCCATACCGCTCCAACTTTTTTAAGTGCGCAGGATACCATGGCTTTCGACCCTCAGTGTGGGTGACAGGTTTTATTTTATCTCCAAATACAATTTTAGTAGATACAACCCTCAGCTTTCTATTGAATACTATCTGGCATATAGATTTAAGGAGGTACGACTACTCCTTCAGGATCAACAAAGAGACTAAATTTATGTTATCCTCCGAGTGTTCTGATTTGTGTTAACTTATGTTGAATATTCGTATTGTTGATCCCAATGTGCCAAATTTGTGGTAAATATTTTATTTAGTGCATGCGTACTAATAAAAACTAAAAAAATTAGATCCTCAACGACTCTGGAGTCTTCACGACGATTTCCAAGCAGTAGCGAGATTTTGTAACTCGGTAGCGAGCGTTTTCCCTATCGTTAGCTAGCGACGTTGACAACCCTATGGGTACTATTTCGTTAATATGATGATATTCAACCGGAAGTTGAAATCGTTTTATAATGTAGTGCTTCAACTACACGGTGAAGTTCGAATTTTCGATTTTTTACAATATCTATTATGGCTAATTTATCAAATTTCCGTTTTTCAATTACCTTAATTGAATACGTGAGCAACAAAAGCGTGATCACCGCACTCCATAAGACGACGTGCTTCACTAGCTCAAAGTGCTCGACTTTGCAATGTTATTGCGAAAAAACTGAACGGTCAATATAGTTCAAATGTTTCCAAAAGGTGCATAACGTATTCGTCAACATCATATAAAAATTTCAGACTCGAAAGTTGGATTCATCTCCATGATCGTACCTCCTCAAACAAAGGCGAAAAGGTTCCAGCCAAGTCGTAGATCTTTGAAGTAAATCTAGTGGTTGACCAATAAATATCAAAGGACACCGATCTTTTTTAGAGGTAGAACGTAGAAGCTTTAATTTCACTATTTCTATAATTCCACTTCATTTTTATCGATAAAAAAATCTTAATATCTGGTACTTTCGCATCGTTTTATATGAAAAGTCCTAAATAACACAAAAATTTCAACGTCAATAATCGTTGTAATTGATATCTATCCCGGTTGTAATTGATGTCTATCCCAGCAAAAACGATGATAGTAAAAGGCCCATGCTAATTACAACAATGCCCATTACCGCAAATAGTTCAGTAATGCTAACTATACTTTATTGGTTACATATCACATTATAATGTCTATCAACCATATTGTAATGATTTAGCCAATCAACTGTAATTACTTTTACCAAACAAATGTTTTCAGCTCGTGTGTAGTGAAACTTATGAAAGCTTCAACATAGGGAAATTCGACTCCGTTAGATTAATTTAAAAACCGATTCGTGTGGTTGAAAAATCCATTCTTTCATTAATTCTTTCCAGATCTCTTTTATTCAATTTATTTGCAAATTTATCCTTTACCCTGAGAATTAAAGCACCTTTTTTTTGCAAAATGTTCTTTTTTCGCTTTTTACCTTGCTTACTGTCTATATTGCACCATGAGACTATATCTACAGTGTTTATCATCGATAACAGTCTAAGATTCATATTCCATATGAAGAATGTCTTAAAGATGGTTTCACATCGCAGATTTTTAGTGACTACTTGGGAGAGAAAGCTGTTTAAGGGGTTACGTGGGTTGAAAATTTCAAAAAATCAATTTTTTTAAATGTTATCATCTAATAGTACAATATGTCTAGAATATTCTCCCAAACTTTTAAGATAATGGGAGTAAGAGTCTAGGAGAGAGAGCCTTTGGGAATTTCCCCCGTTGGGAAAGACCGGCCGGGAGCGACGCAGGTATACGCATTTTTCTCAAAACACTATTTTTGAAGTCGGTGGACACGATTTCTCAAAAACTAATGCACCGATCTTATTGAAATTTTTCACGCTTCTTCAAAGTAGCATTGACTAGTGATTGAACGAAGGTTTTTTTTCGATTACAACTAATTTTACAAGACTATACATAGTGTGAATTGTACCAAAAATTCAACTATTTTGCATACAAAACGGCAAAAATGTCAAATTTCAATTTTTTTTTAAATCCTTCGTTCAATCACGAGCTATACTTATCTACTAACAGAAAAAATTTGGTTTTTTAATTTCAAATAAAGCTATCATGAGTTATACTGACCACCACGAGGACACTTTTTTTTAGGGGTCGCCGGAAACCAGGTGCCACCGGCTGAATTTCCCAAATTTTTGGATGAATTCTTTAAAAATATTGTTGAATTGTTGCTCTTTTATGTGCTTAACATTTTGTATAAAATAATTTATATATTACATTTAAAAGAAATAGAGAAAATATGCTTTTTTTACTTCGAAACCCACGTAACCCCTTAATTGGTCTGTCTGTTGGAGAATTTATTTGCTCCCAACACAAAATATCTTCATCTTACCGACATTAAACGAGAGTGAATGCTCCCTTAAAAACGGAAACAATGTCGACGGGTCGACACTGATGGGAACACGTGTATGACTATGGTATGGAAGAAAAGAGAGATTGGGGTCTAGAGTTCACTATTGGCATTTTACTGGAGATTGGTATATATAAGAATATACATATTTCTGACTGAAAGGACGTTGGACCAACCAATGGTAGATTGCCAGAAAAATCTAAAGTATTATTGGTTGAACGTTCTAACGGTACACCCGACTACTGGCTTGTTGGGTTATTGCCAAAAAAAAATATTCATGATTGCTAAAACATCCATTCCCTCTTAGAGATTATATTAAAGAGCTGGCAATATTTTAACGGACTCGGCGAACCGTTATGATCATCTATAACAAATATTATTCCTTAACTTACTGTCCATTGAAGAATAACAATTAAAATAAAAATTAATAACTCGCTTAGAAGAATGAAATCGTAATAGTATATTAAAAAATTTATATGTAAAAAAATATTTTAAAAAAGCAAGCTTTTATTTAATGTACTAAAAAGTAGAAAATAATTTTTTTACCAAGTCAACTATATGTTACTATAAATAAAAGCTTGGGACGTTGAACTTTTTAAATGTTCAATAAATTTGATTAATTCAGTTTCATTAACCGTATTTAATTTGGCACAATAGTAATTCGACAAATTATTATCACACGTTTATACTCAGTTTCATGATTTTTATTTAAGAAATCTAAAGTTGTTTACAGTAAATTAAATACAGTTGATATGTTAACGGATTTATATAAATTAAAGATTATACGTCTAAATTTTGAGCGCCCCAAGCTTTTATTTATAGTCACATATAGATGACTTGATAAAAAAAATGTTCTCTCTACGTGTCTCTACTTTTTAGTACATTAAGGGAGTAGATATCTTTACAACTTTCAAGAAATTGACTTTTTCCCTCATAAAACGTTAGTCCAATGTCTTAAAAATATCGTACCGAAATTTGAACCAAAATTCGAAGCCGTTTGGAAATTATAGCCACAAACGTGACACAACTTCCCGACGCTTGAGGGCACTGCATGTATAATCGTGCGTTACCGACGGGGCTACATATCTTTTATACTCTCCTGTTTCTAAATGCGTCCACAGTTATTTTTTAGCATACTCAAAATACTCAAGAGGCTCAAAGAGCAGGGAAAAATCAAATGGCTGAAGAAAATCAATTCTTCGAAGAAGCTGAAGGCCCTGGAATCGCAGATTAGCTGGTAAGTAATTGTTATCATTGACTTTTTCCGTAACCAATCTTTAAACGCGTTTTATTCAAAACTACATTTTTCAAATTGGCACCCTCACGTAAAAACTATTCAAACAATCTTAACCAAATTTGGTACATGACTGAACATCACTACCTAGGCTGTAAGCCTAAATGTTTTAAAAAATCGACCAAGAAAAGTACTTTTCCATATCAAAATACAAGAAAAATTTAATCAAAAATCGCAATGTCTATTTAAAAATGGTAGAATTCTTCCAATTTTTTAAATTTTTTACTTGTTTTTAGGCTTACAGACGAACTATGAATGTTTTCAATGAAAATATTCAACCCTATTGGTTTCAGATGAAAATAACGAACACCAGAGTGTATGCCATTTTCGAAGTCTCGAGTCGACCTGCGCCAAAGCCAGTGGGATATCTCAGCCATTTTTTTCATATTTTTGTAACTTAAAAAATACGCTTTGGTAGATCAAAATACACCCAAAGTAAGACCAAAGTACAGAAATCCTGGAGAACTGTGACAGGCGGCATCTATCATAGATGGTGGCTCACCACCTATTGGACCCTTTAACGTGCGATCGAAGAGCACTTAGAGCCAATTCAAACACAGACGGCTACGAATTTGTTTGTATGTATTAGTGAGATTTTATATGGATGATTAGATATCGCTAATTTTACATGAAAAGTCGAACATTTTATGAATATATAGTTTTTTTTAAGTTGAATCATGCATTGCCACGTCTTAGATGCACGTTTGCAACATTTCAGAGCAAAATTTCAGAGTAGTCGGGAAGTGGGTGAAATATCGATTTTCCATTTTGCATCTCACATAAAGTGAAGTTGAATAAAAGCTTGTAAAAACGTATTCAAAAGAAGCAAAACAAAACGTATACTTCAATGCTGCGTGAATACATTTTCATTGTAAATTTTTTCATAAATTACTTGCTTAATATTTAATTATCTAGCTGACTTATTCCATGAGTTATTAAAAATTCAAAAGCTAACGCTGCTGAAACATCAAAATTAACTAATAAAATTTAAAACGAACCCAAACAAATTTATCAATAGTTAATTTTAAAATAATTTATACTTCTGTATTGACTTCCAGAATTGGAATCAATAAAAAAATCGATTCTTCTAAGAGAACCGAATACCCCTACTTCAAAGTTGAACTGGCATTGGACACACATAATTCTCCAAAAAAACACTAGCCCTTAATATTCATCGGTAAAACGCTTGGTAACAACTCCCTTGTATCGTATATCTAATACTTCTAGCCTCTAATTATATTTTTCCGAAATGTGTCGGGGAGTCCCCAGATCCTACCACATCCCTATAAGGATTTGATAGGGACGCCGCGCGTAATGAGTCCACATTGGAATCTAAGTGGATTCTGCTCTATTTCCCGATTGACGTCGTATGAGAATTTTTTATTTTGAATTCTTAACCGAAGTTTATTTTATCTCTCGAACAAAAAAAAATATCTTTACGTGATTCCATGCACACATTTATTGGAGAGTCCCAAAATGCACCCACATGTCTATAGGGATTTGTTAGGAACACTGCACATAGACAATCCTCATTAGGATCCAATTGGATTCTGCACTGCTCCCCGATGAACGCCGTTTGAGAATTTTTATCACATTCGAATCGAAAAAATGCGAAAAGTCACGAGAAAAAACTTGGAATGTTGACATATAACCTGTGGGGTGTGTACGTGTGCGGTGATATTATGACAAAGTGCATTAAAGTAATTAACAAACGATAATTACAGTGGAATTTTTGTGATGTGATTCAAATAAAATTTTAAGATAAACTTTTTTAAGCAATTTATACTTGTTCAAGATGCGATTTATGCCTTTTTAAAATCCACTCGTTTTTCTTATCTTTGTATTTTGTTTTGCAAATTCAATGTACAGAATGCGATGTGATCTATCAAAATCCCGAGTAGAAATTGTGCTAGCCTGTCTGAGTTACGTGCTAGTAACTGACTCGCCTAATTGAGATCATACGAACCGACAAATGGCTGCCTCGCTATGAGCTAATAATATTATAAATATTTTGTTATCCAGCCCTTATCCATCCACTGCCCAATTGATTTTCACTATAGACGTCGCTGCGTTACAATAAAAAATGCCACCTAGTAGCTAGGCCGTACTGGACTAGCCAGCCATGGTTACGAATAACAAAGTGAGGTTATGTGATTACCCGTACTATCATCCAGCGAATGACTCATGGCTGGCTAGCCAACTTGAGTTTCAGATGGCGTTGCGAATGAACAAAACTCTCAAGGGTGTACCTCACCATGACCTAGCCAACACTAGCTAACTGCGACTATGCATCCCTAAGTTAGTCACTGCGTAGCCAAACTTGATTAAAGAAGTCGCTGCCTTACGATAAAAATACCACCTAATGACTAAGTCGTACCTGGCTAGCCAATGATCGTCACATATCACAAAGTGGGGTTATGTGACTGCATGTAGTCCCATTGAGCGATTGGCTCATAGCTGGCTAAGCAATTTAAGTTACAGATGGCGTTGCGAATGAAGAAAAAACATCCTCAAGTGGGTATCTCGCGATGACCTAGCCAACACTAGCCAACTCCGGTTATGTGCTCTTTGATTAGCCACTGCCCAGTCGATCGTGATTAGTTTATATAATCTTTATATCGTTATGAGGAGTTTATATAATGGATTGCATTCGTTGCAGTAACATTGTGCTCATTAATTCGTCACTAGCCAGAATAAATGTTTGGATAAATACAATTTGAGGGTATTTAATTCTATGCGAATATAGTTCGTAATGCAAAAAAAGAGTAATCAATCCGAAAATGTTATTTAAATTTGTTAATCCACCCATTTCTTAATAATGCAACTTTTTCGTAACCAACATTGGCAGTTGAGGAAGAAAATCGTAAGATTACGCCACGATATAAATAATGTAAAAAAAAATGTTTACACATTATCTGGAAAAGAAATATTATACAGCTGCGGGATATTTTTTAAATCTAGTCACCGCCTAATTTTCTATATCCAGTCACTAGACAACGAAAGCGTTGCAAGGCTGGACAGTTACTAGCTAAAACGGCTAGCTAATAGCGATTTGAGATATAATTTTACTAGCTCGGAGCTAGACGGTGATGAGTTGCATTTTCAACTCGGAAATCGTATCGCATTCTGTTCTATAATGTAGGAATCGCTTAGGATTCAAAATGGATTCGAACATTGGATTCCAATGGGGATTCCCTATGAGAGTCCAATCTACTAGCCTGACGTTTTCGTATAGAGATTCAATATGATGGCCCATTGGATCCCTATCAGAAAGTAGGAACAAATATGGGAATTCAATTGGATTCCTACGACAATTCCGCACGAGTGTCGGCAAACTCGTGAATAGTGTATATTTGCTGCGAATTAGTGTATCGTTACTAATTGGCGATGATGAAAATGTAACGTTATATTCAAACATCAGCGTGCAAAACCCGTTTCTATCGAGAAAATAATGAAGATATCCGACACTTCGTTCGTTACTTTTCCACAGAAAACATGTACAGTAACTCGAATTTCTTGTCGTTTACCATATTTCCTTAATCCTTTTGGCACGTGATCCGCTAGTGCGTGGATACGTTATCACATCCGGAGTTCGGAAAAACCGGAATATGTATAAGGTAAACCAATCAGTGAATGGACGAATAAGTATACTGTAGGCTTCACATGGAATGTAAAATGAAAATAAAGTCGAAACCGCTTATAATGACATTGCTTACAACGACGAATCGGCTATAACGTCGGTACTTCAGGGTCCCTTCAATGTCGTTATGACTGGTTTTGACTGTACAATGAGAACATTTTTTTAAATTGCTACAGCTAAATAAAGATACTATTCTGATAGTAGACAAAAATATTCCAAGTAATTGCAATAAATAATATTGGAGGAACTGATAAATAAGTAGCGAAATTACTAAAACTACATTATAATACATTAAAACATTATAATAATCTTATACATATGAATATTATATTTGTTATTACGACTTTGTAGAAAATATACAAAGTTTTTTGCATTTTAACGTGACAATGTCAAAAAAACTAACAAAGTTTGTTTCGACAGAGAAACGGAGGATTAAATATTGTCAGAATTGAAAGAACGAATGAAATTATTTTAAGACAACATTTGATTAAATGTACACTACCGCTCAAAAGTTTGGATACGCCAGTCGATATTTCTTGCCGCACTAAAAGTTAGATAGCTCCGTCAAAAAAGAAGAATAACCAAATTTAATGGACGACGTTTTGAAGGGAACAAATTCAGCTTTGTTTTGCTTTTTTGAAATATTTTTTATGATTTTTTTTCGACCCGATACAGTCTTTTGTACGTGACCGCTTTTCGTCTATTTTTCGAACATCGAGAATTGGGCGCATAACTTATAGAATTTTTTTTTTGTCATTTTTATCCATGATAAACTTGAACGGGGTAGCAGAAGCTCTATTTTCGTTTTTTAGAAAGTTTCGTACGATTTTTTTCCGCAAAGTTATTTCATTTTTTGCTAAAAAAGACAAATTTTGGAAAATGCAATGTAAGTCAAGAACTATAGGTTTTAAGGAGAAATGTCACAGATGTAAAAAGTTGCGTAAGTTTATACTAGATCGCCTGGAATTTTTTCAGAACTTTTCTTTGAGATTTTTTTTTTTGACCATTTTCGCTCGAAACTATGATGAGTAGGATGGCTCAACCCGAAAAGTATGGCGTTTAGGACAAAATATCAAGAGAAGAAACTTTTTTAATTTTCGTTTTTAAATTCGCTTGAATTTTTTCAGAATTTTCTTTTGAACTTTTTCTCGAAATTTTGATAAAATTCAAGCGAATTTTTAAATCGAAAATTAATTTATCTTTTTTTGATATTTTGTGCCAACTGCCATACTTTTCGAGTTGAACCATCGTACTCATCGGAGTTTCGAGCGAAAATAGAAAAAAAAATCTCAAAGAAAAATTCTAAAAAAATTCCAGGCGATCCAGTATAAACTTACGCAACTTTTTACATCTTTGACATTTTCTCTTAAACCCTATAGTTCTTGAGTTACGTTGCATTTTCCAAAATTTGTTTTTTTTTTGCCAAAAATAAATAACTCTGCGAAAAAAAAATCGTACGAAACTTAAAAAAAATGGAGCTTCTGCTACCCCTTTCGAGTTTATCGTGGATAAAAATGAGAAAAAAAAATTCCATAAGTTATGCGCCCAATTCTCGATGATCGAAAAATAGCCAAAAAACGGTTGCGTACAAAATTGCGTACCGGGTCGAGAAAAAATCATAAAAAATATTTCAATAAAGCAAAACAGAACTGAATTTGTTCGCTTCGAAACGTGGTTCGTTAAATTTGGTTATCTTTTTTTTTACGGACCTATCTAACTTTTAGTGCGGCAAGAAATATCGACTGGTGTATTCAAACTTTTGAGCGTCAAATATTGTCAAATATTATTTGTTGATTATTTGACTTGACAAATCATTGTCAAATATTAACCGTATTTAATTTTGCAATTTTCGGCAGATGCGATACATTTTTTTCTCTGCTTTGAGAATTATCAGAACAGAGCCCATATGTCCATTCACTGGAAAAAGGTAAGAATGCAGCGCCCGTGAACAAACATGCTTCATTCTGACCAATTATTACGAATTTATCTAAATTTTTTGCAAAAAATCGAAGGTTGATTCTATCTCGAATAATACAAGTAATACTTACTCTGAAAACTCATAAAAACACTTACTGTGCGTAGCATAACTAAGTTGCGCGGTGTGCAATTACGACGTAGTACAAAAATTCGGTGTGGCGTGAATATCCGATATTAAACGAAGAAATTGGTTTTAACGTCACCTGTGATTTTTATGCTAAATTATAGTGATTTGGATTTTTATCGGCAATTTATATTCTTCACTTATGTCAAATAATCAGCTTTCGTCCATTTAGTGGTCCACGTATATGAATATACACTACTGCAAAAAATTAAAGGAACAGAACATTTCTTCACTTTTTTAGTGTTCTTTGAAGCGCTGTATTTCTGTGAAAAATGGTCGTATGGAGATGAAAAAAAAGCATTTTGAAGCTTCAATTATCTAGTTTTGAGATATTTTGGTCAAACATTTTTGTGAGCTACGGCTATCTCGCAATCATAAGAAATAGCGCGAGACAAACATTTTCAACATTTTTTGTTTTTTTTTCAATGCATAGGTCAGTTAGCTTATTTATTCAGTTTCAATTTCATTTTTTGTTAGTCGCCCTACGTCAATTTTTTACTGAGATATCCGACTTTGAATGAAAAAGGATTCTTTTGTCTTTAATTATCGATATCTCAGCAACCAATGATCGCACAGGGAAGTAAAGAGCAGTTTTGAAAACTTGAATACATTTCCTACGAGACCCTTCTATTGATTTTTGAGAAACAATATTTTTTCCACCCTTAACATCAATTTGAAAAGAGTACAAAAAAATGACTTTTTCTGGTGTTTCAATAAATCTACCACTACTTTACAAATTTCATGGAAAGACTAATATTACCAGGTTTTTTTTTCAACTTAATATACCCCCAATAGCCCTGTGAATTTTCAAATTGATCCATCGAACCGTTTTTTCGGACCGATTGATCAAAGTTTTACAAAACATTTAAAGGAACAAGTGTATCGTTCCTAAACATCGTGTAATAATCATAAAAATGAAAGGAACAATTTTTTTCACAACTTTGCGCTAGTTCAATTGCATTCATTAAAAGTTGGTACCCCCAAGCTGTATTCACTACTCGATCTAAGAATATTTATGTGATTAACTCTCGATATTTTCTGCGATGGTTATTCGGGTTACAAAAAACAGTTCTTCCAAAACTCATTTTTTTTTTTTAAGAAGACCTGGCAACATTAGTCTTTCCATGAATATTTGTAAAGTAGTGGTAGATTTACTAAAACACCAGAAAGAGTCATTTTATTGGGCTTTTTTTCAAATTGAGGTTACGGGTGGAAAAAAATTGTTTCTCAAAAATCAATGAAGGGATCTTGTAGGAAGTTCCCTGTGCGATCATTGGTTGCTCAGATATCGATGATCAAAGACAAAACGATCCTTCTTCATTCAAAGTCGGATATTTCAGCAAAAAATTGACGTAGAGAGACTAACAAAAAAAAAGAAATTAAAACTGAATAAACAAGCTAACTAACCTATGCACTGATTCAATTGAAAAAAAAATTCCCGGGCCCGTAGACCCTTGAAAAAAAAACTGTCTCGGCCTATTTCTTATGATTGCGAGATAACCGTAGCCCTCAAAAAAATGTTGCCAAAATATCTCAAAACTAGAGACTTGAAGGTTCAAAATGCTTTTTTTTTCATCTCGATACGAAAATTTTTCACAGAGATACAGTGCTTGAAAAAACACTTAAAAAAAGGAAAGAAATGTTCTGTTCCTTTAATTCTTTCGAGTGGTATATTTCTATACATAAATAGATCGAGATATAAGCGTAAAGCAACAAACGCCTTAGTCTGATTATTGTAATGACGAGGATATAATTATAAATAAGAATATGGGATCGAACGTCGTAAGACCTCGTAGGATTTCGCTTCTTTTGTGAATTTCAAAAAGGAAAAATAAAGGATCCCGATCCTTTCATTGCAATATTTGGATTCAAAGAAGAACGTTTCGTGTATGCGCTTGCTCGTTACGATAATATTAATTAATGTTACATACCTGGTGGATTCGTGGACGACGTACGGTTTGTTTCTGACGATATCGACTGCTCACGAGAACTCGAATACGGTAAGTTTCTGCTGCCGAAAACCTGAATTACTCACAGTCTCGCGGAGTTCAATACATCGACGAACACTGAGCGTCGTTGGTGAGGTATCGGAGAAGAGACCGTACGTGCTCTCAGATATGCAGTCTCTCAGTACACAAAGTCTCTTATCCTCAGGGCTTTTGTTTGCTAAATTAATGTACGCAAAGTTTTTTTTCGCCTGGAATATGAGCCTACTTTGAATAAAGTTTACGCAAAGTCTTTTCATCCTCATGGCTTTTGTTTGCAAAGTCCATCCTCATGGCTTTTGCTTGCTAAAGGTGTTCGATGTCCTAACCGGTTCCAAGTGTACTTTCGTTAATGAGGAGGGTATTGCGTCAGAAGGTGCTAAAAATATTCATCCAATTTTCGAAATTTTCAGCTTTTATCTAAAACTTAACAACGAGTGAAGAAACCTAGGTAAACCATATTTCTAGAAGTGCTGAGACATCAGACTTTGGATAGATGTCGAAACATTACCCTCTATTTGGCAGAAATATGAAAAAATATTTGTTTAAGGTAGTAGCCTCGCCAAAGTCACGTTGAAAAGTTTATTCTCCGCTCAATCGATGAAAGCTTCGAAATATTCCGAAATATCCTTATAATGTAGGTTGTACATCTTATCCGAATGTAAAAACTTATAAAGTAACGATAAAAACGTATAATGTTTATCTAACCCTCACTTTTGTATCAAACTATCCATTCCGGCTGCTAATACGTAGATACTCTGCGTATACGGATATACACACACTACTGTAATATAGTTCTAGTCTGCTCCAGTCATTTCGTGGCGCTAGCGTCGCTCGACATTGCTTAATTTAAATCGCTATATCTCTAAAACTAGACGGTCAAAATGCATGATTTTTGTTTTACCCACTTTGTCATATGTTTCTCTGTAATTGATCATTTAAAAAAAAATTCTGTTCCGAAGTTATTGGGTGAAATGTGAAATTTCCCACTGCTCCCCATAAGAACACGTGTAAAACCGTGAAATCTTTAATTGCCAATATCTCGAAAACGGAAGGATGAATGCTTTTAAAATTTTGCAACTAATCATTTAATATTGTCCTAAATGGGTCCTCAAAATTGAAGAAAAAATCTATAGAAAAACGCCTTGGCGAGATTACTACCTTAACTATTGCACGGTACATTTTATTCTGCAGAAATAACGATACTCTAGCATTATGTGTGTTGATGAGGAACCTTCGACATGAGGACGAGGCAACGTATAATTATGATATCATTGGTAGAAATACTGGAAATAATTACATGGGACATTCAAAACAAATGAGCAATCATGAAGATTATATTCATAAGTACCAGTGACAGAATAATTGATAAGTTTTATTTTCAATATTCTAAGCAACCGACGCTGGTGGTTGGGCGGTCGGGGTGCGGCTTGGGCGATCACTGATGTCAAGCAGCCTCGAACGAGGTCAATACTTGGTGCGGTGACCGATTAGCCGTGCTCTGGCTGGCGCATCGACGAGTGAGCGGGAGGCCGTTTTTCTGAGCCCTTGGTATACATACCTTGAGCAAAAGGTCTGTATACCAAGGAATCAGAGAATACAGGGCCGTCTATACCGGTACGGGTTTTCCACAGTTTCCCCGTACCCTCGGCAAATGCGGTATAGTGTAGCTTAAGACGGCTGTGGACGCAACGGAAGTTAGGTTGGATTAGCGAAGTGCGGGTAGGGAGTGATAGGAAAAAGGATTCAATCGGGAAGGGTAATACGTAAAAACTCATAAGAGTATACGTTGGAACACTGCAAAAAAAAAAAATATATTCTAAGCAATATTTAATTTATAACAAACGGTATAATTAAACGCTTAATAAATCTGCCAAAAAATAACGTGTTGACACGTGGGAAACAAACGATCGTTCGAGCATAAAAACATTTCGAACAATCTTATGTTGTTCGAAATGTGGAATGGTGTGTGATATGGTGAATGATATTTTTCTTCGTTGAATTGATGAAGAAAGAAAAGCCTTTATAAACGGAAAGCTTTTCCTCAATCAAATAAATACTTGATCACGTAAGTCTCATACGGAATTTCATACCACGAATAGTATGAATAATCATAATAATAAAACCCTGCAAATCTTCTATATCCCTTCATATCTTTTATCGTTCTTATATACTTATTTTTCGCATTTCTCATTCTTCTCTAATTATAAGATATGTTGGATGTCAGAATTTTTCCATCGTCATGCATATAGCTCTTATATCTAAATTTAAGGTATTAGGTACTGGATGGACCGTCGGGCAAAATGTTAGTCGAAAATGGGCGAATCGTGGATTTACGAGTTTAGATCATGTCGTACATGTTTAGCCTTACAAATAGCGAATTTAATAATAAATTAAAACTTAGAAATGTTAATTGTCCACTTGTCATAATAATTGAAGTCAAATTCGACGATATTGGCGTGTGTTTGACTGAGGTTTTGTCAGTGACTGTACATTACGGTGGCCCAAAAAAAATCGGTATTTTTTTCGCTATAATAGTTGTTAGGAATAAGTTGGAGTGTGGTGAAAGAAAAAACCTCGCGAAAGGTGGGGGTCGTAGCTCAAAATTAAGAGGTGGCGCAAGCGACTTTTATTATTTTTATTGCAATTGATGACGAAATACCATCCCAGATAGACACATTTAGCTCATATTGGCATCATATGGGCATTATCTATGGGGCATAGAAATTAACACAGCTATGTGTCGCTTATGAGCGCTCACCTTCAAGTCATATTTGCATCACATAACGATTCATAATAACACATCCAATTAAAGCAAAGTTGTTCTCACGCGAGTATGCATGCAGTGAATTCAACAGCACTAGCAAAATCGGCTCACGAATATCCAACAATAACGGCGTGCATATGGGGTTCATATTGGTGTTAAAGGGTGACGTAAATGTTGTGTTCATATGGAGCTCATATGAGAGTCACGGCTTGAAGAAATTTTAGTACTCATATGGAGCTCATATGGGCGTCACGGCGTGACGTAACTACGTTGTGCTCATTTGGAGCTCATATGGGTGTCACGGCGTGAAAAAATTGTAGTGCTCATATGGAGCTCATATTGGCGTCATGACATTATACAATTGTTGTGCTTATATGGACGTTAGAGGGCGTAACCCGTACTACGATACTGTACAGGCTGCCGGATCTGTGCATGAAATGAAAAAATTAATAAGTCTACAAATTATGAATAAAAAAAAATGTCTGGTAGTATTTTTATTGCTACATATGTTATATTGCTACATATGTGATAATTGGATTAAAACGTGTTCTGCCTCATTAAAGTTTTTGCCTAGCCTCGGTTTCGAACCTACGTCTTCTAATTCTAGAGCTGAGCGCGCTACCTACCTAACCATCCTATCACTTCTGTAAATTTCCTTTTTTTGTTCCTTACTTTTATCATTTTAAAAAATGTCAATAAGTGGGCAAACGTTGAAGTTTGCATTGTTGCAATGCAACGAAAATTAATTTTTTTTTACTACTGATTTTTTTTGCCCATTTAGACTAAAAATAACTGAAACGTTTTTACGTATTCTTATTATAGTTTTACGACTCCAAGACTTTTGATCATAAAAAAAAAACGAATTACTGCAGTTATTATTACGTATATCATATAAAATTAATACCTTGTTGTCCTTGCTAAATATTTTTGTAATATAAGAAAGACATCCAGATGCATTAAAAGGAATTATGAAAAAATGTTCAATTTTTTATGAAGGTATACTACATCCATTTGAATAAAAAAAATAACAAATTCTTAGAAATTAATTTTTATTGAAATTTTATTTCATTATATAGTACTTACTATCGCCGTGGTATGGTGCTCATAGGAAGGATTACTGAAAAACATGCATATCGCCGTCATATTGCGCTCATCGAATGTATCACTGAGAAAAATGCATATCGCCGTCATATTGCGCTCATCGAATGTATCACTGAGAACCATGCATATCGCCGTTATAGAATGTATCACAGAGATACACGCATATCGCCGTCGTATTGCGCTCATGGGGTGTACCACTGAGAAATATGCATATCGCCGTCATATTGCTTGCATGGCATGTCTACTACCAGTTCTAACCCAGTGAATACACCAACATAAAATATTGGATGATTACCATATGACGTCTATCTGCAAATATTCATTGCAGAATTCACATTTGCCCTCTTACGAGTTCATCTTGTAGTCAATGGATGATGCATTTCGAAACGACAAATTTAAGTCACGATGTATCTCAAATCCAAGGTACTGAATGAGCTCATGAAATGTATTCACCAACGTAAACCAAATTGCGTTCATGTTAAGTACAATTCATGAGAACAATTGATGTTACCATAGTGAATACACACCAAAATGTCTACACATGACTTCAATATGACGTAAAATTTGCGGATGTTAATTGCGGACACTTGAGCACAGCGATATGAGTTCGACGTGCTCTAAACGCACGATACATTTGTAAACGACATATTAAGATCAAAATGTTTTGTAAATGCATGATACTAAATGAGCTCGGGGCTTTGCATCACAGCATGTAGTCAATATGCTGCAAAATTTGCTTCATCAATATTATGCACGCCGTGATAATCATCACCGTCTATCTGGGTTATGTGTGTTTATGAAGAACCTTCGACATGAGGACGAGGCAACGTATAATTATGATATCATTGGTAAGAATACTGGAAATAATTACGAGACACATTCAAAACAAATGAACAATCATGAAGATTATATTCATCAGTACCAGTAACAGAATAATTGATGAGTTTTATTTTTAATATTGTTAGCAATATTGAATTATACCGTTTGTGAGTCTAAACGACCCAGCGTTATTTAGTCTACCTTATTTGAGAACCTTATTTGGTCTACGATGGGGCATTTCTTTATGTATGTTACCATCTGATTTTTGATACAATAATTTCCGACACATATTATGCAATATTTAAAGTATGTTTATGATTTTTTTCATCTTCATCCGACTTATAGGTTTTGTGTTTGAAAATGGACTGAGTCAATTTGACTCAGTGTGACAAGCCTGTTTCTCCAGGTAAATGTGACAACGAAGGGTTAAGGCGAGCAACCACTTTAGATGCTTCAAAAAATCATTTTTTTTAATTTCATAAATCGTTAGCAAAATATCTTAAGAATACACCCTGAAAATTTTAAAACGATATTCGGATTCCTTCTAACGGTATGTATATAAATGATAAAGACTCTCCGCTCGACTCCCAAGCTCGCTCAGGTATCCACGAGCGCTCAGTTAAGTAGTTTGTTTGGGTTTTCATAACCCAAACAAACCCAAACTCGACCGTTTGGCGATTAGCTCCAAAACATCTCCATTCTGGGTACAAAATAATCGAAGTAGCGGCATTTCTTGCTGCTATTGTATTCAATGTAGGAAATTCAGCCCTACTCATGGTTATGAATCAACTACAAATAATAGTTGGCAGGCAAAGCTACGGATATGCCGAGCAAATGGATCAGATCCGCGTGGCTCGGCAAAATAGAAAAAGTTTATTAGAGACAAAAGAAGCTCGAAAAGCTCGTAAAGAGGAAATGCAAGCTTCAAATGAGTTGCATGAGGAAAAGGAAGGACTGCTGTAAGGTGCTGGAATCGCTGATTAATCGGTAAGAAACTTTATCAATTGATTAAACACATTTGATTTTGAGTTTTTCGTTTGTGAAACTTTAAACGTGTTTTTCTCGAAACGACATTTTTTCAATTTGCGGGAATCATAACTCAAAAACGAATTGATGGATCATCTTCAAATTTGGAACACGTTTACATAATATAAGTTATTAAAACATGAACCTAAAGTTGGAAATATTAGATTGTTTAAAACATATTTGTTATTGCAAAATTCCGGGGAAAAAATGTTAAAAATCGATCATTTTTTTTCAAACACGTTCCAACATTCAATTCTCAATTTTTTTTAAAATTTAGGTCCATGATCTTAAAAAAACATCTCAAGAATGTATAAAAATTTGTTGGACTATTTCAGATGCGAATTGCGAGCTGCACAATTCCCGCAAATCGACAACGACGATGAGGACACGCCAAGGGACACAGCGGATTACACTTTAATTATTGCATGAAATAACTTGAAAAATTACCAGAGATGTATAAAAATATGAATAAATGATTGTCAGAGTTGTGGAAATTGCCGTTTTTTTTCACAATAAAAAAAACCATAAATTCATCTAATTTTCGGTCTCCTAATGTAGTTGCCCGCCTTAATAAACCTGCCGAAAAATAACGGGTTGACACGTGTAAAACAAACGATCGTTCGAGCATAAAAACATTTCGAACAATCTTTTGTTTGGTGAATTGTGTTTTTCTTTGTTGAATTAATAAAGAAAGGAAAAGCCTTTATGAACGGAATGCTTTTCCTCAGTCAAGTAAATACTTGATCACGTAAATCTCATACAAAATTTCATACCACGAATTGTATGAATAATCATAATAATAAAACCCTGCAAATCCTCGATATCGCCCGAGTAGAAATTGTGCTACCCTGTCTGATCGTGAGTTACGTGCTAGTAACTGGCCCGCCCAATTCAGCTCATATGAACTGACTTACGGCTGCCTCACTATGAACTACTAATATTCTAAATATTTTTTATCCAGCCCTTGTCAATTTACTGCCCAATCGATTTTCACTATAGATGTCGCTGCGTTACAATAAAAATGCCAACTAGGCCGTACTGGACTAGCCAACCATGTTTACGAATAAAAAAAGTGAGGTTATGTGACTACACGTAATATCTAGCGAGTAGCTCATGGCTGGCTAGCCAACATGAGTTCTAGAGGCGTTGCAAATGAACAAAACTCTCAAATGGGTATCTCGCCATGACCTTGCCAACACTAGCTGACTGCGGCTATGCACCTATCACGTACGACGTTTTCTTTTATTTTCTTTTTCTGTATAATCGTACACGTGTAAGAAGCAATAGAGGTTGCTATTTCTATTTTTTCATGGTAACCAAAAATATAACCGTTCGAGATATCCACAAAATTTTATTGCTTCTCACACTACAGAGTCACTTGCATCTCTAGACCATAGCGAAGATATACTCTTTCCTTCTGCTATTTTTTCCCGCTCTGCATGGGCGCGATAATAAAAGTTCTCCGCTCGAACCTATGAACTCTTTTTCCGGAGAGTAAGTAAGGTGACATAGTAGGGAACCAAAATACCAAACTTTTATTGCTTCTCAGAAGGGGGCAAACTTGTGGAAAACAGATAGTAAATAGTTAACGTTTCCATGACCAAATTAAGAGAATAGCTCTCCCGCTAAGTCACCTAACTTATAAAAACCCAGTGTTCTAAACAACAGAGCGCAATCTCGCCGAAGTGTTCAATGCAGATACACTGTTCGTGATCCAGGTCTTCCGTAGAAGAGAGTGATTCGACAGTAGTATCCGACGTATATTTAGCTGTCTCGATCAAAATGATTACACGTCGTAAGGCTGTCCGTACTCCGGGTATTCCGTAGAAGAGTGAGATTCGGCAGAATTATCGAAGTTTAAACTTATATTGTCTTTATAATCAAAAGGGTCAAACGACCAAGTATCTCAAAGTATCATTCGTTATTATTATTCCGCGACCGGGTCTGCCGTAGAAGAGTGTGCGTGATAACAAACAACGTCTTTCAAACTGTATTACACGATTCATCCGGGTCTTCTGTAGAAGAGTGCGAGAATACGAGTGCGTGTATTAAAAGAAATTGTCAACGAGAACGAAAATACGAAACTGTAAACGACGACACCTCTCCAAATAACCAAAAATATTTACAGCATTATAATATTTGCTCTGAATGTACCAGATTACGATTTCATCAAGTGTTAGTTAAAACTATTGTGTGACTCGAAATAACGAAGTCCCTTCTTTTTTCCAATTTCCCACATCCTTAAAAGAAACAAGATCTCTCGAAGTCTCATAGTAAACGTTTCCTCATAAGTTATTACCCCGTAGAGCACGCGTGACTCATTAGGGTAGTAATCGGAGTAAAGCATTTGCCGCTCGACGTTTATAACTCCTTAAAATATATATATATATGTTTTCTAAACGGCTTCGGACGTAACACACCTCTTGGCTAGTCACTGCCTAGGCGAACTTGATTACAGATGTCGGTGCCTTACGATAAAAACACCACCTAATGACTAAGTCGTACCTGGCTAGCCAATGATCGTCACATGTATGACAAAGTGAGGTTATGTGACTGCATGTAGTTCCATCGAGCGATTGGCTCATAGCTGGCTAAACAATTTGAGTTATACAGATGGCGTTGCGAATGAAGAAAAAATCCTCAAGTGGGTACCTCGCGATAACCTAGCCAATACTAGCCAACTGCGGGTATATGCTCTTTGATTATCCACTACCCAGTCGATCGTGATTAGTTTATATAATGTTTATATCCTCATTAGTAGTTTATATTAGATGAAGTAAAAAGTTCTGAGCGTTTTTCACTTTATTTCGACGATAAAATGAACATAGATAGGATTATCCGATTTAGATCAAATATGCGCCGTTTTGTTCGATAACTTTTGTCCATTTTGAAGGCAATTTCATAATTCCGCGATTGAAGAAGTCCTCGTCCCTATTGGTAAAAAACTTGACCAGCTCATTTTCACAAGCCTCTCTTGAGGCCAGTTTTGTACCATCACGAAAATTTTGCAAATGCTTGAAAAGGTGATAATCGCTTGGTGCCAGGTCTGGACTATACGGCGGATGCGATAGAAGCTCAAATCCAAGCTCTCGGAGCTTCTGGCGCGTCGTTAAAGATGTGTGCGGCCTGACGTTGTCTTGATGGAATACAACACCCTTCCTATTGGCCAATTCTGACCGCTTCTGGTCGATCGCCTGCTTCAATCTGGTCAGTTGTTGATAGTAGAGGTCCGAATTGAGTGTGTGGCCCGATGGGGGCAGCTCATAGTGGATGATTCCCTTCCAATCCCACCAAACACACAGCAAAACCTTCTTGGCCGTTAATCCGGGCTTCGCGATCGTTTGGGCCGGCTCACCGCGATTGGATCACGATCTTTTTCGGCTGTTGTTCTCGTATGGGACCCATTTTTCATCGCCAGTCACCATCCGCTTATAAAATGGGTCGATTTCGTTACGTTTCAGCAAAGAATCGCAATTCGATCCAAAAGGTTCTTTTGCGTCAATTCGTGTGGCACCCATACATCGAGCTTCTTCTTGAGACCAGCCTTATGCAAATGGTTCCAAACGGTTTTCTGGCTAATCTTCAGTTCCTGGGCAATGGAATAAGTGCTCACATACCGGTCCGACTCGACGATTTCCATGATTTTATCGACATTTTCGACGATTGGCCTACCAGAGCGTGCCTCATCTTCGACGTCTATATTACCAGAACGGAATCATTGGAACCACCACTTTGCTGTTGCATTCGATACTGTATTGGGTCCATAAAAAGCACAATTTTTTTTGGCCACCTGCTCCGCCTTTTCCCCTTGGTCGTAGTGGTACTGAAGAATGTATCCAATTTTCTCTTTTTTTATCTCCATTTTGGAACGCTGTAACACACAACTGGCTTCACCAAACACAAAACTGTCAAAGAACTTTTTTTAAAGCGTAATGTCACCTTCAAATCGCCGTATAGTATGACCCGATGCGATGTATACATCGTGAGATATGGCTCACTAAAGACATCTGGCGGAAAACGCTCGGAACTTTTTACTTCACCCTATATAATGGCTAGCATTGGTTGCAGTAACATCGTGCTCATTAATTCATCACTAGCCAGAATAAATGTTTGGATAAATACAATTTGAGGTTATTTAATTTTATGCGAATATAGCTCTTGATGCAAACAAAAAATCATCAATCCGATAATGTTATTTAAATTTGCGAATCCACCCATTTCTTAATAACGCAACTTTTTGCATGTTTAGACGATCCGAAATTAATAAATTAACAAGTAGACCTTGCTCAGTGGACAACGTCGTGGATTTATCACCCAGAAGTACCGGGTTCGAAACCACCTCACACGTAAGCGTATTTTTTTATATAATTTCAAATTAATGAATTAAAATATATGCAGCGCAAATATCGTAACCAAAATTGGCAGTTGAGGAAGAAAATCGTAAAATTACGCCATTATATAAATAATGTGAAAAACAATTTTTTCACATTATCTGGAGAATAAGTATTATATAGCTGCGGGATATTTTTTTTTGTTGTCCAGTCACCCCTAATTTTCTGTATCCAGTTACTAGACGACGGAAGCGTTACAAGGCTGGACAGTTACTAACTAAAAGGGCTAGCTAGTGGCGATTTGAAATATAATTTTACTGGCTCAGGTCTAGACGGTGATGACTTGTATTTTCCACTCGGGATCCGTTCATATATTTTATTGATCTTATACCTATTTTTTGCATTTCTCATTCTTCTCTAATTATAAAACAAGTTGACCATTATAATTTTTCCGTCTTCATGCAGATAGCTTTTATATCCAAATTTAAGACAAATGGTAAAGAAAAACTTAAGACAAATGGTAAAGAAAAATCGCATAACTGTTAACTATCGTTGAAAATTCATTTTCAAAGGTAAACATGATTCAAAAGTTGATAAATAGGGGGGGGGGGGGGGGAAATCCGCAACGAAAGTGAAAGGATGAATCATGCTGATGGAGATATTATAAGTATCTATATTTATTGCTTTGAAATATTTAAAAAAAAACACTTATTACTACCTACACTGCCATACCACACAATTCATGAAAACAAGTATATCGACATTTCCACGCGCCGCACGAGAGTGCTATTGGCCTCGAAGATCGGTCAAGGAGAATCACTGACATTCGCTGTCCCGTTCACAGCTGATAATGTCAAAGACATCGTCGTTGCGCCTGGAGTGATGGCAACCCTCTTTTCATCCGGACTCATTGAGAACCATCTACGGAGGCGCAGTTATTTGCCTCGTTACTTACAGAAGAGCGTTTCGATGAAAAAAGTCGAGCAATGTGTGCAAAAACTTATAAAAAATTAGATGAGCAATGGTTTTAAAAAGGATACTTCCAAATAAACCTAACCGCAAAAAATAAGAAAATCGAGTAATTATGTGAGATGTTTTTTGTTCAAGAAGTATTTCAGTATATTTATAAATATTCGCGGTTTCATTTCTTTTATCAAAGTTCTATCGAGTATTTTTTATTCTATTTTACTGGCCTACCGTATAACATCGTTCATTAATTGGTTGTCGGGATTTTTTATTTATTGACGATTCTCTGTCACATCATCACAAATTTTTTTCAATGTGAAATAATACGTGTAAATATTTCAATAAAAGGTATATAATACTACAACTATACGTATGAATTCTCGAAGTGAATGCGAAATTCCAATATAAAAGGAAGGTTTTTTATGACTTCCTATGTAACGAAAAGTTGGAAGATTAAAAAACCAGTTTGGTCTTGAATATTGGATATCACGGTTATGTTGTACTCATGCCGAATATTTTTACGAGTATTCACGAAACAGGTTTGTAACGTTCGCGGGCCTATAATTTCGCTTCTATATAACAAATAAAGTAGTTTGAAGCGGCTTGAAGAACTGAAAATATTTTCGGTTTTTTTTTAATACAAGTAAATGAAACGGGTGTTTAAAAAATTATAATTGTTATCTTTTAAAAATGATTATTCGTAAATATCATGTGAGGAAAAGATTTTGTTCGTTTTTTTACATCGGGAAAAGCAAATCATTTTCATAATGAATAGTCAAATATAAAGAAATTTGAGGCAATATTATGTTCCAGATATGTGAAAAAATCGGTGTTTTTTTCCTTGGCATTTTCTCAAGAATAGAAGAATTGACTTTTAAGAATATGTCCTCAAAAGGAATTTTCGAAATCCCCAATACTTACAAAGTTAAAGCGATTTGAAGCACAGGGAAGAACGAGCTCCAGAAATCATCATTTCGAAGTCGAAGAAGGCACACTTTACGAGGCAGGAATGGCCAATTAATATACGGTAAGTATAACATGCCATTATACCACTCATATAGTTGCGATTGTCTGAAATTGTACTCAAAACTTTAAACCCGTTTTTCTCGGAACTAATGTTTTCAACCTAGTTGACATAAAATCTCGAGTTCTATTCAATCGACCTTAAATTTGGAATGGAAATTATTATTATTACTATTTAAAATAAAAACTTAAACTTTGAAAAAAAAGCGGAAAGATAACATTTTGAGACGGTTAGATTAGACGATGCCGTTAGAAAAAGGAAATCCTCTTTCGTATCTGCCACTATGACATTCTTATTGATTAAAAAAAATAGATTTTATTTCCGTTTTAGTTGAATGGGAGCTTTGGAATGATGGCAACCGCCTCAACCCTTTTTTCACGGCACCATTTAGAGGCCCATAACTTTTTCAATTTTTATCTTTTTTGCACAAAAACTTTTTTGTAAATTCTTGAAACATCAATAAAAAGTCCGTAAAAAAATTGTTAATAAAAATATTTTTTATTTTGTTTTTATCAAGCCCGAAAAAACGTCCGACTAGAACACTGCCTCAAGATAGTAGTCTCGCCACAGTCACGTTGAAAAAAGTTTATTCTCAGCACAATCGATGAAAGCTTCGAAATATTGCGAAATATCCTCATAATGTAGATTGTACATCTTATCGGAATGTAAAAACTTGTAAAGTGATGATGAAACGCCTAATATAATGTTTAGAGTTCCAAAAATAACGACGTTCCCTCTATCACCTAACCATCCCTTTTGTATCAGACTATTGATTTCAGCTACTAATGCGTAGATACTCTGCTTATACGGATATGAACACACTACTGTAGTCTAGCGAACTAGATCGTGGCAACGTCGCAAGCCCAGCAAATTTTTGTCATGATATTTGGCGCTAGCGTCGCTAGACATTGCTTAATTTAAATCGCTATATCTCTGAAACTAGACGGTCAAAATTCATGATCTTTTTTTACGCACTTCGTCATATGTTCCTTTGTAATTGAGAATTTAAAAAAATCTGTAGAAAAGTTTCGAAGTTATTGCTTGAAATGTGAAATTTTCCACTGCTCCCCATAAGAACACGTGTAAAACTGTGCAATCTTTGATTGCCAATATCTCGAATACACAAAGGTGAATCCTTTTGAAATTGTTCAGCTAATCACTTAATAGTGTCTTAAATAGGTCCTCAAAATAAAAATAAAATCGATAGAAAAACGCCTTAGCGAGATTACTTAAGGGGCTATTCTACTGCGATGGCTCAAAAAATAACCTCTTTTCAATAATTTTTTTTTTTAGAACTGTTGCATATATCGGTACAAACTTAATAACTTAATAACGGGACTACTTAATACGGGGCTATTCTACTGCGATGACTCAAAAATAACCTCTTTTCAATGATTTTTTTTTTTAGAACTGTTGCATGTATCGGTACAAACTTTTTTCGCTTAAATATATACTTTTACAGAACAGGAAACCATTTTTTGTTGTCGCATATAAATGTATATTCATTTAACAATTTATAATCGTGTAAAGGCATGAAAAAAGTATGTTTCTGGCACTGATGATTTGCGCTCTCCAGATAATCTGGAACAAAAAATTCAAAAAGATTCTTCATCTGTATGAGTGTTGCTATCGCCCGAACTAGAATGATTATTTTATATTGCAAAATAATAATATGGCGTAATTTTTTTGCAAAAGTGTTCGAAAAACACGTTTTTTTTCTTCATAATTTGGGCGAAAGTATAAGTAAAAATTAATATTTTGAATACTTGAATAATTCTAGTTCGGGCGATTGCGATACTCATACAGATTAAGAATCTTTTTGAATTTTTTTGTTTCAGATTACCCGGAGAGCGCAAATCATCAACGCCAGCGACATACTTTTTTCCATGCCTTTACACGTTTATAAATTGTTAAATAAATATATATTTATATGCAACAACAAAAAAATTGTTTTCTTTTCTATAAGAGTGTACCTTTAAGGGGAGATATACACCTAGATGATCGAAAAAATCGATTTTTTTTGCATTTTCTTGAAGTTTGAGGTCTCCAGAATATCTGGTGAAAACGGCAAGTTAATGTTTCGATAAATAAGCCAGTTACAGTCGAGAAAGTGAAACGTGTTTTGCGGCGCCGAGCCGACAGGAAGGTAGCGGCAAGCGACCCTTCGAACAAAGCGTGTCTAGACCTATTTCAAAAGGGAATGGGAGCCCGTCTTCGCGGATGCAAGAAAAACAATCCTGGAATCGGCGGCAAAAAGAAATTGACGGAAAAGCTTATAGATAAACTGAGCATTTACTATGGTTTAGCTATTCGCAGAAACTGTAACTCCAAGGATGACATGAAAAAAGCGATATGGGCAACATTCTACCATTACGGCTCAACAGACAGCAAGCCTCAACATCATTTCTGTCCCGAAGGCCCCGAATCGTGGTGCAAGTGGCAACAAGCGAAAGCTAAAAAAGAAGTGAAAAATTTCCGTCACGATTATTCTGCATTGCCAAAAATGGTGTTAGATGTCATCAAACCAATATACGAAGACCTCAGCAATGACAAATTGTTAGAACGCTGTGTTGGCGGATATACCCAAAACTGCAATGAGAGCTTCAACCAACTTATTTGGAAGATAGCTCCAAAAACGATGAACAGCGGGGCCAAAATCGTTAACATTGCTGTATTTCTTGCAACATGCACGTTCAACAATGGTGTCACCTCATTATTGGAAGTTATGAATGTGTTAGGAATATCGGTTGGATCAGGAGCGCACTTGTACGCTGCGCAAGAAGACGAAACTCGCATAGCGAAAGCCGAGCTGCAAGCGCAAGAACAGACAAAAGAAGGTCGAATACGGCGCCGACAACAAAATTTAGAAGCTATGAACATTCCGTCGACCGTAGAAGACCAATACTATGGGCCTGATATCGATGATTCCATGTAAGTTGACAAATTTCATGATTTATTCATTCCCAAATTTTCAAACGCGTTTTTCTCAAAACCACGTTTTTCAAATCGGTACCCAAAATTTCTCGAAAACCAATGAACCGATTGCCTTGAGGTTTTTTGTGGTTATTCTATACACCATTATCTAGTACTTGTCATAGGATTTTTTTTTCCGTTACTTAGTTTTTGTTTTATAGGCAAAATAATAACTAATTTTTGGCCCAAAAATCACTATTTATGTTCAAATGTCCGCCATTTTGTCATAAATCGATATTTTCAAAATCGGCTATGACAAGTACTAGATTATAGTATCTAATTTAATAATCTTTTTGGTTTTTTTTTTCAGATGATTTTTGAAGAAACGCCAGTGGGTACCGTATACGCAGATTTTTTTACGACGCTCCAAGGATCATACAATATCCTTGTATATTTTTGATATTTTTAAATAAAGAAAATTAAACATATTTTTGAATGTTTATACTTTTAGATAATTAAAACCCCAATTCGAAATTTCAAATAGTTTTCCTTGAAAAAATTCACAAAAATGACCTTTTTTCCGGATGAGTGTTCGGATACCGCGATCTCCCATGTTCAGCAGTTTTCACGTGAGCCAATACTCAGATAGGTGAACCCCAAGTCGCGCTTGCGCGCCAATTCCGAACCAAGAACAGCTTCACTGATGCTTTACCGATGGTGAATACGACTAAAAGTCGGTAGATAGGTTTTATGCTATTTTCCTGTGGCCTCGTGCAATTACGATCGTGTAATTCTGAAGAAAACAGTGGCCTCAAGCATCGCTGTAAGGCATCATTGAGGAATGGAACGAATGGAATCATAAGTGTGGAGTAAAGAGAATGGGAACGTAAAAGTCCACAAGGGCATAGGAAGGACCATTAGAAATAAAAAATAAATCATTTGTTTCAGTGGATCAATGTTTTTTTACAAGCTTTTATCTAGCTTCACTTGTTGTGAGATGCAAAACGGAAAATCGATATTTTACCCACTTCACGACTACGTAGAGCGCTGAAATTTTGCAAACATGCATCTAAGAGGTGAAGATGCATGATTCAACTTAAAAAAAATAATAAATAAATGAAAATAACGACTTTCGGTGAGATGCAAAACTGAAAATCGATATTTCACCCACTTCCCGACGACTTAGAGCTCGGAAATTTTGCAAACATGCATCTCAGAGGTGACAATGCATGATTCAACTTAAAAAAAATAATAATAAATAAATAAAAATAACGACTTTCGGTGAGATGCAAAACTGAAACTCGATATTTCACCCACTTCCCGACCACTTAGAGCTCTGAAATTTTGCAAACATGCATCTAAGAAGAAGTGACACTGCATGATTCGATTTAAAAAAAGTAAAGACTAAAAAGTAGAAAATAATTTATATGTAAAAAAATTTTTTTTTTTAAACAAGCTTTTATTTAATGTACTGATAGGTACAAAATTTTTTTTCTTACCAATTCACCTATATGTGACTATTAATAAAAGCTTGGGGCGCTCAAAATTTAGACATATAATCTTTAATTAAACATTTTAAAAGTTGAGCGCCCCAAGCTATTATTTTTAGTCACATATAGGTGACTTGGTAAGAAAAAATATTTTCTACTTTTCAGTACATTAAATAAAAGCTTGTTTTAAACAAATTAATTTTTTACATATAAATTATTTTAAAATAGAATTCAAGCTGTTACAATCACTCGTAATACAAAAAAACAACATGTCGCAATTATTGTATCCATTTTTTTTTTTCGTCTGTGGCTAATAGAATATCATGCTCGTGAGTGTACGAGTGCATAGAAACTTTCAAAATAAATACTTTCAATTACATCGATCACCAGAGTACTTGCATCTCATCCCAAAACATTCTATGCCACGAAAGGTGCAGCCTGTTTAAAAGTATATTCAATAATATGCAACTAATGATAAAAACTCTCCTAAATACTGATAAACTTATTTGTAAAGGTCTTAGGCAGCTTTATAGATTAAAAAAGCGAGCAACTCAATAAAAAAATCGTATGCATGGCGGTACAATCGATTACGTATTTAGGATTTTTTTTTATTTAAGGATGTATGATCTCTTGCTATGGTACAATCTTCTCGATGCTCGTAATAGTCTAAAAGAAAGTAGTTTGGGTTTACCATTTCGACCCGTACTAAGTAGATTCAGTTGGCAGTATCGCCTCAATACTATTCGGCCTGAACAAATATTTTTTATATATTTTTTTTTCACGAGAATCTTCAGATAATTTACATTGTCTTTTTTTTGTTCAGTTGTCCCTTCAATAAGATATGGTGTTGTTATATAAATTGTATCCCCACTGAGGCCGGATCGGACGATGCAGCATCGATGGTTTGGCTGCTCTCACGTCCGGACGAAATTTTAATAAACGAATATTTATTTCACGAGGATCAGCTCGTCGCATGAAAAATCTGTGGAATCTCGAGGTCAATATCCATAAGTTTCCGTTATCTCTCTCGGCCCATCGGATTTCAGCAGGAAATTGCAGTTGCTCGGGACTGTAAGCCAAAATCCTTGAGGAAAGAGAAATCACAGTTATTTATTACCGCTACTGATTTAAATTGTATATTATATTTATCGTTATTATTGGTCACCTCTGGCTGTTTGTGTGAGGTTTCCAAGATGCTATAGCGGTTTCCGTAAGTGGAGCGAAAATAATGGTGTCGTCTCGAGGATCCACCGCTAAACCCAATCCCTGACTCGATTTTCTACCAACAAGGGTCACCGGAAGCTGCTCACCAAAAGCCGGCGGCCCGGCCTGAAGAGCCGAAGTCGCCACACTAAAAAGACGATCGGTGGCCAACGGTTGATAATACAGGAGACCTTGTTTCGGAGAAAAGCCAAGTCCAACGATACCGTCGAATAACTCGAAGGATTCTCCATTAATCTTAAGATAAAACAAAAGAACTAAATCAACATTTGCTATTCAGTTCGACGCAGGACATCCTCAATCCTATACGAATTTTCGTTAATCATTCAAAATGTTATGTTTAAGGGATAACACCACTCTAGGATTTTGGAAAAATCGTTTTTTTTTTTGGCTTAAAAAATACTTTGGGGTCATAAAAACAATATGCAATTGGTCCTGTAGCGATTTTTTTTAAAGGTTCAATTGTCGCTTTTCAACTTTAAACTCGTACAATACATCGTACAACTTTAACAACTTTGAACGCGTTTTTCTCGAAACCACTTTTTTCAAAATAGGAGAACGGATTACTCGAACACCTTTGCATGGATCGATTTGAAATTTTGATTGTAGCTTCACAATTACATTCTCTATGGGAGTACGTAGCCGTTTTTGATTAAATGTAAACTTTTTTTTTATAAACAATTTACTGCTTATTTTTTAGGCAAAAAATCGATTTATTGCTTCCAAAGTGCGCCATTTTTTCAAAATTTGATAAAAAAAATTCTACGTAGTCCCATAGCTAATAATATATAGATTATAATTCTTTTTTGGTTTTCGTTCCAGGTCTTATACTTTACGGGAAAACCGTCCTCCCGTGTAGCTATTTGGAAAAAAAACACGTTTTTCAAGATGAGCTCCGTCGCTGCCATTTTGTATGAAAATTATAATACATTTTTTTTTATACTTTAATATGTGTTAAATAAATCCTCTCAAAAGAAATCCCATACCTTTTTTCATACTCCCAAAATAAATTGTCAAAATTAGGCCTTATTTTTTTCCGCTAGAGTGGTGTTATCCCTTAACCCTTCGTGGTCACCCTGGATAGAAACGACCCGTCGATCAATTTTTGGCGTAAATATATAATAGTTTCCGGCTTCGAATGGGACTGTATTCACCATCTTACCTGGAGTTTGAAGTATCCTCATACCACAAAATTTACCCTCTTCACATGTAGGAATCAATACCTTTTTTAGAAGGTGCACTATGCTACTATTTTTTCCCAAAAGTACCATATCTAAGGAGTATCACGTCCAAATTTTAGCTAAAAATGTTGAAAATTTACGAAACTATGTTTTTTGAGCGGAAAAGTATCTTTTTTTGCGTTTTATCTCTTTATGATTTTTTTAACATATCGCCATTGTATTTCTTATAAATAAATTTTTCGTACATCATCTAGAAAGTTCAAAGCATGTTCCGTAATTTTTTGAACCACTTCGGACGAATAGTTTGGCCACAATACTTTTTTGAAAACTGACTGGGTAGAATCGACCCAAGTGTGACCACCGCGATTGAATTTGGAAGTGTAACCACGAAGGACTAAAAAGCTCGTAAACCTTCAATGTAAATGATTGTTCATCGAAAATATTCTAAAATTCCAATATTAAAATTTGTTGCCTCATGAAACAAACATCAATGTATGCTGTACATATTCGTGCAGAAATTGTCGTAGGGATCGAATTGGAATCCCATACTTGTCCCTACTTTCTGATAGGGATTAAAATGAGCATCGTATTGGATTACTATACTAAAACGGCAAGCTCGTGAGATTTTGGAAGGTCCAATAAACTCCGGTTGAGGATATCACACTGAGAAAAATGTATGGTAGCTTCAACTATATTTTAACCATATTTTATATTACCCTGAGTGTACAACAAGACTTGATAGTCATCGTTACTGTCTAAAATATAGTACTGTTTATTGATATTTTAGCAGTTGCGTAAATTATGCACATATGTTAACCGTAACCAACAATCCTACCAGCATACGTTGATTCTTCAATGCCATATAGTATAGTAGGTTTGCATAACTGGATATTTCCTCACACTGTCAAAAAATAATTCCCCTAACATCCTAATAATCAACAATACTAAAATATATGTACATTGATAAAAATGTTGATTGTGATATGCAATGATGTTTACAGGGATTTTTACCATATTGTATGATACGTCTACAAAATGTATAGAATATTTCATCATTCCAAAATAAATAAAAAATTACTTAATCAAGAGTACTACCTCAATGATTTTTATCATAATTCGTCATTCTCTAACCTCCTGAAATGATTTTTTTACAAGAAAATATTTCGCCTACACTTGGAATCGAACCTACAACCTATCATACTATCTTCTGCCTATACCACGCTCGCTGCTACTATGCTATCGGATGCCTATTTTTTTCTAATCGTAGATTTGGCATAACAGAAAAAAGTAATTCTGGCTATAATTCTGAATAGCTGTTACCTCCGATATACATGAAATTTTGTACAGATATCCTTTGTAACAATATATGTCACTGCTCAAATGGTTTTTTGGCGGATCGCCATAGTTTTCGAAAGTTCAATTTTGAAAAATGAGAAATTAATGCGCGTATATATATATATATCAGATCATGGCGTGCTAATGCAGTCTCCACTTTAATCCTCCATAAGTAAAGAATACCATAATGTTTTCGTCACTTTTCGTAAGATCTTGTAACAAATTATACCCGACAAATGTTTATGTTAACCATATAAACAGTACAAACGTGGTATTTATGGTATTTATAAATGTATACCCATGGTTTATTGACACCACAGTCATAATATGGTTAACACAACTATTAGCGTATATCATAAAATGGTTAACATAACTACAAGCGTGTCTACACATGCCATTTTGGTGGTGTGCTTGACTACCTAGTATCCCCGAAATAACTATTAACTATTATGAAAGGCTTTACAACATCGATATGGTTATCACAATTCAGAGTTATTACAAAATCGGCCCACAAATACTAATACTACGATTAGGATAGTAGAAGTTTAACCGGAACAAAACTTAACGTATGGTATACGATACTACTATTTTTGTGCCGATTTTGTGATAGCGCTGAATTAGCCATATCCATATTGTAGAGCCTTATACAATAGTTTATAGTAATTTCGAGAACACAAGATAGTCAAACACGCCACCAAAGTCGTATGTTTAAATATACCTTTTGCTTATAGTTGTGATAACCATATTACGATTGCGGTGTCAATAAACTATAGGGAATTTGACTATACCCTCTTTTACCATGCGCGTTTTCTGAAAACACCATACACTTTTCTCTCAGGGCAAATAAAAAATTCTTACGACGTCAATTGGGAAATAGAGCGGAATTCGCATGAATTGCAATATGGATTCTCTATATGCGGCGTCCCTATCAAATTTCAATAAGGATGTCGTAAAATTTGGCAACTCCCCAACAAATTTCTGCACAGATATTGTGATATTTTGCTTATATGGAAAACGTTATGACTGACGATGAGATCAATTAAAAGAACGAATTTTGTAAGCTTCCCATACGTGTACACAACTCTGTAAAATAACATTAATTACAATTAGTCGTTAAAAAAAATGAATAAAAAAGTAGCAATTATAGTTTATTACACCAAAATATAAAGGTCGTGAGAGCAGTGGATGACAAATAATATTTGAATTTAGAAGCTCAAATATTTCAAATACTATCTCCAAAATCGTAGACTAATAGCTCATTAATTTCCAAACACATACCTGATAGGTGGAATAATCCGGATCGGGAAACATGGAGGCGTGCAAAATTCTCCAGCTTCTGTCGGTCGCGCCGTCGAATATTAAGAGCCCTTAAAAAACTCGAAACATTAATTACGATCGTAAATTTAGAGGGTAATATTTAAAAGAAGAACAACAAAAAGTGTCGCACCAGGCCCAGTGGTATCTGTCATGTAGATAAACACATCGTCGCAACTTGTAGCCGCAGTCTCGTCGATTACAAGATTTGTCAGCAGTGTATTGGGTCTCAAAACCTTTTAGAAAAAATGATCATCGGATGTATTTTGTTAATAATGCCATAATATATTTGAAAAACTAAAAAAGAAAAAACGTTCTAAAATAAATTAAGTGAACGTGCTTATAAATTATCAACAAATGTGCTAATGTTATCAGGAAATAAAAGAACAAAGGGTATTGTCGACATTAATGTTAATATTAATAGGATTATTCGAAAAAATATCGAAGTTCACGACTAGAAACATTGATCCGGCAGCCTGAACCAGAGTTGTCCAAAATCCGTATCGGGCGTTACGTTTTGCTCGATACAAATGTATCGAGTATCGAAATACTTTTCGTTACTCGATACAAAAGTACCAAGCTATTGTTGGAGATCGCGACTTTTGTATCGAGTAGCGAACATTTATTCGATACTCGATACTTGAGTATCGAGTAACGAAAAACTTTTCGCTACTCGATACTTTTATATCGAGTAACGAAAAATTCTTCGATACTCGATACTTTTATAATATTTTTATTTATGTAAATTTGTATAAATTTTTTTTGTTGTTATTTGAAATGAAATTGTTAAGTTTTCCGAATGCATATAAATTTTTCAAGAATTTTTTCATTGTTCTGAATTTTTTTTTACAAATTTTGAAAAATTGACGAAAAGTCGGAAATTCTTTACCTTCTCTCGAGTACAAGGGTTCTGTATCAACCGTGAGAAATTACAAAACTCTTAATAGAATAGCTTCGTATTTTAAGGCTTTGGAATGGCACAAGTATTGAGTAACGAAAAGCTTTTTGTTACTCGATACTTGTGTAATGAGTAACGAAAATGTTAGATTAACATAATTCTGCAAATAACGGATGGACTAAGGATCATTTTGGTTTTTTTTTAACTTCAGAGTATCTTTGATAACCCCACAAAAGACCAAATGTCTGCGATTTTTCTTTCATCGTATTCTGCAACGTCATAATTTACGTTTTGTTAAAAATCAATCAAAAGATAATTTTTCCTTGTTTTTATTGATTTTTCAAAGTTTAATCTCTTTTTCATTAATTGTTGCATATGTTCAGCGATAAAAAAGGTCAATAATTGGAAAAAAAATGAATTTCTTTGAAAAGAGAAGAATATGTGAAAAAAAAATTTGTTTTATTCACAATGCTCCATTATTGACAGAAAATATTTATTCAATTAATCCTGGCGGCATTATTTGCTTTATTTCTAAATGTCAATTCGAAAATTAATTAACAAAATCCTATACCCCAAGCCTATCGCTGTACTTTTTTTCAAAACCGCGGCTGTACATTGACTTAAAAAAAATGTTATCGCCGTATAAACCGCATCCAAGCAAAAACAAGACATTTAAAACTACTTTAACAAGCTATACTCAACGTGTTGTTGCGGATTTAATGGGAATGAGCCAATCCGTTGTAAAGAGCATAAATATGGGGACGCGTATGACTGGGGTGATTCGCAACAGAGGAGGAAAGACAAGATTCTAAATTCTGTCTTGTGATTAAATACCCGATCCTGAGGTATGAGTTTGGAGTCACAAAATACTGCGGAAGTGACGAGTCGCGGGATCTCATCCTCATCCACACACAAACCGAAAAGTTTTTATAGAGTTTCTAGAGAATTTTTTTTCCGATTACTGACCCTTTTTATCGGTAAACATATGGAATAATTAATGAAAGAAAAGTTTAAACTTTGAAAAATCAATAAAAACACGGAAAAATGATCCTTCAATTGATTTTTAACAAAAACGTAAATTATGACGTTGCAGAACACAATGAAAGAAAAATCGCAGGAGTTTGGTCTTTTGTGGAGTTATCAAGGATACTCTGAAGTTAAAAAAAAACCAAAATGATCCTTGGTCTACCCGTTATTTGCAGAGTTATGGCAAGTTAAGCAAAAATCTCTAAATACGTCAGTTTGTACATTTTTTTCAATTACCATTCTTGCAACGAAAACAAAATTTTATCGTACATCAATAAACAGGCTTCATAGAGAATACTTTAAAGTTTTCAAAACCCTCCTTAAATTTTCTGTACGATCATCAGTTCCCGAGTAATTGATTATCAAAGTCAAAAATGACTTTTTTGCTTTGAACGGCGATAACTCAGTGAAAAATCATCGTACAGAGCTCGTAGACCGCTTATATTAAAGAAGAAGAATCAAACTAAACGAAAATTTAGGTGGAAAGACTAAAAAAAAATTATTAACGTCCGTGTATCTTTTGGAAGTCAAGCAAAAATTTTGAAATTTTTTCTTTCGTTCGTTTTCTTATGATTACTAAAAAACTGCTCATGATAAAAATATTGGACCTCAAGATCTAAAAACTAGAATGTTATAGCTTCAATTTGCTTTTTTTTATTTTTGCTCTAGGATGTGATTTTTCGTGGAGATACAGCTTCTTGAAAATAGCCCAAAAATGGTGGATCGTTTTCTGGATCCTTTAATTGTTGCGCGTAGTGTATATACACTCGTATATTGTAGAGTGTGTATGTGTACGAGCATCTATATGTACTGGCTACAAAATGCAGGAATATAATGATCTGATCAGGCAACATCATAAAGACCTGATTAAGTAGCATTATAAACGCCTGGTCAGGCAATGAGATAAGGCACATATGTGACAGAACGTTACACTTTCTAGCAGGACGCAATCGGGTTGCCTTATAAGTGCCCAACCAGGGCAGTTAAGGAGTTTCGATACCAAAATCAACATGGTGGTAGGCGATTGAAATTTTTATCATCGAGAGATTTATTTAGGATGCATTGACTGTCCAAAAATCAATCGGTTTTACAACATAGTTTCGGAAATTTTCAATGTTCAAGTTGAACCTTTATCCGTTTGGTGAAACATACGACACCTCGTAAACACCGTAGTTATAGGGCTGTAGATCCAAAAATAATAGTGATAAGTCGATAAAAAAACTAAGCAAACCATTATTATAGTGTTAGGAATATCGGGCTAAAGAGTCAAGTGGTTTCTCTACTTCGGTCATTAATAATATTCGAAAAAAGATGTTAATTTTGAGTTCGAATGGTTTTTTTTCGGACATTAACGAAACTTGTAGGTTAAACGTGGTAACACCGCATTAACGTGCTCTGTCTAGTGAGCCAGTTTAGTCAAGCATTAACTGGTGGGAATTTCAAAATCAGCGAGGCATGATTGATGGAAGAACGAGGTCAAAATTTCGTCCAAAAAAATTGTGTTGTCCCAATCGCGGTCCAAACTTTCTTTCGCGCAGTGAGTCTTTTTTCTACGTGTATTTCGGACAACAACTAACGCTTTCTATACAAATCATCTTGATGGAAGGGTCCCGCTACCTGTTTGTGTTCGAATCTATCGTCTGACGGTTTCCAAAAAAAAAAAATGTAGTCGTACATACTTTTTCAAACTGAATTTATCGAGCTGGCTTAAGGGGGCATCCCTCTCTGGAAACTTCAAGAAATCGTTTTTCTTTTCGCATATTATTATAGTGTGAACTTTCAAGAATATTTTAAGACCAACCGGACCCTGAAATTTAAAATATTGACGAAGTAGCACCGATTTTGGTGGAACAGTGTGCGTCGGATTCGCGTTTAACGAACGCGGACATCAAAGCACAAGAACACTGAAAAGAGGCTCGAACTGCTCGCAGATTGCATAGATTAGATGTGCAACACGATCTCGATGTTGAGGAAGGACACTTATATGGTGCCGGAATCGCTGACTAGCGATAAGACGATAATATTTCACAAATCCTGTAAAATAGGTACAACCACTTTGACCGCGATTATCTCGAAACTATTGGGTGAAGTAAAAAGTTCTGAGCGTTTTCCGCTAGATGTCTTTAGTGAGCCATATCGCACGATGATACATCGTGAGATGTATACCATCGCATCGGGTCATACTATACGGCGATTTAAAGGTGGCATTACGCTTCAAGAAAAGTTCTTTGACAGTTTTGTGTTTGGTGAAACCAGTTGTGTGTTACAGCGTTCCAAAATGGAGGTAAAAGATGAGAAAATTCGATACCTTCTTCAGTACCACTACGACCAAGGTGAAAAGGCGGAGCAGGCGGCCAAAAAAATTTGTGCTGTTTATGGACCTAATACAGTATCGAACGCAAGAGAAAAGCGGTGGTTCCAACGATTCTGTTCTGGTAATATGGACGTCGAAGATGAGGCACGCTCTGGTAGGCCAATCGTCGAAAATGTCAATAAAATCATGGAAATTGTCGAGTCGGACCGGCATGTGAGCACTTATTCCATTGCCCAGGAACTGAAGATTAGCCAGAAAACCGTTTGGAACCATTTGCATAAGGCTGGTCTCAAGAAGAAGCTCGATGTATGGGTGCCACACGAATTGACGCAAAAGAACCTTTTGGACCGAATTGATGCCTGCGATTCTTTGCTGAAACGTAACGAAATCGACCCATTTTTGGGTCGATTTCGAAACAACAGCCGAAAAAGATCATGGTCCAATCGCGATGAGCCGGCCCAAACGATCGCCAAGCCCGGATTAACGGCCAAGAAGGTTTTGCTGTGTATTTGGTGGGATTGGAAGGGAATCATCCACTATGAGCTGCTCCCATCGGGCCAAGCACTCAATTCGGACCTCTACTGTCAACAACTGACCAGATTGAAGCAGGCGATCGACCAGAAGCGGCCAGAATTGGCCAATAGGAAGGGTGTTGTGTTCCATCAAGACAACGCCAGGCCGCACACATCTTTAACGACGCGCCAGAAGCTCCGAGAGCTTAGATGGGAGGTTCTATCGCACCCGTCGTATAGTCCAGACCTGGCACCAAGCGATTATCACCTTTTCAAGCATTTGAAAAATTTTCTTGATGGTACAAAACTGGCCTCAAGAGAGGCTTGTGAAAATGAGCTGGTCAAGTTTTTTACCAATACGAACGAGGACTTCTCCAATCGCGGAATTATGAAATTGCCTTCAAAATGGACAAAAGTTATCGAACAAAACGGCGCATATTTGATCTAAGTCAGATAATCCTAACTATGTTAATTTCATCCTCGAAATAAAGCGAAAAAACGCTCAGAACTTTTTATTTCATCTAATACATATCTTGACACGGCGGGATTGATATCTTGAGTAACTTTCACACTAGTGACTTAAATTTGCACAGTTAACGTTCAAACAATAGTCATAGTCAGTTCACGATCGCATTTTTTAATTGAATGAACCATTTGTTAATAACAATGACTTCAGCATGCTGTTTTTAAAGAGAACAATGAGTTTTCTTTTGAAGAAGCTGTCATTTTTCGTATTTTTCGAAATTTTGAAAAGTAGATCGTGAACCCATAGCCAGTTCGATATATTTGAAGAAATTTTTTTGTTGTTTTCGTTTCAGATTACATTTGAGCCTGGTAGAGATCCCACCGTTTCGGGCCCCGCCGCTGGAGGACTGCAACGCCAACTCCACGAACACTTAGAAAGATTTTCTTCCGAAAAAATTACATTGTAACCACAAACATGTGTACAACATGCTGGAAAAAATGCATTTATTCCAACCAATGTGCTAGTAGAAAAAAAATGCATCATTCTGACCCTTCAAATTGTGCTTCCAGAGAGAAATACCCCCTCAATCAGCAATATCATATCCCATTTCTCTTTGGCTTTTAAGATACGACATCATCCTGTAATGATTTGCCTATTCTCATAATGACTCGTCGACAAAATCCTATTGATTTTAACGTAAAAAAGTCCTTGATCGACCATACCTCTCGTGGAAAGGTGACAGAACGCACTAGTTGGTCAGTCTGAAGATCAAAGACGAGAAGTTTTGGGGGACAAACGACTCTGAAGTAATCGATCGATGTGTTAATGCCGCTGTCGAGAACCCAGAGTCTGTTGCATCGGTCCGCCCGCATACGATAAACTGATATCAAGCCGGAGCAATTGAAATCACCCTTTCCAGCAGCGTGCCAGTCCCACGACGGATACGCCTGAAGCTGCGGACTGCTGCCTGGAGGCAAATCCCGTGGTATGAAGCTCAAAGTTGCGGGAACGCCGTCGCGAAGTCTCGGTGTGGCGACGAAAATTCTATGCCAAGCGATCTCAATTCCGGTCGGTACAACGTTCTCCGGCCGAAATTGTTCGAGGTACACTGGATCGTAGGGCAACGCGAAATCCAAGAGTGGCCATTGCGATATCGTTTCGAGAACGTCACAATTTGTGCTTCCAAACACCAGCAATCCCGTCAGCAGAACCGTCGTCAGGGTGTTCCTGATTGAACGATAGGTAATGATTTTATTGAAAAAATCTACACATATTAGTCAAAGTGCAACGATTTCATGGCATTGAAAGTGCAATCAGACTTCTCAGGTAATAAAAAAACAGTTCCAACACTGACTCATCTCTGTGACACACAGTGATAACATTTACACATCACAATGGAAACTTACCATTTTCAACCACAGACTACATTACATGTAATGCGGCATTTTTCAACCGAACATATGCATTCAGCATGTCACCTTCCCCCACTCTACTACAACACAGGAGGAGTGAAGTGGGGGTAGCGTTAGTTTCGTGTGTCATTCGGCTAACTCAGACCCCTAAACCCAGCCTACCTCACAAATATTTGCAGTTTTAACAGCATTTTCAATGGTAAAAGTTCTCAGGCTTCAAGAGCATATATGATATAGCTTCCGCCCGCGTGGAATTTGGTCCATAGATACTTCATTACCAATTTCACACCTTATTAGGAGTTGTTTAAAAAAAACCTAAAATATGCGTTTTATTATTTATTTTGAAGAATATTTATACCGAGTTTCAAGTTGATACACGCAAGGAATACAAGATTCGATAGAAACTTTTACATCCCGTTTTATCTTTTTAGGGGTTGATTTTGGAAAAATACTTTCTTATTGCACCTCTACGCCCTTAAGGCCTTAGGTCACTCTAGGATTTTCCACAAATCAATTTTTTTTGTTTGTTAAAAATGTATCTTAATACCTATGAAATTATATTCCAAAAGATTATGGGTGTGAAAAATCTCTAAGTACTCGATTTTCGAATTCTACCGCAATCCCTCTTGATTCATGTCGTGACTTTCTACTAAATTTAAACGCATTTATCTCAAAACTACATTTTTCAAGTCGGCCGGACTCATAACTCAAAGAAATTTCAACCGATTCACTTGAAATTTTAACTGTATATTTAGAATTAAATTTTCTGAGGCACTACGTAGGATTTTTTAATTATATTGCATAGTTCCTTTTTTGTAAACAATTTTCGGACGATTTTTTCATGGCAATTTATACTTTTTGTTTTAGAAATGCGCCATTTTGACAAAAAAACTATATATAAAAAAAATCCTACGTACTTCTATAGCCATTCTTATATATAATCGAAAAAACTTTAGTGTCTCATCATAACTCAAAAATTATAGGAGCTAATGGTCCGGCCGTTCACCTTCCAGAAGTAAAGGCGTCATCGGAAAAATGGTGCACAGTGGCCATTTTGACATGTATCGCTGTGAAAAAATAATCTTGTATAATCAATTACGTGTATAATAAAACCCCTATTTTGTAATTCCGATTTATTTTATGGTTTCGCTAAAAAAAAACACAAAATATACCGTTTTTGGCCTCTAGAGTGGCCTAAGGCCTTAAGTTAGAGGATCACAAGGTAGCAAAAGGCTTGGTCAATCCACATTGCTTTATGGCGAAAATTGATCTCAAAGATGTACAGGGTGTCCAATAGGAAGTTGCTAAAACTAAATAAGTGTCTCTTCCCTCCATGAATTCAATAGGGGTCCCTTTTTCTAAGGCGCATACCTGAGGCCCTGCAGTTTTATTCCAGCCGTGGTTGAAGCAAGTACGCGCGCGTCAAAATGAGTGAACTCACCACGGAAGAAAAAGTATATCTTATTGAGTGCTTCTTCTCGAGGGGAAAAATTTATAGTAATGCGTATAGAGGGTTTCGTACTAAGTTTGGAACTCATAGAGTTGCCAGCGAAAACACTCTGAAAAGGTAAGAATTTAATATTTATTCCATCTATCACACAACTTGTGTTTCAATTCAATTAAACTGCATTGAAGTAATTTTACGTTAATTTTTGTAGGATAATCGATAACTTCGTGGAGTCTGGTACACTCTAGGACCGTAGACACGAGTTGCCAGGTCCATCTGTTACGGTGACTACACCAGAGAAGATCAACGAAGTTCAGAATTATTTCAAACAAAATCCAAATGATTCGATTCGGAAAGCTGCTCAAGCATTAAAAATAACCAAATCATCATTACACAACATTTTGAAATATTTTTTAAACTTTCATCCGTATAAAATAAGCACTCATCAATTGTTAACTGAACATGCCATGACGAAACGCATCGAATTTTGTAACACTATTACGGGAATGTTTGAAGCCGAAGAACTTAATGAGAAAATGATTATTTATTCCGATGAAGCACATTTTTGGATGAATGGGTACGTAAACAAGCAAAATTACCGGTTTTGAGGAACGGAAAATCCCAACATATCGCTAGCGAAGTCCCTTCATCCAAAGAAAGTAACGGCATGGGCAGCGATTTCAGTAAAAGGAATTTATTTGCAATTCTTGGAATCTGCGGTAACAGGAGAGAGTTACAAACAGCTTTTGGAAACGAAATTCTTCCCTTATGCAAAAAAGAGGGGACTGGTTAAAAATGTTTACTTCATGCAAGATGGAGCGACGCCGCACCGGACTCATGAGGTGTTTGAAGCTATTCATCGCGTATATGGGACTCGAGTAATCGGTCTGGGGTACCCTAAATTTGCTCAAGGCGGACTAGAATGGCCTCCGTACTCACCGGACCTGAACCCTTGTGATTTTTTCTTGTGGGGTTACATTAAAGATCATTGTTACGCCAAAAACCCCAGCACAGTAAAAGAACTGATCGCGGCCATCCAGGAAGTGGTTCGCGGCATTACGAACGATATGTTGGACACAGTTTTTCACAGTTTTCAAAGGAGAATTGATTTTTGTGCACAATCTAACGGTTCGCACTTCGAAAATATCTATCATTAATCACTGTACTTTTTCGTTATTTTTATAAGATGTAATAAATTGACATAAAAAATATTTGACTGGGTTTTATTTATGTGCGTTTAAAACTGCAGAGTTTCCTCTATTTAAAGCAATTTGGCTTTTCTGATTCTGTGCACGTGTTTTGAAATGACAGCCGATTAGTTTCAGCAACTTCCTATTGGACACCCTGTATATTATGCAATTCCTATGGCAAAGTCGAATAAGATTTTTCTGAGATTTCGATTTCACGGTCGCCTTTTCGAGTTTAACTATTTGGCATTTGGTCTTACTTCAGTACTACGTGTTTACTAAGATAATGCGGCCGCGGTGGTAACTTACTTGGGAGCTTTAGGTTATCTTTCAGTCGTATATCTTGATGACTTGCTATTTGTTCGGAAATTCATGTAACCAATGCTGCAATCATAGGCAATATTAACAAAGCGTATGTTCTTGGGATTTATCGTAAACATAGCGAAGACTCAGATGATCCCTGCCATGAGATGTACGTTCCTATGGAGCTTTCCGAGGAAAAAATGCAGAAGGTCAGAATTCAGATTGACAAGTTTAGTAAAACGATCAGGTGTAAAATAAGAGATTTCGCAGCTTTTATAGGAATATTAGGTTTTTGTTGTCAGGCCATTAAGTATGGTTGGGTGTACGCAAAAGATTTTGAGAGACAAAAATATGTAACCCTCTCCCAAAATGGGGACAATTATGACGCTTTAATGAACGTATGTGGTAGTCTCGGGAGAGACTTTGATTGGTGGAGAATGAACATTTCTTCAACGACAATGTCCATTAAAGAAAAGCAATTTAAATTTACCATTTCATCAGATGCATCGCGCTCGGCCTGAGGAGCCTGTTGCAGAGGTATGACAGCTAATGGTCATTGGAAACAGGATGAGCACGAATATCATATTAATTGTTAAGAACTGCAAGCTGCTTTTTCCGGCTAATTTGTTTTGCAGAAGGGGCTAGAACTATGACATCCTTCTTAGAATCGACAACACAACAGCTATAGCTTACATCAATCGAATGGGTGGCATTCGCTTTGCAAATTTGAGTAGGCTAGCCAAAGAAATGTGGTCGTCGTGCGAGTCTAGGAATTTATGGATTTTTGCATCATATATTGTATTTCGTCAGCCGACAATACTGATGCAGATTTAGAATCACGAAGATTAGAATCAGAGACTGAATTTGAGCTAGCAGATGAAGTTTTTAATACAATCATACAGTCCTTCGGACGTCCAGAAATTGATGTATTTGCCACCAGGAAAAACGCAAAATGTGAGAAAACGTTTTTTGTCAGCGCGATCCTGAATCTATCGCGATTGATGCTTTTATGATCAATTGGAGATCACATTTTCATTATGCGTTTCCGCCGTTCGCGAATATTCTACGTATCTTAAAGAAAATCAGTTCCGAAGGCTCTAGGGGAATAATGGTTGTTCCTCACTGGCCATCGCAAGCATGGTTCCCGTTGTTTGAAGCGATGTTTGAAACTGAGCCGATTTATTTTAAACCTCACATTGATCTGATTCGATCCAGCGACCCAGATCCACACACCTTGTGGTGGAAGACTACCCTAGTGGCCGCGAGGTTATGCGGAGAGCTATTGGGTCAAGGAACGTCCCGAAAGAATCGGTCAATATAATGATCTCTTCTACTACCGATTCTTCAAAAAAACATTACGAAGGTTCATTCAAGAAAAGGTGGAGATTTTGCCATACCAGAAGTGCAGACCCTTTGACTGCGTTGGAAAAATCGATTATTGAGCTTCTCATGGATGAATATTCGCAAGGAGCCTCTCACGGTCTCCTAAATTTCCTGAGGTCAGCAATAGCACTGCTGCGTGGGCCGGAAATCGTTCAAGACGATTGAATTAGAAGATTTTTCAAGGCAGTTGTTAAATTAAGGGGTAACGTGGGTTTGAAAATTTCAAAAAATCTATTTTTTAAATTTCATTATCTAATAGTACAATATGTCTAGAATATTCTCCCAAAGTTTTAAGTTAATCGGAGTAAAAGTCTAGGAGAGAGAGCCTTTGGGGATTCCCCCCGTTGGGAAAGACCGGCCGGCAGCGACGCAGGTATACGCATTTTTCTCAAAACACTATTTTTTAAGTCGGTGGGCACGATTTCTCAAAAACTGATGCACTGATCTTATTTAAATTTTAAAAATTAAATTTTGCACACTTCTCCAAAATAGCATTGACTTGTGATTGGACGAAGGTTTTTTTTTCGATTACAACTAATTTTACAAGGCTATACGTAGTGAAAATTTTACCAAAAATTGAACTATTTTGCATACAACTCTTTTATCTCGCAAGATAAAAGTCAGTTTGGAAGATCAATATTAAATAGCCGAATATGAGAATATCTCTTTTGTTTTTTCTTCACGTTTTATGATATTGTAAAACAATTCTTTGTTGGGGAGTTCGGTTGGAGAATAAATAAGAATGTTTGTTTTCCCCACTTAGTGTGCAATACATGGCTTGACCGCCGTAACCAGCTTTGAACATCCACGATTGATATTGAGGAAAGAGGCGCCTAATGCAATTGAATGATTAAACGAACTTACCTGTAAGTGAAGTTCTATCATAATTATATGAAGCACCTCTTCCGAAATATCAGTCCCACCCTGAATACCCTTTTAATTAACTAGGTTAGAATAACCTTAATCGGGTACGGCGGTGCTTTAAAAAGAATGAGAATAACGAGTGGCATAGACCACGAGCAAAAGGTTTTTTTACTTTAGCTCTGAAATTGTGGTGACATCTGTGTAAATTCGAGGGACTACGATTGATCTTGAGGAAAGAGGCGGGCAATACAATTATGACAGAACTTTACTTACCGGTAAGTTCGTTTAATCATTTAATTTTCCATACAAACTTTTACACCCCATTTCATTCTTTTAGGGGTTGATTTTGGAAAAATCCTTTTTCCACCTCTACTCCCTCAAGGAGCATATCTTCCGAATTTCATTGCGATAAAAGCAGAAAATTCGATTTTCACATAAAAACTTAAACACCCCGTTGCACCCCTAATGAGGGATTGTTTTAAAAAATCCGAAAATTGCATTTTATTATTTGTTTTGAAGAATATTTATACCGAGTTTCAAATTGATACACGCAAGGAATCCAATTTTCCATATAATCTTTTACATCCTGTTTCATCCTTCTAGGGGTTAATTGTGGAAAAATCCTTTGTTAGTGCACGTTCACGCCCTTTAAGGAACATATCTTCCAAATTTCATGTTTCTATCTTCAACGGTTTAGGCTGTGCGTTCTATATATGTCAGTCAGTCATTCAGTTAGTCAGTCAGTCACTGAACTGTTTTATATGTATAGATAAAACAATTCTTACTACGTGAAAATGTTTAAATATTAAAGTCGCGGAATAATGTCAGCTTCAAAATGCCGCTCGACTCGTAAAGCCAGATATTTTATTAACTTCTACATCTATCGGGATTTGAAGATGTGTCAAAGATTGAAAACAACCGGCCGATACTCGGAGCGGTGACCGCTGAGCCGAGTACCGGCTGGCGCATCAACCAGTAAGCAAAACGCCAATGCTTCCGGGACCTGGATGTAAATACTTGAGTAAATGTCTTTGCACTAGAGGATCAGAAGAATATGGAGCCGCCTATACCATTACGGGTTTTCCACATTTTCTCAGCAACACTGACGCTGATGAAGGTGAAACGAACCTTAACCTCTAAATCGTGCAAGGCAAACATCTTATAGGCATTAAATTGTATTATATTATTACATCTATGAATATAAAAGATATGCATGTTTATATATATGCAACTAATTAATCGTTGTTTTTTCCGAGCTATATAAACTGAATTCATTTCTCCCATCCCTCTACATGTATTTTAATCTAGCGTGGCATGAATTGGGTACAAAGCATTTTCGAAATTCCCGCCGCGGCGCACGGACTCGGGTACGCTTCATATGCGACGTTGCCAGATTTTGTGTTACTGAGATATTCGTCAGAATCATAAATTAATTTTGTTAATGTAAATTTCTTAAAAAATCTGCAAAAAATTGACCATCCTTATTCATACTTGTTCGTTTTCTGTATAAATTTTCATATTCTTAGCATCATTTTTTACCGAAATATCACGATACGTCTTTCGATTTCCTTAAACTTACATGTAATCTTGTAAGTACATGTAAGCCTTATTATATAATCTTCCATGTAAGTCTTGCATTATTACGGATTTTTCTCAATAACTAAGTTACAGCTAACCTCCCTAAAACGCCTATAGATGCAACGGAAGTAAGGTTCCATTAGCGAAGTGCGGATAGGGAGTGATAGAAAAGTGTTCAATTGGGAAGGACAATACGTTAAAACCTTCAAGGATATACGCTGGAACTCAGGAAATATATTACGGTGGCTACACATATTTGAATTTTAGAACGAACCAATGCTCATTACTATAACGCGCACCGGAAGCTTTTCTATGAATAAAAATCAACCTAATGAAATATAAGCGGATGTGAAATATGAAAATTTTAGTACTAGATCGCGAGAAAAGATTGATATCGATAAATACGAATCAATGACGTCTGAAAAACATTTAAAGATTCGTTAATATATTTATTTACTATTATACTTTCTTGAATTTAATAACCCGTGCGGAATATTGGCAGAGCATCCCTAATACAATTCGGGGCCTTCAAGGGATTGTTTGTGAATTCCGTGGTAGGGTTTTCCGTAAAAGGGTCGGACCGGGGCTCCTATTAGGGAATGGCAGGGTAGGTAGGTTGACTATAACTATGGTCTAAGTACGGAAACCGAGTAAAGGCCTTTAAGGGGTATAGTTGTAGATTCCCTACCAGCGATTTCCCCAATACTACTAGACTTTGCTATTATAGGAGCAAATCAGTATAAATTGCTTGACTGAAGAATTTGTGGCACAATAATTATCGAGATCGATTAAATATAATAATTAAACTATGCGTTTAGTAGACGAACTGTGGTGCCTTGAACCTACACGCATACAGTGCGTTCATTGGAACAATGCAGGATCAAACATGTGAAAATATGCGACAGAATTATAAGCCTCAAATGTATTGAAATAACACATTTCTTTTTCACATAGCACGTATGTACGCATATGGCTGCAATAATTTTTATAAGGCACCGTTGTGGCAATTTTAAAGGCCCTGGTTCTTTTGCCTTCAATGGCTCTCGGTAGCAAAGCGTGACCGGCCACTGATGGCCCATGTGAGGCTCCCAGACTAGGGCCTTAATAAAGTTACGGAAAATTAAGATGGGCCTGATTAAAGCCCGAACTCAATTTCCACACCGGAATATTAATATCATATTTGATCAGTGTGATTTATTATTCTTAAGGGCTTACATACACTTGAGACGCCTAAAAGTAAGGTTATGTTTGAGAATTTTTTTGTTGTATAAAACTGAATTTTATTGAACAGCCATGATTTGGTTAAAAAATTTCAAACGGTAAAAAAGTTACAGTTGTTTTCCTGGGACGTGTTCTTGTCGACAGTGTTTGCGGTACCAGACGTGCCTTGCCATTCTTTATCTAAAAAAAAATATTTGTTTCTTAAAGTAGATAGATAAAACTAGCACGGATCGAGCCGGAATTTAAAAATTTAATTTTTTCGGATCATGGCGGTCACTGGAATAAAATCGGCGATTTTTCGCCTCAAAATTGTTCAGTACTTGTGATGAAAAAAGAACTATGCCAGGTATCGAAAAAACGGCTCGATAAGTACTAGATTATTGTGTGAAGCATAACTGTGCAAAACTTGATCCCGATCGGCCCAGTAGTTGCGGAGATATTTCTGGCACCGATTTTGAAAACACTGTTTCGAGTAAAACGCGTTTAAAGTTTTGAGTACACTTTACACTGAAATAACTGGTTTATTGTAAACTTACATGAAATCGTCGATTCCTGGGCCATATGACGGATCTTCCTTAGATGTTGACGCTTCCATTAGATCTTTTTTTTTGCTGTTGCAACCTCATTCATAGTCAAACTCATAGTCAAACAGATGACAAAGGCCGCATCTACCTGCGTCCCAACCGTTAGTCGTTGCTCACCCGGTCAGTTACAAAACGCTATAACTTCGTCATTACTGCGAATTTCCTTATGAAATTTTCAGGGTAGACACTCAAAGGATAGTACTTTCGAATGAACACCTATTTGAAAAATCGATCTTTTTGACCTACCCAGGTGTATGTAAGCCCTTGAGATGAACTATAATAGAGGTACTCCCTACAGAGGCTTTAAAAAAATGCATTTTTTTAATTGCCTAAATTAGTAGTTTGAAACCTGTGGAATACGATGTAGTTAGTGATTTTGATAAATTCTCAAAAATGACGTCCCGAGAGCCTTTGAGCGTGACTCATCGCTGCTCCGTTTGGAGCTCTGCGCGTACGTATAGGCACTATGTGGAGAGGTGAATGAGTCGTCTATTCAATAATAGCTGTTACATGGGCAAAATGAGTATTACGAGGAAGCTGAAGGACTATTATACGGTGCTGGAATAGCTGACTAGTCGGTAAGTCGTACAATTATACGTTTTTCCCTTGCCGAAACATTAAACGCGATTATCTCGAAACTTTTTTTTTCAATGAGTTGAAAATCAGTGTACACGATTACTCAAAAACGATTTGACCGATAAAGCTCATACTTGGCACACGTTTTTATGATACTTATGTCCAATTGATGAACTAAAGACCGACTAAAAATTATCAAAATAAACATGTTTTTGGCTGGGTCAAAGTTTGAATTTTTTTCCGAAAAATCAACTTTTTTGTTCTAAGGACTCCCCTTTAGCCAATTATCATTATTTTTCCAATATTATTAGTTCATCAAGTGACCACATGTATATACTAATCAATTTCTTTGCGCAGACTGTTTCAGATAATCCTACGAGGTGCTGGAGTGTACACCGCATTCGACCTCCCTACCGGACAGATTCACGGCAACTGGTTATATCTCCGCCATTTTTCACTTTTTTAAAGCAACAAAAATCGTATTGATAACTAGAATTATGTAATAAAAAGTACCTATGACCCCGAAGAGATATATGCATTCCTTACCCTCCGAAAAAATAATGAAAATCGAGTAAGATTTGGCGTTCTATAGGGAGCGCCCTCCTTAAAAGGAGTTATAACAGTTCAAATCGATTTTTATTTAGGAAAAAAACGTATGAACAATACCTCTCTATTTCGATCTGATGTGATGTCAAGATTTCTTATTATTACTTTCTACCGAATCAATTTTATATTCGACCTTCAAAGTGTAATCGTTTTTATAATTTCTGGTATACGTGCTTCGCATTACTTTCTACACTCCAGAAGTTGTACGAGTTTCATAACGCCCATTTAAACGTCTAGCCTTCGCCTGACCGCTAACTTGTCATGAGCAAAGAAGAAAGTCTTCGGTCTATATAGTCTATTCTGCGAGTACCAGTGAAGAAATTCTACAATTATACCTTCCGATTGAACAAACCCATTGAGATTATTATTATCGCGAATGTGACTTTTATATTGCTCATGTGAATGAAGAAGCATTTCACCTTCGTTGAAATTCAAATAATCAGGACACGAGGGATTTGCTTGTAAAATATGAATTATCCGGTGGAGCGTGTCCGTTGAGACAATCGAGTGGTTTTCTAATAGCGAACGACAAGAAAGCACAACAGCCAGGTAATAATGTGCACCTGAAAGTACAAATTCAAACTTGCGATTTACTTTACTGATTATTCTTACGAACATTTTCTTCTATAAATGTTCAACTTTCTACAATTCTAGATATCTTTTTTTTTTACCATACGATACCAAAAATCAGAGCGATGTAAAAAAAAGTCATAATTTTTATTAAATGGTAATTAGAATAAAAAAAAACATTGATCATCTCGTCGTACAAATATTCCACAGGCTTTTTTTCGACTGCCATGAATTCAAATTTCGAATTCGTGGAACCTGGAGTCTGAACAAAGTGTAGCTAGTTGGGAGCACCGTCCATTCATGTTAATGATAAAATTGCACGGATTGCATTCCACAGAGCACACGATACCATAACGGTCGTCCAAACCTTAGAAAAACTCAACGCCGCTCGATCATGGAATGTGATTCAATTAATACGAATGCCACATAATCACTCGTATAATTAACACGTCAACGTCGCTAAAACTATAGTGTATCTACTTGTAATATACGCCCCCAAGTTTTAACATCAGATGTTTCAACTGTCAGATTAAACTCTCGTTGACACACTGGGTAATTATGACTCAGGAGAGTTTAATTAACATGCTTACTTTTCGAAAGATTGAGAATATTCAATAATTTGTTTTACAACAATTTAATTTTGTTTTTTTTCTGAATTTCAGTTATGGGGACGTGTTGAGAAGTGCTAAAAGTGTATTCGTGATTTTTGAAGGCAGTATAGTTGTCTAGTAATTTGAAAGCAATCGCTTCTTTCAATTTATTTTATTATTGGGAGTACAAATAAGTCTCCGCCGTTTGACAAAAGATGGCACCACCAGGAGTTTATGGTTGAAATTGTCAGATGTAGAACGTCATATCGTAAGGTTGTTTGAGTAATTTTTTCGTGCGAAAATGTCGAGTTTTGAGCCGAATAAGCGTCATTTGCGGGAACTTTTGATATACTTCTTTAATTTGAAGAAATCTGCAGCTGAGGCGCATCGATTGCTTGTAGAAGCATATGGTGAGGCTGCTTTAAGTGAAAGAAGTTGTCGTGAGTGGTTTCAAAAGTTTAAGAATGGTGAGTTTGACGTCGAAGACAAAGAACATAGCGGAAAGCCGAAAGTGTACGAAGACGCGGAATTGGAAGCATTATTGAAGGGAGATTCGTGTCAAACGCAAGAAGAACTTGTACTTACATTAGGACTGACTCAACAATCAATTCCACATCGTTTAAAATCGTGGGGAAAGATTCAAAAGCAAGGAAATTGGGTTCCATATGAACTGAAGCCGAGAAACGTTGAACGCCGATTTTGCATATGTGAAATGCTGCTTACCAGGCATAAGCGAAAGGGTTTTTTGCGTCGTATAGTCATTGGTGATGAAAAATGGATCCACTACGATAACCCAAAGAAGAGGAAATCATGGGGACCACCTGGCCATGCTTCAACATCGACAGCCAAGCCGAATATTCATGGAAAAAAACTCATGTTGTGTATTTGGTGGGATCAGCTTGGTGTCGTGTATTATGAGTTGCTCAAACCGAATGAAACCATTACTGGGGCTCTCTACCGAACACGATTGATGAGATTGAGCCGAGCACTCAATGAAAAACGCGCCCACTACTAATCCAGACACGACAAAATTATTCTCCTGCATGATAATGCTCGTCCACATGTTGCGGCGCCGGCCAAAACCTACTTGGAAACACTCAATTGGGAAGTTTTACCCTACCCCCCGTATTCACCAGACATTGCTCCCTCTGGCTATCATTTATTTCGATCGATGACACACGGCCTGTCTGAGCAGCACTTCACGTCATATGAAAATACCAAAAATTAGGACGATTGGTGGATAGTCTCAAAAGATGAAGCGTTCTTCCGACGCGGTATCCATATGCTGCCAGAAAAATGGCAAAAAGTATTGGCTAGCGATGGACAATACTTTGATTAAAACACAAAGTACCATTCTTTCTCAATGCCAATTTTTTTATATAAAACGGCGGAGACTTATATGTACTCCCAATATTATGCAGATCTTTCGGCGTACGTCTGTGAAAAACGTTTAATGACACTCATAAAATTAACCGAGTTATAAAAATTATAAGGATTACGCTCGAGGAGCGTGGTCGAGACGAAGAAAACTTTAAGGTATTCCTTTCATGAACATGAATATTTAACAAGTAACTGATTTTCATCGATAATTAAGAAAAATTTCAAGCCCGGTTACTGAACTTTTAACAAAAAATTACGACTTTAAAAATCGTCTAATTTATGTAGCACTTTATGAAGATGACATGCTGGCCACATTTCTATCCGATAATTGATATACTAAAATAATTCTAGGTGTCTAATATAAACTGCAGGTAAAAATTCTGAAGATTCCGTAATGACAATAAAAACTGGGCGTCACCGAATGCTTAAAGGAAATATTAATGATAAAACTTCGAAAACTGTGACTAGTAGAAGAATTTTCGTAACGGTAACTCCTAAGAGAACATGTAAAAATGTCTAAATCTACCAAATTTATGCGAAATTTTTCTTACCAGTTCATCCTTGGCTATAATAATTGATTGTAACTTATTTTTATTGAGTGCCACTGTAACCTACTAGTAATTCGAAAGGGCCCTGGCTCAATTAAGGAATACCTTAAGGAATAACACAAGGAATACCTTAAGGATGTATGGGATACAACTGAAAATCACAATAAACTGTTAAAAATTTGACATATCATTCAAAAATCCAAGCTGAGTTCGTGTGCAAAATTGAAAGACGATTGACAAATAACCTCAAATGTTATACGATAAGTAATTTAACGTGCGCTCTCATGACAAATAGCACTTTCTCCGATATTTATACTATGAAAGATAAAATCATAGAAACGAGTTGTCAATTTTCCCACGTGTATAAAATACATTCAACAATCTATTTTTTAAATTTTGTACGCGTGGTCGAAGTAATTTCGATGATATTTAATTAATAGCCGGGAGAAAATTATCAAGATCTGAAAACGACGCAACAGACGTGTCAACCACACGACACTATGTGTGCACGTTTTCTATGTGTACACGTTTCCAACAGATAAATTCAGGTGTAATTCTGGTCCAAAAGTTTTTTTTTGGCTTGGGCGAAATATTACGATTTTTCAAGGGAAACTTATTTTTTAAATTTAAATAACGTCTAGGCACATGAATTAATGCATTTTCTACTATATATAATTATTCGAAACCAGTTTACATAAAATGATCATGGTTAAAAGTGAGACAATTGACATTCACTATACTTTTGGCAGTGAAGATATCTACCATACATCCTTAAATGCATTTTTCACGAAACGATGTTTTTCAAATCGGCAACCACGATATTTCGATAACCAATTGGCCGATTGAGCTCAGATTTGGCATACACCTTTAGTAGACAGTTTTCCAATATTAGTAGGAGAATGGAGTCGATATAATTATTTTTTTGATGACTGGTAGAATGGCCAGAAAAATATGATAAATTGTATTTTAGTTTAAATCAAAGTTTAGCATGCCGCCATTTAGTAATTTTTCTTCCTGTATCCGGTACCAAGCATCACAACACTCATACAGATTAAGAATATGTTTGGTTTATTCTTCACATTCATACAACGTCCACAACACTGGTAAAAAATTGGGGGCGTTTTTCGCGCACCGTCGTAAACAAACGTACAAAAGTACATGATAATATTTTTTTTTTCAACTGATATATGATTCTTGAAGGATCAATAAACATGTGCAAAAAAATTCAGAAAGAAAACTGAAACAGTTCTACAGTTATTCCATCCTAAAAATCACCCCCCCCCCCCCCCCAAAAGCGCTCTAGACAAAAATACTGCCTTGAAATAAAAACCAACCGAAGGATCCTTAATGGCAGGTGGATGAAGTAGCATCTGGGTCAAACTGACCCAGCGTATCAAAATCGTCGCCAGAGAGAAGTGTGTTAACGAAAGGTTAACGAAACATCAAACTTGCTCGCGAAATTTGCACAACAATAAAATAAAACGTTAGCAGCCTGTAACTGGTAAGCTTTCATAGTATGGCAAACATCTTTGTTACACATTAGGCATTTTGTCCGTCAGAAAAAAAACAGTCATCTTCGGACGCTTAAATAATTAACCGAGCCTTGTGCAATGACTTTGACGATGTTCTTTTTATCGCTGAATATAAAACGTACAGCACAATTTTTCTTCATTCGTCAGCAGTTATTAACTACTAGCTTCCGCCCGCGAGTTAGCCCGCGTAGAATATGTCTCATATAGACTTCATTAGAAGTAGCGCCCCGCATTAAGAGGTTTGAACAAATCCCCTAATGCGGGGGTTTAAACGCAATTATAAAATATGCGTTTTATTATTTGTTTTGAAAAATATTTATACCGAATTTCAAGTTGATACATGCAAGAAAAGTTTTCCATACAAACTTCTACACCACATTTCACTCCCTTAAGAGTTGATTTTCGAAATATCCTTTTTTAGTGCACCTCTACACCTTGTAAGGAACATATGTTTCAAGTTGATACACGCAAAGAATAACATTTCCCATACAAACTTTTACACCCGATTTAACCCCCTTAAGAGTGGATTTTCGAAAAATCCTTTCTCAGTGCACTTCTACGCCTTCTAAGAAACATATGTTCCAAGTTTTAAATTGATGCACACAAGGAATATAATTGCCCATACAAACTTTTACATCTCATTTCACCCCCTTGAGAGTTGAATTTCGAAAAATTCTTTCTTAGTGCACTTCTACACCTTCTAAGGAATGTTCCAAGTTTCAAGTTCATACACGCAAGGAATAGAATTTTCCATACAAACTTTCACCGCCCCCCCCCCCCCCCCCCTATTTCACCCCCTTAATTTTCCCTTTTCGTAAAAATCTTTCTTAGTGGATGTCTTCACCCCATAAAGAACGTACCTGCCAAATTTCAAGTTTGTATGCTTTATAGTTTCTGAGATTTCGTGATTAATCAGTCAGTCAGTCAGTCAGTGGTATTTCGCTTTTATATAGAGTGGGTAAAAAAAAAGTATTTGTACACCGGGTGTTTTTCAAATTATCCTGCAAAAAAAAATTAAATCCTTTAGCATTTTTTGTCGAAGAAAAATAAAAAGTTCGACAAAAATTTTCGAAAAAAAATAAAATTCTATAGGATTTTTTTTTTTCGTAGGACATTTTGAAAAACACGCGGTGTAAAAATACTTTCGTTACCCACTCCATATAGATAGATTGTCTATGACATCCATAAATAATGAGACCATAAAACCGTTTGTAAAGTTTATCATAGAAAATATCATTCCGAATGACAATCTAGTGTATCTTTGGTATAAATAATTCTAAACTTTTCACATTTTTTCAGTACGAATCTACGATTAACTCAAATTATACCCACCACATTATGAATTCGATAATTCCATAAACTTCCGAGCGAAACGATTTTTCTTCAGTTCGAAGTTTCTTCACGATGAACAAAACAATCCGATGGTTCGTCGGCGGACGGAAATATGAAGAAAAACAATAAAATTATCGTATTTTCATCGGCACTCGAAGAAACGTGTAAACCACCGTGTGCCAAGTCTCGGACTGAACTGCACAGTCGAGTACCCTACTCTAATTTCCTAACGTTGTCCACAATCGTATGTGCACTTGGTTGTGTATATCGCAGATGGGGAATATATCGCCGTTGGTATTCGACCAAACCCTGTGTATCCTGTTGGCGGCACAGAGGAATGGAGAATGATTGTGGGGGACAATCGTGAGTTAATATCAAAACAGGACCACGCCTTGTGATCTCTCTGTAATACGGGGACCCGCAAACAGGTCAGCCACGTAACAAGAAGAAACAGTCTTCAGTTGCGTACTTATACGGGATACTTCAGGATAAATAACAAGAATTATCGCTATTTTTTTTTTTTTTTCAAATCCAGTATTGTCTCGAAAAAAGAGAGAAAGGAAAAAAGATTCTTTTTCCCATGATTATGTATTAACTTTGACATCATGTTGAAGACTTTTCTTTACTAGAATACTTCCGTTTGTCCCTTTCAAGCATAATATCTTCGGGCTCAATATTTCATCAGAATGAACGCTTGGTGCAAATAAATAATAAGATTGCATTTTATAGCAAAAAGCTATTAAAAGGATTGGATCATTCGTTAGAAAATAAATATAAATAAGATTGGAAGGTTGGTTTAAAAAATGAGAAAAATTTAAGCGTTTCTTATGACCAATTTATTGTCTAAAAATATATACCATCTAAATTGAAAATCTTCATTATTTAAAGAAAAATTTTGGCATTGAATTTCCGTAAAGTTTTAAAAAATTGAACAACCTTTTACTGCTCGTCTTGTATCGACAACGGCGATGTAATCTCTCGGAGCTAAAGTAAGGGGGATCTAGTGGTTTCGCCTGAAACAGCTTGTACGTGTAAGCTGATATCTGAATATCAAAAAGGCATAAGTAAACTGATTTCCGTGAGGATTTATGTCCCCGTTGTTTTCAGAAGTTTATACATATAGATACGTATATATGTGCATGTGTGCTCGTGTGGGTATTGTATGCATTTCCATACACGTGTGCGTCTGGGAGAATGCAACGCGTTCTCCATTCTCTGCCCGGTCGCACGCTGCTATAGTGTCCTGATTTCTGGCTCTCCCTCCCTCTCTCTCTCTCTCTCTCTCTTGCATCTTCGCCAAATCTTTCATTTTCGGATTACGAGACTTCGGCACTCGAAATCCTATTAATCTTTATCATATAGACACGAAACCCAATTAAAACAGCTGGTACGAGATTTAATTATGTAAGTGTTTTATTTTTTAATTTATTTTTTATTCGTGATTACATTCGCTTGCAGCGAAAAGTGTCAACGATTCCAGGGTCCTCACGATGAAGACTCGCCCGTACACCTTTCGAACGATAAAATGTGAAGGGAAGAAAATGAATTGGCAGGTATCGCGATTTCGAAAGTTGTAAGGACCGCATGACAGATGAATACATGGATTCAAAGTTACGTACGTCGATATTAATGTAGAGCGAGTACGTGATACACGTAGGTTATTTATTTTATTCACAAGGACGACTGGCGAGCTGGCCGACGTTAACAAAAGTAAAAGGATAGCAGAGCTATTATGCACGAATATAAGAGCCATACTGCTCCGGTTTGTACGTGCTTAAGAATTGTTTTAGGTGAACGTGGATACGAACCAATTAATTACTATAATCCGAAGGATGTCTGAATTCATGAACTGTCAAAAAATATGGTATATATATTAGGGTGGTCATTATTTGGGGTCAAAATTAATTTTACCCTTTCCGCCCCCAAAATCGGTTCGAAATACGTAAAAAGTAACGCTGTAATTTTTTCAGATTTTTAAAAAAATGTTTAACCCTTGACCACGGGGGTTGAAGTTTTCCATTTAAAATACATGGGGTTTTCCTGCGTTTGCAGTCACTATTTTACTGTGGGTCTAAATATGTTTGTAAAATCTTGAAATTTTCAGAAATTAGTTTACAAGCATGTTGCTACATGGAAAAAATTTCCAAAACCCCTACCCTCAAAATGTTGTATAACATCACCATAATAATTGTAACTTTTTTTTATAATTTTTTTTATTATTTTGCTTCCTCGTTTTTTTATAAATGTATTTAAAATAGAATAATTTTCTAAACGAGTTACAAATTCTTAAGTATTGTCTCCTTTTTTGCGTCTGGATGATTTTTTCGATATTCTCTTACAATTTGTAAAATGAACTGTTTTTGTTGTTCGTTCCGTGTGAGTATTTCATTGTAATCGGTGAACAGTGTTCACCGATCCGTGTGAGTGTTTCATTGTAATCGGTGAACAGTGTTCACCGATTATAATGAAATACTCACACGGAACGAACAACAAAAACAGGTCATTTTACAAATTGTAAGAGAATATCGAAAAAATCATCCAGACGCAAAAAAGGAGACAATACTTAAGAATTTGTAACTCGTTTAGAAAATTATTCTATTTTAAATACATTTATAAAAAAAACGAGGAAGCAAAATAAAAAAAAATCATAAAAAAAAAAAGTTATAATTATTATGGTGATGTTATACAACATTTTGAGGGTAGGGGTTTTGGAAATTTTTTTCATGTAGCAACATGTTTGTAAACTAATTTCTGAAAATTTCAAGATTTTACAAACATATTTAGGCCTACAGTAAAATAGTGACTGCAAACGCAGAAAAACCCCATGTATTTTAAATGGAAAACTTCAACCCCCGTGGTCAAGGGTTAAACTTTTTTTTTTTAATCTGAAAAAATTACCGCGTTACTTTTTACGTATTTCGAACCGATTCAGGGGGCGGAAAGGGTAAAATTAATTTTGACCCCAAATAATGACCACCCTAATATATACAGGGTGTCCATTTTATCTCTGCCACCCGAAATAACTCGGTAATTATCGACGTCACAAAAAAATGTTCCAGACAAAAGTTGTACGGTGTGAAGGGGGCCATCAAATGCGATTAATTTTTTTAATTTCGGTGGAGGCGCTGAGGCACGTTGAAGGCCACCTCCACTTTTTTAAAGGGAATGGTACATTTCTTTTTCAAACATCTTGTGGAGCACCTCAAGCCGCATAAAAAACATTTGGGGGTCAAAGTCGTTCAAGGTCATTCAAGGTCAGTATCGATGATACAAATCTAAATATCTCGAATCACTGCCAAATATTTAGTAGTGACCCAAGATATTTAGATTTGTATTTCATTTTAATAGGTGTTCGAAATTAGCTTTCGAGACTACCGCGTCAAACGTTCGCCAGCTTGGACACTGTCGATCTGGAAATTGCTTAGCATACAACAAACGCGCTCTTGTGGAATTTTTACTTGCTTCACCGTAACACAGTATCATGTCTACTTTTTCGAATTGACGGTACATTTTCAAACTATGAATAGCTCTTATCCAAATTCGAAATCAAACTAAACGACAACCTCGGTTGATCTACATACGATACAGATTAACGCGAGTTGGTAAACAAACAGAAGGTATTCAAAGTGTTGTCGATGACTACGATCTCCGATATCTCTCATTTTAAGCTAATTTTGAACACCTATTAAAATGAAATACAAATTTAAATATCTTGGGTCACTACTAAATATTTGGCAGTGATTCGAGATATTTAGATTTGTATCATCGATACTGACCTTGAATGACCTTGAACGACTTTGACCCCCAAATATTTTTTATGCGGCTTGACGTGCTCCACAAGATGGTTGAAAAAAAATGTACCATTCCCTTTAAAAAAGTGGAGGTGACCTTCACTGTGCGTCAGCACCTCCACCGAATAAAAAAAAATGGTCGCATTTGATGGCCCCCTTCACACCGTACAACTTTTGTCTGGAACATTTTTTTGTGACGTCGATAATTACCGAGTTATTTCGGGTGGCAGAGATAAAATGGACACCCTGTATATACGAAAATGTATATCAAGAGGCGTGGCAGAACCTTGACGCCAAGTATTTAAAAAGAAAATTTCAAAGGTGTCAACGTCGACGGGTACTCTTTATACAATACGTTGGACTTTCACTTGTCACTTCCATATATAGATACAGCCAAGATATAAGGCGTTGAAATCATTTATTTTCATTCATAATCAATTATATTAATTTTTAATCGTGTATAATCAAATTCATTTATATAATTTATATAAATATGAAGATTTATATAATTTATAATCATTCGTAATAAAATATTGGTATGTTGAATAAGTTCTGGCTGTTTTTTCGTGAAAATTAATGCTGTATTTTTAAAAATTAGTAAAAAAACACGTCACTTAAAATATTGTCCAGCACTGGCCACTATTTTTTCCCATCTTTCTGGCAACATTATAATACTATGTCGGAAAAACGACACGTCTTTCGAGGCTATCCAAGAGTCGACCCATTTTTTTGGTATCTTCATAAGAATGAAAGTGCTGCGCAGCCAGGCCATGTGCCATCGATCGGAACAAGTGATAATCGGAAGGAGCAATGTCTGGTGAATACGGCAAGTGGTGTAGGACTTCCCGTTTAAGTGTTGACAAGTAGGTTTACACCGGTTTTGCAACATGTGGCCGAGCATTGTCATGCTGCTAAATCACTTTGTCGTGTCTCTGCTCGTCTAGCGGCCGTTTTTCCTTCAATGCTCGACTCAAACGCATCAATTGTAGTCATTAGCGATCTCTCGTGATGATTTCTGTCGGTTTGAGCAGGACATAATGAACTACACCCAGCTGATCTCACCAAATACAGAGCAGAAGCTCGGAAAATCATGGATATACTGCTTTGTCCACGATGTTGATGCATGGCCGGGCTTACCTACCACCAGGCACTATACGATGCGAAAAACGACATCTCTCGGCTTCAACTCGTACGGCACCCAATGTCCTTGCTTTTGAATCATTCCTAATGCTTTCAAACGTTTCGAAAATATTGTGTGATCAACTCCTAATGATTCTGCAAGTTCAGCTAGCGTCTGACATGAGTCTTCATGAAGTAGTACCTCCAATTCTTCGTCTTCAAACTTTTCGCTGCGCCAGAGCGTTCTTTATCTTCAACATCAAAATTATTATTTTTTAAGCATCTAAACCAATCTCTGCATGGCGTTTCCGACAGAGCATGGTCGCCGTAAGTTTCAACAATAATTCTGTGTGCTTAAGCTGCAGATTTTTTTAAAATAAAATAGTGCAATCAAATTCCCCGCAAGTACTCTTTTTTTAGCAAGAAATTTGACATGAAACACTATGAAAAAAAGTTGATTACACTTCAGCGAAATTACATATACTGAATTTCAAGACTGCTTATAAAACTTCTTTATAGATGCTTTACCATCTTAAACTACACACACTAACAGAAATGTATGGTAACTTCAACCCTACTTTAACCATATTTTATATTACCCTGAGGGGACAACAATATTTTATAGTCATGGTTACTACCGTAAAATATAGTACTGCTTATATTTTAGCAGTTGTGTTAACTATGCTCATATGTTAACCGCAACCAACAATCCTACAAGCATACGTTGATTGTTCAATGCTCTATAATATAGTAGGTTTTCATAAAATGGATATTACCTTACACTATCAAAAATAATGATTTTCACCACATTGAATGGTACGTCTACTAAATGTATGTAATATTTCATAAATTCAGAAATTCTGAATTGAGAGTACTACATGTATGATTGTTTATCATATAACTTGTCATTCCCTGACCTCCTGAAATGATTCCTATCGAAGAAAATATTTCGCCTGAACATGGATTCGAACCTACCTATCTATACTACGCACGCTGCCACTATGCTACCGGGTACTTATGTTATTTTTATCGTAGATTTGGCAGAACAGATAAAAGTAATTCCAGCTGCAATTCCGAATAGCTGTTACCTCCGATATAGGTGGAATTTTGCACAGATCGTCTTTTTGATAATATATGTCACTGCTTACATGGATTTTTGGCGCAACGCAATAGTTTTCTGAAATATCGAATTTTAAAAACTGATAAATTGATGCGCTAATATATCTATATCGATCATAACGTGCTACCGCTGTCTCTACTTTATTGACACGTTCCACAAATGATTTACGTCTTCACTATAAGATTACCATAATTTTGTTCGTATAGTCACTTTTCATAAGATGTTGTAACAATTTATACTCAACAAGTGTTAATGTTAACCATATAAATAGTACAAACTTGCACTGAGAAAAATGTCCATAGTATTTACAAAAAAACGCCCATGGTAAAAGTGGGCATAGTTAAATTCCCTATAGTTTATTGACACCGTAATCATAATATGGTTAGCACAACTATAAGCGTCTATCTAATCATGCCGTTTTGGTAGTGTGTTTGATTATCTAGTATCCCCGAAATAACTATTAACTACTGTGAAAGGCTTTACAATATCGATATAGTTAATTCAGTTAATATTTTTACAATAGTTAGTAGCTATTTCGGGGATAATAGATAGTCGAGCACGCCACCAAAGTTGCATGTTTTGATATACTTTTCGCTTATAGTTGTGTTAACCATATTATGATTACGGTGCCAATAAACTATACGGGATTTTACTATCCCCTCTTTTGTCATGAGCGTCTTTCATAAATACCATGTACTTTGCTCTCAGTGCAGCATTAGTATTTCTGCGCCGATTTTGTGATATAGCTGAATTAACTATATCGATATTGTAAAGCCTTTTACAATAGTGTATAGTAATTTCGGAGATACTAGATAGTCAAACACGCCACCAAAGTCGCATGTTTACGTATACTTTTCGCTTATAGTTGTGTTAACCATATTATGATTGCGGTGACAATAAACTATAGGGAATTCGACTATACTCTCTTTTACCATGCGCATTTTTTTGTAAATACTATACACTTTTCTCTCAGTGCACGCCCGCAGTTCTGGCAACGCCATCTGTTGGAAAACAGCAAGAACTTATTCAACGGCCCAATATAAATTTATTTTCATATTTATTTTTCTTATATTTTTAAAATATTTTTAAATCTTTTTTTAAATATTTATATTTTCTTTCCTAAATATAATCTTCTGCAAGTGGATGCATCGGAAATATTTTATAGTTCTCTGCTCGATGACTGAATAGCATATGACTGTAATAAAAATTCAAAACGGTATTTCTACATTGTATGTGTAATTAAGGGGTTACGTGGGTTTGAAAATTTCAAGAAATTTTATTATCTAATAGTACAATATGTCTAGAATATTCTCCTAAAGCTTGAAGTCAATGGAAGTAAAAGTCGAAGAGAGAGAGCCTTTGGGATTTCCCCCCGTTGGGAAAGATCGGCCGGGAGCGACGCAGGTATACGCATTTTTCTCAAAACACTATTTTTGAAGTCGGTGGACACGATTTCTCAAAAACTAATGCACCGATCTTATTGAAATTTTGCACACTACATCAAAATAGCATTGATTAGTGATTGAACGAAGGTTTTTTTTTCGATTACAACTAATTTTACAAGGCTATACGTAGTGTGAATTGTACCAAAAATTAAACTATTTTGCATAGAACTCTGCAAAAAATTCAAATTTCAATTTTTTCAAAAATCCTTCGTTCAATCACGAGCTATACTTATCTACTAACCCAAACGGTTCGGTTTTTTAATTTCAGATAAAGCTATCATGAGTTATCCTGACCACCAGGAGGACCCTTTTTTTTTATGGGTCTCCGGAAACCAGGTCCCACCAGCTGAATTTCCCAAATTTTTTGATGAATTTTTTAAAAAATATTGTTGAAATGTTGCTCTTTTATGTGCTGAATATTTTGAATAAAATAATTTATATATTATATTTAAAAAAATAGAGAAAATCTGTTTTTTTGGCTTCGAAACCCAAGTAGCCCCTTAAATTTGCAGGGTAACGAAACCTCTTTAGCTCCAATTTATACTGGACACATTTTTGTCAGCCTTGGAGAACAATAGTTATAAATAAGGATTTTAGTTGTGTGAGGTAACTGTACTATGAAATACAACTTCAGAATGATAATTTCTTGAAAGTACGACTTTATAAATATTTTTATTTGGAAGTATGACTTTTGAATCAAGTAAGAAGTGTTGCTTCGGTGCAAAGGAATATTCCATTTTTCAAGCACTTGAGTATTAGCAATGGTGTTTAGTATACTGCGTTAATGCAGCTCGAGATTCTGGCACTGCGAACCTCGCCAACGACAAGACGTATGCCTACGTGCGTTCAACTAACGACAATATGTGATCGATATATCGGAGTTGGATCGAACGGGTGGTCACTGTGTGATCACATACGATCCGTCCTTGATACCTATATACGTAAATAAGAACTAGACGGAGCAGAAGTATCGGCTTATTATAGATCAAAAGTTACCGGAACTGATCGCGCCTTTTTCTTTATTTTTTTTTTTGTTCACTTTACAAAATGATCGTTCGTGCCTTCTGACAATTCCCCTTGCTCCGACGAAGCACTGAGGCAACCGCTATGCCGATTATGGCGCAATGCATGTTATTTCGATCTCAGAGTTTCAAATAATGATTTATCTATATCAGATTTTTTTTTTTACGACATTAAGAACTTTCACTTTGTCACGACTTTATTTATGAAGGCTATCGTAAAGATTCATTGAAAATTCATCCTGAGTCTATATTATAACGACCGATTTTTATCATAATCATTATTGTAAAAATAACGCAAGGATTCTTCAACCTCGTATTACGTATGCAAATCAACGTGCTACGGTTTGAACTTCTATTGTGATAAATCGAGCTAGAAAAATGTACTTTGTGAGGCAACCTTTTCAAAGATTGCATTTTTTAAATCTCAATATAGATCTTATACGTATTCCTTTCGCAGAGGGTCATGTTCGGTGGACCGATAAGCAGGGCCATTTAACCCTTCAACTCCACGCCTATTTCTGGATGGCTCAAAATCATTTCCTCTGGTAGTATGGCTAAAAAAAGCTTGAATATGAATGTCCAACCATAATTTTGTCGATAAGGGCCTGGAAAGTAGTATTTTCGGACTGTAACAAATTTGCTACATTGGCGCTTCGGGGATATAAATTATGACATATTTCAGATCATTGAAAAAGCTAAAATTAACGTTTATTTATCTTATCGGATTACAATAGTATGTCTAGAATAATCTTACAGAACCACTAGTTTCCGTGGAAAATGTTAAAACCATTGGTAATTGTAAATGTAATTTGATTTTTGTAATCAACGTTTCACGACTTAGAGGACGATCACGTTTCTGTTTACCACACTTCATCAATCTGTTCGCGATCGAATATCGGAATTCTTTTAGACTCATGGTCCTTGCGTTTTTGCCCGTTTTTCTTCGGTATAGAAGTCGTGCATTAACAATGCACATGTCGATAAGATAATAAAAGACGCGTATATAACAACTCCTACTTTTGCACTGAGATCGGTACAAGGAAACTAGACAATTATTTTCTTCCACGACACCCATATTTTTGTTGTATTCGGCCACAATATTCGGGCACTTGATTTGTACTTTCCTTTTGGACTCCTTACTACACCGTAAGAGGGTTTTTTTTTCTGGATGAATCCCGTATATTGTACTGCCCAAGATTGGTACTGCGAGAATACCTCTTGGATTGTAGTCGTGATCTTGTTCATCGTCGTCGTTGGAATCGGAGATATCCGAAATATTCGGATTTGGTGGCACGATGGGCCTTAGCTTATTTTTTTTATTTCTCGTTTCCATTTTGGCCTAACAAAAAAAGATTAAAAAATAAAAACGTGAACCCAAAAATTTGTCATTTTATATACCCAAATGACCAGTGTAGCAAATTTGCTACTAACATTTTCACACTCTCGGTTCGAACTATTATTCTAATTCAATGAAAAATCTTCAAAGCCTAGTTCATCCAGTCAAGCTTCCTTTACACAATTCTATCAAAAAATATTTCAAATATGTCCATTTATTTACTTTTTTGGACAAAAAACGGATAATAGATGCAATCGTCGTAAATTTTCCGACATTATTGTTGCCATATTAACATAATTCATAGATTTACGTTTGAGTTTCAAGCTATCCCGACATTTGTAGCATTATCTAGCATAGATTGTTGGAACTGTGAAGTAGCCTGTCCGCTATATCGTTCTTACGCTTTTACCGACGGGGTCAAAGTGAACGTAGCAAATTTGCTACGATGGCAGCTAAAGGGTTAAAATAATTAGTAAATTACAGTGGCGCTTAAGGGGAGATTACCGTCAAGAGGCATGAAAAATGTATGAACTTCGCGATTTTGTTTTTTTTTTATATCAAATAAATACTTTTGGTAATGGGATTCAACGTATTTTATTCTTCTATCAATGGAGAGTAAATTCCAATTTTAATTATAAAAAAATTCAAAATAGTGGCTCCAGCTCCCGTCAAATAAAGCCACGCACGGCGTGTTTTGGTCTGCGCGGAGCGCTCCACAGCCTTGCCAATTCATCTGAAACAAGTACGGGTTAAAAATGATTAAACTAAACTAAATTAGGGGGCCCTTTTTTTCTGGAAAACCTCGGATCGGATCTAGGAGCAAAATGTAACGCTCGCAAATCGGATTCCAGCCAGGATCCTAATCCGGAACTATTCAAGACTCTAGTCAGAAGCCAAATAGAAACTTTGCATGGGATCCAGACTAGAATCCTGAACTTCTAGAACAAGATTTAGTTCGATATCGAATCGGATCCCAGGGATGAATGTAAAAATCACCAGGAGATTCCGATCCGTATCATATGGAGACGCTGGACGTTTTCTGAAATAATTTATTCAAGGATCTGAAAAAGATTTGTTAAAAATTAGTGCCACAGTATAAGTCTCAAAACTTATATATTTTAATAACAGAATTTCGAACAGAATTATTTACATTTAATATTTTTTTCGAAAAAAACAATATATAGACCTTGAAAGACTTGTATTTCCTGGAGAAAAGTGATATGGGTTATTTATTCTAAGCAATGATATTTAAATTAAATGGAGACCATTCGAACGAAGAAAATATGTATTTCATTTTCGAAGAAAAATGTATTTAATACGTATTTCAAATTTTTGCCACGACGTCTCCACCTTATGGTACGTAGTGGAGGCCACCTGGATTCCGACGAGGATACCCCTTTTAGAGAATCCGTATCATATCCCGATCGGGATCTGATCGGAACCTAGGTATCCCTAAGAAATGTTTGCACGGGAAGTTACAATTAATTATTGGGAGTACAAATAAGTCTCCGCCGTTTGACAAAAGATGGCCCCACCAGGAGGTTATGGTTGAAATTGTCAGATGTAAAACGTCATATCGTCAAGTTAGACATCTGGCAAGACCATAACCTTGAAATATTAGCGATTTTGTATCAGCATCACATAATTTTTGTCGTGAGAATATGTCGAGTTTTGAGCCAAATATAAGCGTCATTTGCGGGAACTTTTGATTTACTTCTTTAATTTGAAGAAATCTGCAGCTGAGGCGCATCGATTGCTGGTAGAAGCATATGGTGAGGCTGCTTTAAGTGAGAGAAGTTGTCGTGAGTGGTTTCAAAAGTTTAAGACCAGTGAGTTTGACGTCGAAGACAAAGAACGTAGCGGAAGGCCGAAAGTGTACGAAGACGCGGAATTGGAATCATTATTGGAGGGAGATTCGTGTCAAACGCAAGAAGAACTTACACTTACATTAGGAGTGACTCAACAAGCTATTTCACATCGTTTAAAATCGTTGGGAATGATTCAAAAACATGGAAATTGGGTTCCATATGAACTGAAGCCGAGAAACGTTGAACGCCAATTTTGCACATGTGAAATGCTGCTTGCCAGACATAAGTAAAAGTGTTTTTTGCATCGTACAGTCACTGGTGATGAAAAATGGATCCACTACGATAACTCAAAGCAGAGGAAATCATGGGGACCACCTGGCCATGCTTAGACATCGACAGCCAAGCCGAATATTCAAGGAAAAAAACTCATGTTGTGTATTTGGTGGGATCAGCTTGGTATCGTATATTATGAGTTGCTCAAACCGAACGAAACCATTACTGGGGCTCTCTGCCGAACACAATTGATGAGATTGAGCCGAGCACTCAAGGAAAAACGCGCCCACTACTACTTCAGACACGACAAAATTATTCTCCTGCATTATAATGCTCGTCCACATGTTGCGGCGCCGGTCAAAACCTACTTGGAAACACTCAATTGGGAAGTTTTACCCCACCCGCCGTATTCACCAGACATTGCTCCCTCTGACTATCATTTATTTCGATCGATGACGCATGGCCTGTCTCAGCAGCACTTCACATCATTTGAAGATACCAAAAATTGGGTCGATTTGTGGATAGTCTCAAAAGATGAAGCGTTCTTCCGATGCGGTATCCATATGCTGCCAGAAAGATGGCAAAAAGTAGTGGCTAGCGATGGACAATACTTTGAATAAAACATAAAGTACCGTTCTTTCGCAATAAATGCCCAATTATATATTAGGAATCGAGATGGCCAAAAATCTGTTTGATGGAGGAGATAAGGGCAATTACTAACGGAATTCCGTCAAAGTGGGGAAAGAATTTAGAGAAAGTTTTCAAGGATATGGGGATAGAAGACATAATAACAATGATAAGAGAAAGATGGGAAGTGGATAAAATAGATGAAAAGATAAAAAAAGAATTAGAAAGCCTAGAAAAGAAAATGTTAGAGGAGGAAGCAGAAAGGATAAGAAAATCATCGTATAATGAGAAATACAAATATATTGTGGAAAATGAAGAAAGGCCATGGAGGTATTAGACGGAAGAGGGAGTGAAGGGTAGGGATAAAGAAATGTGGGTGAAATTAAGATGCAGAAATATATGGTGGGGGGAAAGTAGGGGGACAAGGACTGGAGATGTAGAATTTGTAAAAAAGAGAACGAGACATTGGAGCACCTGGTAATATGCGAAAAAGGATCGAAACTCGTAACGGAGAAAGCAAGAAAGAAAACAGAGGAGTGGGTGCACGGAGTGGATAAGGTAACGATAAAGGGAGAAATCATAAATATGTTGAGTGGAAAGATAAATATAGGGAAATTTCAGTTTTTTAGAGAGATAGAGGAAGTACGCAAAAAAATGTGCAAGGAGGAATAGGGAGGAGAAAGCGATGGAGGTGACGAGTAAAATAAGATAAAGAGAGAAAGAGCGAGATAGTGCCAAGGAAAGGAGTATGTGGGGTAGAATATAGATTTAAGGGGTGAGGGCTAGTCAGCATTTTCAAAAAATCGTTTTTTTTTGCATTTTCTCAGAGTACAGCATTTCAAAAGTATTCTCTGAAAATTTTAGACAAATCGGAGCATTATTCATGAAGCTATACAACTTTGAGCACAGCCGCCTCGAGCGGGTAAAAGCTGCAATAAAGCCTATTTACGAAGATCTTACAAAAGACGAACTACTACAAAGATGTATAGGAGGATTTACGCAAAATAGTAATGAAAGTTTAAACCAGAGCGTTTGGAAGGTCATCCCAAAAACGTTACCTGCCAGCTTCACCACTTTTAGCATAGCAGCCAACAACAGCAGTTTTTGATGCTATGGGGATTAAATTAGGACCAAACGCCCACAATTTTGCCACAAAGGAGGACTCTGTTCGAGTTGAAGTGGCTAACCGACGTTCGGCGGAAAACACTCGAGAGGCCAGAGTAGTTCGACGACGGAAGAAAATTGCTTCTACTGCGACTGCTAAGGCGAAGGAAGGGTCACTTTATGGTGCCGGAATAGATGATTCAATGTAAGTCCAAAAATAATTTTTTTATTTGCATGTAAATTGTACTTAAAACTTTAAACGCGTTTTTCTCGAAAGCACGTTTTCAAATTCGGTGATCACTGTAACTCCAGAACGGCTTGACCGATGGTTTTCAAATTTGTATCACTTATTCTGTACATAATTGTCCCCTGGATGGATGAAGGATTTTTATCGGCGGTGAATAGTTTTTTTTTATGACTGAAAATATGAGTGAAATTTTGGTCGAAAAACAAGTTTTTACTTTAAACATCCGCCATTTTGTAAAAATTCGAAATTTTCATTAACCCTTCGTCCATCCTGGGCCCAATATGATTTACTAATGATCCCGGTTAATTTTTTTTGTTTCAGATGATCCAGTGATGAGCAGCAGTGATCACCGCGAAACACCTTTTTTTTCTGGACCCCTCGCAGACTGACTGCATCTCGCTTATTTATCATTATTTTTAAATGAACATTTTACTGTAGCTACTAGAAATATTGATTATTCATATGGAAAAACATTTTTCACTAAATAATAAAACCTGTAAAAAAAAATCTCCAAAAATGCGTTTTTTTCGGCGTTACAAGTAGCCCTCACCCCTTAAGGTAATTGTAAGAAAAATTTGTAAAAAAACATGTAAACATTTTGTAAAAAACTTGTAAAGCAAGTTATGCAATTAAAACTCGATTTGATATATATATATATATATATATATATATATATATTATATATTTTATCATTAATAAATAATATTGCTTAGAGCAGTTTATATCAGCCATCTAGAATTATTTAATATATCAATTATTAGATCGAAATTTGGCCAGCATGTCATCGTCATAAAGTGCTGCATAAATTAGACGATCATTTAGAGTCGTAATTTTTGTTTAAAAATTCGCTAACTTGGCGTGAAATTTTACCAGTATACTGGGATGCATTTTTACTTAATTTTAGATGAAAATCAATTAATTGGTAAATATTCGGGTTCCTTAAAGGAATATCTTAAAGCATCGTATATTCTATTATTCATGTAAAAATAAAAATGTTCTCATGAACACGAGACAAATAAGAATCAGTCTGACCAACGATTTTATTTTCTGTATCATAAATTTCCGTCTAAACAAATTGTTTCTCTATGCATTGACGTCCGATCGACATTGATCTGTGGTTTTACAACCATCAATTAGGTAAAGAGCTCCGAGCGGGGATCAACTCGTAAATTAGTACATTCGACAAAGTGGACAAAACACGCGAACCCCCGTAGGTCGCGTGTCCAATAACACTCCGGAGACAATATCACCGATCTCGAACGCGCAAACGGCGTTTGCAAAATGGTGATTCAACGTATTAGTTAGCGTTATTTCAACATGTTATGAATTTTTCACTACGATATCAGTCTTTTTCCATTTCAATTTTTTTTTTTTCAATAAATAAGTATTTACCTTTAAGTATACACAACTGCATCGTAGTAGGAACCTTAAATAGTACATTATGACACGAAGACGAAAAAACTTTTTTTAACGAGCGTGAGTTTGTAGCACGAGTCGAAGGCGAGTGTTGCAATCAAACGAGTTTAGAAAAAGTTTTTTCGTCGAGTGTTGTACGAAATTTTATTTTACGAGGTGTGAAAATGGCGGTTTTACGCACGCCAAGCGTGCATAAAACGGCCATTATCGTACCAAGTATAATAAAAATATTTGTTTATCGCGTGCTCATGATCATTTGGATAATGAATCACAATTAGACTTCGGAAATATTACGTGTACCTTTTTTCAAAGTCTCTCGGTATCAATTTGTTCGGATTTTTTTTCAATAAATAAGTATTTACCTTTATTTTATCATATATGAACATGATTTTGAAATGAACAAGGATAAATGAAGTTAGATAGAAATAAATCGAGATAATTTCACTTATGACTCGTATGCTCATAAAATGCCCGAAATCAGAAAGTTCAATACCAAAATACGTGAAAAGGAGCAGATGAAAAATTATCTAAAAACTTCTAGCAGGAGAAAAAAATATTAATTATTGTAATAGATATTTTAAAGGGGTTCAGCTCTGCCGGTTGTTCCAGTTGAGCAGCTTTGTGCATGGCCTTGGGCCGATACTCGGAGCGGTAACCGCTTTTCGGTACACCGGTTGGCGCATTATTCAGTGAGCGAAAGGCCAATACTTCTGAAACCTTGGTGTAGATACTTGATTAAAAGTATGTGCACCGGAGAATGCAAAGAATATGGGGCCGTCTATATGGATCCGGGTTTTCCACAGTTTCCCCGTGCCCTCGTAAAAGCGGTGTAAGCCAAAAAAAGACATATTTTGGGCTTTTTTTAGCGAAGTAATAAAATAAATAGCAATTCCTTGGACGGGACTTTATGATGTTACTAATGAACTATATAAAATAATTTTTTTTAGTGTTTGAGAACAAAATAGCAGCTGCACAGCATTGCTCCGTTGACACCTTTTTTTGGAAGGGTCTACAGGCGGAAACGTAGCTCATCCCATTTTCTACGTAGAACAAAAAACCAAAAATTTTTCGATTATATATAAGAACAAGTACCGAAGTAGGTAGGATTTTTTCGATATATTAATTTTTTTTAAATGGCGCATTTTAGAAAAAGAAGATTATAAATTTCAGGAAAAAATAATCAGATAAAACTATGGAGTATAACGAAAAAAGCCTCCGTACTTCTGTAGAGAATGTAGTTATGAATCCACTTTGTGTGAATGTACTTTTTACTTTTGAATGTACTTTTTTGTACTTTGTACTTTTGAATGTATTTCACCAATCGATTTGAAAAATCGATTGGTGAAGATTTGTTCGAGTTATGTTTCCGCACAGCTCAAAAGACGTCCTTTCGAAAAAAAACGCGATTAAGTAAAACCCGTAAAATAGTTTTCAGTATTATAAAATCATAGAAAATTTTTATATACATCTAATCTGCGATGCATGTACCATACAATTGACGTTCAACATTCATGTCCTGCTCTTCTGTTTCTTTTCTCATTGTCAGCGCTGTGAAGCTGATCCGCGCCTCTTTTGCAACTTCAAGCAGCGATTGTCCGAAAAGCTTGATGCGCTATGCGTCCACCTCCAGGCACAGTTTATAGCAGTTTGAGGTACTGCGAGATTTTTACCGCCTATTATATTTTAATATATCATTTTTAAGACCCTTAGGCATCTTTTAAGCCAAAAAAGGTTTGTTTCGAGTTTTTCAAAATTCGAGAGTGGCCCCACCCCTTAAGGCATTAGGCCCCTCTAGAATTTTTCGAAAATCGATTTTTTTTTGTAATAAACAATTTTCTGACGATTTTCTCATGGCATTTTATACTTTTTGTTTTAGAAATGCGCTATTTTGACAAAAAACAATATATCAAAAAAATCCTACGTACTTCTATAGCTATTCTTATGTATAATAAAAAAAAAAACTTTAGTGTCTCATCATAACTCAAAAATTTTAGGAGCTGTTGGTCCGGCCGTTGACCTTCCAGAAATAAAGGCGTCTTCGAAAAAATGCTGCAAAGTCGCCATTTTGGCATGTATCGCTGTGAAAAAAATAATTTTGTATATTCAATTGCGTGTTTAATAAGACCCCTATTTTATAATTCCGATTTATTTTATGGTTTAGCTGAAAAAAAATCACAAAAATATGCCCTTTTTAGCCATTAGAGTGGCCTAAGGCCTTAATACGGTCGTGCACGCAATGGAAGTTGGGCTAAATTAGCGAAGTACACGGAGAGAATTAAACAGTAATTTTTGTCGTGAATTTCACGGTAAAAATTACCGTGATATATTTCAATGTGGTGACAAGTGAGAAAAGCATAATAATTCGTATGCGACAAGTTTTTTTTTAATTCACGTTACAGAAAATTTCAAATACGTAGCTAAAATTTTACTATACAAGAAGGGTAAAAATTGGAGACAGTAAAATTTAGCATGTATATTCGAAAATTTACCTACTGTCGGTTAAAAATTACCAACCGCACCGTACGGTATTTTTACGGTACTGCACAGTAAAATTTACCTGCGTCAACCTCAGAAGAAAAATTCCCTATAAGGCTGGTAAAATTTAAATTCTTCGATTGAAAAAATCCTTAGTAAAATGTATTTTTTCTTCAAAAACTGGTGCGATAATAATCATAATAATAATCGAAATAATAATAACCATAATAATAATAATAAATATTATTTATTATTGAAAAATTGGTACAAATTAATGCTGTTTGTTTTTTGTTGGGAAAATTTTTTTCTTTCATATAAATTGGTATACTCAACAAACGGATAAGGAGAGAAATTTAATTATTAGAATTTTTTTTTTCCTTTAATATTACCATTTTTTTACAATACATTTGGTACCATCGTAGGCTCGAGTGATGTGACTAATTTGCGCACATATTATTTCGTTAGGCTAAACTGAACCGGCGATGTACGCAGTTTAGACGAACATTTTTTGGGAACCCCCATCACGCCATATAAGGAATAGATAGACCACTGAAACGAGACAGCGCATCCCTACTTAGCCCCACCACCATACCATTCTGAAGAGAAAGGTATGAAGGGGAATTTTTACCATGCAGTGCCTCAAAATTACCGTACCTTACCGCACGATAATTTTAACCAAGCGCACACGATAATTTTTACCGAGAGCACAATACATTTTCCTATAACACTCATTAAATTTTATAATAAATCTTAAAATAACTGTTATAAAGACGATACTTTTTTATAGACATTTTTGAAAGGCATAGAATAATAAAATGCACAGTAAAATTTTGCTGATATTATATATTTTTAAAATTTAAGTTTGGCGTATTTTGTTACACATCAAAATTTACTAGAACATCTGGTAAAATGTTCTATCTGAAGAAGAAATTTTATTTTATTTTCGTGAAAATCTGTGTTTTACTCAGTAATAATAAGCGAAGTTTCAGGGTTGTCATCTGGTTACCGTTACTGCACGGTAATTTTTAACATTTAATTCTCTCCGTGTACCGGTAGAGAGTGATGGGAAAGGATTTAATTGGATAATACGTAAAAACCTCCAAGGGTATACTTTACAACTCAGGCCATAATAATAAAATAGATTTTTTTAACGTTTATTTTTCGTGATATAAAAACATTTCTCGTTCTTTCCTATATTAGTTCTCGACCAACAATTGTTGCGAGAGTTTTAACGAAACCATCTACTTAAATGATCGAATCGATTGTACAGGTTATATACACACAAATTTAATAACACACAAAGTTATAGAGTAGCATGATTTTACGAAATATTAAATAGAGTAACACCACTCTAGGATTTTGAATAAATCGTTTCTTTTATTGCTTAAACAATGCTTCAACATCATAAAATGTACTTAAGGTTACTCAAAAGGTCACCAGGGAACACTACTGCCGTAATAAACTTGTATGTGTGAGTCAGTACAGCTGCAAAGTGACGCCATGCATAAACTTTAAACGCGTTTTTCTCGAAACCACTTTTTTCAATCTTAGCGAACACATTACTTCAACCCGGTTGCATGAATCAGGTTGAAATTTTGACAGTAGCTTCACAATTACCTCCTCTCTAGAAGTACGTAGGGGTTTTTCGATTTAATGTAAACTTTTTATTTTATAAATAATTTACTGCTTATATTTCATCAAAAAATCATTTTTTTTGTCAAAAGTGCACGATTTTTACAAAATTTGATTAAATAAAAAATCCCTACGTACTACTATTGTTAATAGTATATACATTCAATTTTTTTTTTGGTTTTTTGTTCTAGATCTTATATTTCATGCGAAATTTGTCCGCTACTAGAGGTGTTTTTTTTTTTAAAAGATCATTTCGAAGATTGCCTCTCTCGTCACTATTTTGTACAAAAATAATAATTCAAAAAAATGCTATACTTAAATGTGTGCTGAATAATCCCTCTAAAGAGAATTCCTATTCCTTTTATTATACTCCAAAAAAAATCGTCAGAGTTAGGCCTTCTTTTCGGCCGCTAGAGTGGTGTTGCCCCTTAGAAATACAATTTCCGCCAACAGCAGTTAGTAAAATAAAAAATGAATATTCTTTGAACTAAGTGTTTATACACAACTGCATCGTAGTAGGAACCTTAAATAGTACATTATGACACGAGGACGAAAAAACTTTTTTTAACGAGCGTGCGTTTGTAGCACGAGCCGAAGGCGAGTCGCAATCACACGAGTTTAGAAAAAGTTTTTTCGTCGAGTGTTGTACGAAGTTTTATTTTACGAGGTGTGAAAATGGAGGTTTTACGCACGCCAAGCGTGCATAAAACGGCCATTATCGTACCGAGTATAATAAAAATATTTGTTTATCGCGTGCTCATGGTCATTTGGATAATGAATCAGAATTAGACTTCGAAAATATTACGTGTACCCTTTTTCAAAGTCTCTCGGTATCAATTTGTTCGGATAGGAAGCCCTGGGCGCCCCCGAAGGTTCTATCTAACTGTCTCCAACGTTACCTGTTCGATCATCGAGCGTACCAGCAGACAATTATGTGTCTTAAGGGGGAAAATATACATGTTGGGGCATCAAAAAATCGATTTTTTTACGTAAAATGTTTGTCAAACATCTCAAGAATACGTCGGTAAAATAAATAATTAGTCGTCAAGTCACTGAAATCATTGAGTTTTCGCAGTTCGAAACTTTAAGGAGTTTCAGGACAGCTTCAGGGGGAATTAGAGAGGGAATTCTATTGTTCTCGAGCAGGGCGCCAACTTTGACACACCAATATTTCTTTCGAAAACGACACTTAATACTCAATAATAATTAATACTTAATAACTTGAACGTAATAAAGTTCGGGTCCTGAATTTAATGTTATATCAATGTGAATTTTTCGATTATTTTATCATTTTAAAATTTCATAAACTTGACGACAGTGCACTGCTTGTATTGCGAGTTTGTTTTTTCACGAGTTCATTTTTTATTGAGCCGAATAAATTTCGAACGACAAATGTCAAGTGTCGAAAATAAAAAATGAACCAAAGATGTGTGCGGCCGTGTGGATGACAAGTTGATCGTTAAAGATTCGGCTTCGGTCCGAACAGTAGAAGTTTTCCAAGGTCAGCGATGGAAATAAAGGATGTTTACGTTTCGGCCCTCTGGTTCGGGTCCTCTTCAGAAATTATATTTTTCTCTATAAATGTTATTACACAAATTTTATAAATAAAATTAGAAAGAGTTGGATATAAGAAGATTTTTATGTTATAATTGTGTTATAAAAATTGATATGTCATTTTGTATAATTATTCTTATGTATCGGTGTTAATATGGAGTTATAAAGAGATGAAGTATAAGAAATGACTAACCTCGATGTTGTATATATTTATCGCTTTTGCGTATGTTTGGAAGATTATTTGAAAAGGCAGTATTTATGGGAGTAAATACTGTTTTTTTTGGAGAATGTTCAATAGATAGAAGAATGTATCGGTTTTTAGCGATTTTTATCATCTGTAATGGATAAATAATTATAGAAAGTTTTGTGTTTTATTAGTGAAAATTTAAAAGACATTTTTAATAAAGTATCAAATGACTGTGATGATTACCTATTGAGTTAGAATCTTAAAAAGAAATTTTCCAAAATACGCAAAACCTCGAAATTTACATAATTTCGTTACATTTTGTGTTGTGTGATCAAAGAAAGTTCGAGAGAAACTGAGTGGTGTCTTAATTTCACGAAGCTTATTGGAGTCTTTATTCTGCGAATCGGGGGAGAAAGATCCTTTAGGCAGTGGCGTGTCAAGAGAAATAAAATTGGTGCGTCATGTTGGGAGCAATTCAAAACCAACTTATAATGTTAATAAACTTAACTTATCAAGTCTTATAATGTTAATAATTTTAAAATTGTTATGCCAGGTAGAATATTGTAAATTGTTTAATAGTTATATAATAGAGTTATAGATTGTGCTAAGTTTTTGTATGTCAGTTCTAAAGTTTATGGCGTTGGAGTGTGCCTTAATTTGGATCATTTCTAGGATTAGTCTTCTTTTGAGCCAACTTTCATTGTTTAACATCTTTACATTGTGAAATTGAAATTCATGTTTTTGTTCAATTGCATGTTGTGCTAAGGCTGTGTGTATTGTGGTAGTGTGTTTTAGGCTATTTATATGCTCTTTTACTCTGGTTTCAAGGTATCTTTTGGTATGGCCGATGTATGTGGCATTGCAATTTTTACAATCGATTTTGTAAACTATGTCGGATTTTTGGTTAAGACACCACCGCGAAATTAAGATACCACTCAGTTTCTCTCGAACTTTCTTTGATCACACAACACAAAATGTAACGAAATTATGTAAATTTCGAGGTTTTGCGTATTTTGGAAAATTTCTTTTTAAGATCCTAACTCAATAGGTAATCACCAGTCATTTGATACTTTATTAAAAAAGTCTTTTAAATTTTCACTAATAAAACACAAAACTTTCTATAATTATTTATCCATTACAGATGACAAAAATCGCTAAAAACCGATACATTCTTCTATCTATTGAACATTTTCCAAAAAAAAACAGTATTTACTCCCATAAATACTGCCTTTTTAAATAATCTTCCAAACATAGGCAAAAACGAGAAATATCTACAACATCGAGGTTAGTCATTTCTCATACTTCATCTCTTTATAACTCCATATTAACACCGATACATAAGAATAATTATACAAAATGACATATCAATTTTTATAACACAATTATAACATAAAAATCTTCTTATATCCAACTCTTTCTAACGTGATTTATAAAATTTGTGTAATAACATTTATAGAGAAAAATATAATTTCTGAAGAGGACCCGAACCAGAGGGCCGAAACGTAAACATCCTTTATTTCCATCGCTGACCTTGGAAAACCTCTACTGGCCGGGCCGAAGCCGAATCTTTAACGATCAACTTGTCGAAAATAAAATATAACACTTCTATTTAAAAATGCGTTTTATTGAACGTACGGCCGTGCCATGGCGATTATTGCTATTCAAACACACGCGCCATTTAGCACTCATGCGACGTTGTCACGTTGCCTTTACTTTTCATCGGTGGAGGAAAAACTGATCGTTTTTATCTACAAAAATGTCAACAATGAATTAAAGGTGTAGACGGATCATTTCATTTTTGGATGACATATTTGTCATAATGTACTGAGTAGTTTGACAGTTTTTCATAACATTCTTAATATTTTTTCATACTATTTCGTGCGTAAAACTGCCGATCAGTGATGAGTGTAGGCATCGTGTTATCTCCCTGTGTTAAAAAGTTCCTTTTCAATTGTAAATATTTTGGAAACTGCGTAGACGATCGATTCAAAATTTGGAGGGTGCATTCAATATATGACAAAGAATCTACTGTATAAAATTGAATGAAATAGTAGCATTTCGTCACTTGTCGCAAAACTCCTTATACGTTTTTCTCAAAACTACATTTACAAAATAACCCCAATCCACCTACCGTGGGTTGGGGTTACTTTGATTCCTGAGGTTACTTTCATAAAAACTTTGTTTGTTTTTAAATTCAAATTACAAAGTTCCTGAAGACGAACGAAAGTTTTTTTTTACGGTTGGCAAACCTGAACGTCTCTTTATGTCATCACTCAGATGCAGCACGAACGAACGGGTTTAAGTGACCGTGAAAATATTAAAAAAGTAAGTAATATATTTAAACTATTCTTTATACTCGAATAACTTAAAAAATAACAAGTTGAGTGTTGCAGTGACATGTTTTTGGTAAAAATCCCCTTGGCAGATATTTATTAAATTACACCATTATTCTTTGTTGTGTGACATATCCTCAAATACATATTTTATGGGCGGCAGTTCTTTCGTTGGGGTGTCTTTGATCGTTTCGACGGGTAACATTGATCATTAGTCAATTTCACCCCACGTATTATCGTTATTGCTAGTCTCGGAGTATTCTCAGTATTCTCAGTCGTGGCAAAAAAACGTACAAGTACGTTCGTCAAATAATCGAATTAGACCCTTCACTAGTGGAAGGTTTCAAATCAGCTGAAAGTAAAACAATATTCAAGAGAATTAAAGAAGATATATCTGAAATCGATAACATTGATATAGTATCATTCTTGCCAAAACTTATCGATAAAAATGATTATGTTGAATTCCCATTTGGTATTAATGTTGCAGAATTGTAGGCTAAGAAATGTTTCTAATGAACAATTTAATCTGTTTTTGTGATTTAAGTAGACAAAACTATGTTACCTACCTTACAACTTATTTTTTCTAGTTTTTTAATGTTTTGAAGTTTATGAATATGTTACCGCATAAATAATTATAAAATACCAGTTGTTTATTAATAAAGATGATTTTGGAAAGTAAAGGTGTAATTTTTGGTTCGATCAAAGTATCCCCAAAACAATAAAAATCGTTGTAACTTTCGATCCTATTGACCGTTGTTTTTTTTCTTTAGGAAAATGCTCCTTCTTTATTTTACTTTTTTATTTTATTTTACTTCCAATTCTTATTAAGAAAAAGGCCGGTATCAAAGTAACCCCACTCTCAGTATAACTTTGATCACGACTCATTTTTTTTCTCGTTTATTTGTTAATATTTTAGATTGTAATCTGGAAGATAAAAAGACTAATAAAAGTTGATGTTCCCATTTTGAACATTTTTTTTTACTATTTTATTTAAAGAGATATATAGACTTTCATTTCAAAATTGATCAAAGTAATCTTAATCCACGGTACTTGTTTATAAAAATCACTTTAAAAAAGTACTTTTTTCTTGCAAAAAATAACGAAAATCTTGTATAAGACTTCAATTTCTTTTTTCGTTAGTATCCCATTTTTTAGTTTTCAACTGAAAACTAAAAAATGGGATACTAACGAAAAAAGAAATTGAACTGAAAACTAAAAAATGGGATACTAACGAAAAAAGAAATTGAAGTCTTATACAAGATTTTCGTTATTTTTTGCAAGAAAAAAGTTTTAAAATGTTTCTTGAGTATATGTTCAGCGTTTGGATGTTAAAATATGAAAAATTCTGGGCTCATATTTACCAGATAGATATTGAAATTGTTGGATTTTCCACAAACGGACAACTGCCGCCAAAACTTTGCTGGAAGACCACGCCATAACATCACGATTTTGCAATCATTTTTAATGAAAAAAAAATAATAAATAGTTTAATTACATAGTAAATTGAATCTGAAGTGTTATTAATGCAAAACATTTTGTTTCTTTGCAAAAAAATGATCAACATTTGCTTTTTTTCATCGTTCACGGGTATTTCCCTCTTTAGTCTTTTCTCACCGGGCTGACAAATTTCACAGGAGGTAAAAGAATAATGCATCATTTCGCAAGTACAGTGTGATAAAATATATCGGGCACATTATGATCGTAAAGCTGCCACGGAAACAAACCAGTATACGACACTGTGTTCCTTTTACACGCTACGTGCATTACTTTCCGTGCAAACGTGTACCATAACGCGAATAATTCTTATAACTCTATTCACGTTTTCTCGCGACCCAGCACTGTGTGCTCGTGTTACGTGGTCGACTTCTGGATAATACGATATATCAAATAACTTTGGAGCCGACGAGAGTCCCGCACTGCTATACAGGGTGGACCACGCAACGTGTGCACCTCTTTTACGTCCAAAATATGCGTTGCACAAAAAAATGTTTTATACAAAAGTTACATGGTTTATAAGGCTACACTATGTGGTGCATTTATTTTTTTTATAGGTGGAGGCACTTCCAAGATTTGAAGGTCAACTTTATTTTTTCAAATGGAATGCTATATTTTTTATAGCATAATATGATAGAGTATCGAATTCTGAGTAAAAAAGTATAGACCTTTATTAGCTCTAGAGTTAATAGCTAACGAGTAATTTCACTTTATTACTTTAAAATTTTCGTCACGTAATATCAAGTTGGAGATTCAAATCTACTAGAAATTTCCGAATGGCAGTGTTTACATCACAGTGTTTATCAATATGAACACATTTACCACATCGCACACACTTATCATGATTCACAATCTTCTCAATGATTGTAATCCAGTACTACGTGAAGAAAATTTTAAAATAATAAAGTGAAATTACTCGTTAGCTATTAACTCTAGGGCTAATAAAGGTCTATACTTTTTTACTCAGAATTCGATACTCTATCATATTACGCTATAAAAAATATAGCATTCCATTTGAAAAAATAAAGTTGACCTTCAAATCTTCGAGGTGCCTCCACCTATAAAAAAAATAAATGCACCACATAGTGTAGCCTTATAAACCATGTACCTTGTGTATAAAACATTTTTTTGTGCAACGCATATTTTGGTCGTAAAAGAGGTGCACACGTTGCGTGGTCCACCCTGTATATATATATATATATACTATAGCTATATGCTGTATTCGGTGGTTTATGATTTAAAAAGTTGAGAAACGTATTATCCGCTGTCGATTAACATTATTATTGTTATATCGTTTAAACGTTTAATGTTAACGTGTCATGGAAATACACTCTGCCATAGCTATAGTTCGATGCACGTGAGATACAGTACCATACTAATTACATGACCAACTTTTTTATTCGTTTTTTAAAACATTATATGTTATTTAAAAGTTCAGTATGATCGCGAAACGAAAACACGACTGGGGCTTTGCACCTTTGTGTCCAAATATACAAATAAAGTACACAGCATAAATTTTAATTCAAATGGCAACGAATTAAAAAAATAATAGTGGGTCAAAGCAACCCGCGTAGAAATATTGTCAGGCTCGCTTGATATTTGATCCGGGCCTGATCACGTTGTAGTACGGAGGCCTTACTTAAGGTATGCCTCAATTTGCCTGATCCGGTCGGTGTCAGATGATAGTCAGGCAACTGGATGTAGTGTTTCCTCCAGTTGCCTGATCCAGCTAGCTTCAGGCTATGGTCAAGTAAGCGTACTTACGGCTTGCATCAATTCGCCTGATCCAGCTAGCTTCAGGCGATGGTCAAGCAACTGGACTTACGGCTCACTTCAATTCGCCTGACCCGACTACTTAAGTAGTCGGATCAGGCGAATTGAAGCATGCCGTAAGTCCACTTGCTTGACCATAGCCTGAAGCTAGCTGGATTAGGCAACTGGAGGAAACATTACATCCAGTTGCCTGAATATCACCTGACACCGACCGGATCAGGCAAATTGAGGCATACCTTAAGTAAGGCCTCCGGACTACAACGTGATCAGGCCCGGATCAAATATCAAGCCAGTCTGACAATATTTCTACTCGGGAACCGGACGAAAGTACAGCAGTAATCTCGTGCGTTTCATTCCGTATTGACGTGTTCTCGATTGTTGTCATTGCGATATTTATTTGAGGTAAGATAACTGGATATACCGTTTTGTTATATTCCAACAATACATTTTTATTTTACTTACTTTTTCAACACTTTTCTGTTTCCTTGCATGCGTTTATTTGCATTTTTTCTGTTGCCCACGTGTAGCCATTCATTTCGGTGAAACATAACCTAATTTCGAATTCGAAATGCACTGCGGACATAATGGGCATTACATTCACATTACCAATATTTGGTTTGTCTACGCTGTCCTGTAACCTGCACCGATGGCATCACATTCTTCGATACAGATTAGCCCGGAGAGCGTAGGCCAACCAAATAATGTTAAGTTCCCAGTGTAGTTCAATCCAGTAAATGCGATTCCATTGGTGCAGGTTACAGGACAGCGTAGGCCAAACAAATAATGGTAAGTTCCCAGTGTAGTTCAATCCAGTAAATGTGATTCCATCGGTGCAGGTTACAGGACAGTGTAGGCCAAACAAATAATGATAAGTTTACAGTGGGGGTTCAATTCAGTGAACGTAATACCATCGGTGCAGGTTAGTCGATTCGAAATGCACTGCGAATGGTCATTACATTCATTGAATTGTACCCCGCTGTCAACTTACCATTATTTGATTTGTCTACGCTGTCCTGTAACCTGCACCGATGGAATCACATTTACTGGATTCAACTACACTGGGAACTTAACATTATTTGGTTGGCCTACGCTCTCCGGGCTAACCTGTATCTAAGAATGTGATGCCATCAGTGCAGGTTAGCCCGGTCAGCGTAGACAAACCAAATATTGGTAATGTGAATGTAATGCCCATTCGCAGTGCATTTCGAATCTTAAGTGAATCTTAAGTGGGATACATATAATATTTTCGAATTTTTCAGCGGCGGTTATCTCGAAATATAGAGATCATGGCATCGACGTTCTTTCAAAACAAATCGGGCAAGCCGTTGGGACAGTGTTTAATTCTGCAAAAGACTGGGACAAATGTCGAGGGAAGAACCAACGTGTGACGTTCCCTGAAAAAGTCGCTCCATAAAAATTGTATAACCTTAATCTCTAAGTTTAACTTCATTTCTAAGTTTTTTTGTTTGTTTTCCAAGTTCCTGCAGTTTTTTGTAAAAAATATCAAAGTCTATTTCTCGTTTTTGCTATATAAAAAATATATAACAAAGTTTTATTTATTTTACACATAAAAAACATGTGATAAAGTAGAGTAATAAGAAAAATTTGTGATAAACAAGATTCCTATTTAGTTTATAAAATAAAGTATCAATGTTATTCGTAATTTGTGTCTTTTTCTATTTTAGGTTTGCGTGGTAGTTTTTATTTCAGAAATAAATAGGACATCCACAGCAGAGGTTCATCTCTTATTTGATAGTGGCTTCACAATTACATTCTCTATGGGAGTACGTAGCCGTTTTTTTTATTAAATGTAAACTTTTTTTTATAAACAATTTACTGCTTATTTTTTAGGCAAAAAATCGATTTATTTCTTTCAAAGTGCGCCATTTTTTCAAAATTTGATAAAAAAAAGTCCCTACGTAGTCCCATAGCTAATAAGATATAGATTATAATTTTTTTTGGTTTTTGTTCCAGGTATTATACTTTACAAGAAAACCGTCCTCCCGTGAAGCTATTTGTAAAAAACACGTTTTTCAAGATGGGCTCTGTCGCCGCCATTTTATATGAAAATTATAATTATTTTTTTTTAACTTTAATATGTGTTAAATAAACTCTCTCAAAAGAAATCCTATTCCGTTTTTCATACTCCCAAAATAAATGGTCAAAGTTAGGCTTTATTTTCTGCCGCTAGAGTGGTGTTATCCCTTAATAAAGTTCGGGAAAATTAAGATGGGCCCGATCAAAGCCCGAACTCAATTTCCGTACGGGTACCCGTGTAGAAATGGGAGCGGGCATTTCCCTACTTGGCGTCGGGCCCTGGCCAGAATTGCCTCGTCCGATTCACCTAATCGGGCCTATTCGCGGAACAGACCAGAAAGATACCAAAATTGTTTTTGATGGCTTACACTTTATAATTGTAAATTGCAATGTTCTAGCTGAAATACATTACGAGCAAGTACACTTTCGCGTAACGTATAGCCGGCCAAAACCTTGACATTCCCTGAAAAATGAAGCTTAATAACTGTTTAAGGCTGCTTTGCTTTTTACGCCATCAAAAATATAAAAAATTGATTAGAATGAAACTGATACATCTGTTGTAATTCTATTCACTATTAAAAACATGTTTTTTTTCATTGATGATAATATACGGCGATAAAAGTTCTCATCACAAATAATGGTATTAAAACAAATATTAATTTGAACATAACGAATAACCAAATTATTTGATAAGACAACAAAGTGAAGGTGGTGGTTCGTGGTTTTTAAAATCGACGTCATCTTGTTAGGTGATATCAATGTTTTGGCCGGGAAGACATTACCCGTATGTATTTTGCAAACAATCCGCCAGGTGACTTCGAGCGAAGCGCTTCGCGTAAACAAAGTACTGTCCTAAAACGATAAAACTTCGACCTGTTACGTCACGAAGAGAAGTGTTATCCTCACTGCGTGCACATTCGCTTGTGATTTTGCGATACTTATACAATAATAAGTATCAGTACGACCTGATACCATTTACTTTACTCGGGTATATCGCCAAAAGCCCGTTTCCAGTACCTGATCACTACTCTATCCGTGCGCCGGTTCATTTTTCATGGCCCTTCGAATCCACTATCACCTTTCTCGTCATTTCGTGGCAATTTTTTGATCCCCTTCCTCATCAGTTCCTGATCTGTTGCCGAAAAGGGGAACGGTGGATGAGGACCTTGTCTGAAACCTGTTACATTGCGAACCTGATCCATGTTGGACTGCCTGACCATGGCCTGATATTATCTAGGGAAGGCAGACAAGGGGCAGTACTTTCTCCCGACTCAAATTTCTACACGGGTATAAAAGTATCGTTGTAACTTTCGCGATTAAATCTGCATGGAAAACTAATATATCGAATAACTATAGAAAAAAAACAATTAACGATTGATTTCTCGAATAACTATTTATTAATGCACATGTATTTTATTGGTGCATTCACAAAAATGTCAAGAGGCATTCAAGGGGTTGGAAAAAGCAAAATTCAAAAGTGGTCCATGAAAACAAAAATATAGATAAAATTATTCTCTACATTTCGTACTTTTAAATCATACCCGAAAAATCTATTGTTTTTTAGTTATTCAATAAACAAAATTTGTTTGATATTTCAATAAATTTTTAGGGGGTGAAGATATTATCGGGAGAGGTATGATCAAATACTCGATCGACGCATCTTTTCAAGGGCTATAACGTTCCCAATTGAACAAAAATTGTACGAATTTTTCCAAACGAGTTATTGAAACAAATTTTGGGGGTGAAACCCCTTAAAATGAAATTACACGACTTCGGCGCTGTGAACGAAAATAAGGCCGAATTTTTCTGAACATTTTGTCTCACGGCGCCGATCTCGTAGGGGTTGTACACCCCCACCCCCCTTCATCCTCTAAAAAACCCTCTACACACCAATTTTTAGGCAAACGTGGATTTAGCACCCGCGGCACCTACCAAATCACCTGTCAAAAAACTAGCCTTCTTCTAATTTTTTCCGATTTCAATGTACAGCACGACTGTACTATATGTTGTACAAATACATTTCGTGTTACTTATTGTCAGTATACGGATGAATAGTAGAGATCGTAAGTACCTGACCAGTTTAAACCTTTCAACTACAGTAAAACCTCGATTATCCGAATTTTCGGTTATCCGAACGTTTCAGCGCCTTATCCGAACGCTCGATCGTCCGAACTCAATGATTGTCTTTTTTTTCTCAGTTAAGGTATCGCCCTAAGGAATCCCCCTTTTTTTATCTAACAAAGCTTTTCCCTAACACTTCGAGATGTTTTTAAAATACATTATTGTTTATATGTAACTTCATACATCAGATCGTATATACATTGTATGTATATACCACATACGTTGCATGTACGAGCGTATTCCAGCAGCGTCTTCCAGCAGTTTTATCCTAGCTTTCAAATTTTTGATGACCATGAGATTATATTTTTAGTGCAAGGGGTTCAAGAGGGTGGCAATAACAATGATGATGATGATGATGATGTGCGATTTATCTGCCTCAGAAGCGCATAATAAACCGTCTCACAGCAAAGCATTCAGGGTTTTAGAAACCGTTCGTGAATGGTTTGAAACCCATCCAGAAAAAAGTCTCACACAGCTGCTGTTCTTGAAACGATTTCGAAACTTAGCGGCCAAGAAACGCGCAACTACTATGAGACAGCCAAAAACTGATCATTATTTCAAGCCGCAATTGTGATCTAACTACATAAGTAGTGGTGGTATAAAAATTGAAACTTTATTCATTGTTAATTGCTATCAAATAAAAAATTTAGGGTTGTTGGATTAATAAAGAACATTTTCGATACTATTTAAATTATTAGGTCCTATCATAAGTCGGTGGACACTTTTATTTTTCAAAAAATCTTTTATTTTTTATTCAATAATAAATTATATTTTTGTGTAATCATTAGTAGTCCCCCCCCCCCCGCTATCAATGACACGCTGCCAGACTGATGGGAGGTCATTGACCCCAGAAAATGTTCCATTTTCATTAAGGCTAGTAATTGCGGTGTTAATGGCGGATCCAATTCTTGTTTGTTGTTATATCGATGGCCAGACAACTGACGCTTCATATGGCCAAAGCAGTTGAAATCGCACGGGTTCATATCAGGTGAATATGGTGGATGAGGCAACTCAATCCAACTCCTGTCTTCGATTAACTCCTGAACTGTGTAGGCTTTGTGGGCTCTAGCGTTGTCATGAAGTAGCACTGGTGTTCTAATGTTGCGACGTAACGCCCATCTTGGGATATATTCCTCCAAAAACGATTTATAGCGCACGGCCGGCATTGTGATATTTTCCTCATAAGTCTTCCAAAACGCCACGCCGTGAACATCCATGCCCACTATCAGCAAGACCTTCCTCTCGTGCAACTCTGCGCGTGGTATGGGCTAGGCTGATGTGCCTGGTCTGACCCAGGAGCGCTCGTGATGTCTTTGCAGGGGGGGTGAAAAAATCGACCCAACTTTCGTCCAGGCAAATGAATCTTCTTAGGTCATCGTTGCGATGACTAAGCCACAACAAGTTCACACGTGCGATATCAACTCGGGTCTCCTTCTGGGAAAGCGACAACGAATGAGGAACGTATTCGCCGAGCTTAGACACCAGACAACATAAATCGTCTCTTAATATCGTTTCTACCGATGCGAAAGGTACGTTCAGTTGTGCGGAGATGTCATTAATGCTCACTCTACTAGAGCATCGCAACAATTCCTGGATTCGTTCTTTCCTTTCTTGTCTGGAAGGCGATCTTGGTCGACCCGACTTCGGTGCATCTCCAGTATTTGTCCGTCCCTCCTTGAACGATTTCATCCAATTCGTCACTGCACTTTTCTTGAGCGCGTTCTTGCCTACTGCTTTGTACAGAAGATTTCCCGATAGTCCAGCAGTATAATTCAGCAGAGCACAAATTTTCAAAAATGCGCGTTGTACTTGCACAGTTACAGACTTTTTCAATTCTTCCATTGTCGAAACGACGCGTAAAAACAAATTGCGTATGTTTTCTGAAATGTAAACGTCAACACTAAATAACATAACAGTAACATAACCTCAAACTTATCACAAACCGGATGGCAATTGTGAAAAAATAAAAGTGTCCACCGAATTATGATAGGATTTTCTTGAAAAATATTTGACACTATCGAACGAAAAACACTATAATAATATTTTACGGTAAAGGTGAAAAAATCTTGCAGAAATTTCCATGCCCAATATTATGTACAAAATTTCCCCGAATTACATATTGATGCATGAATGATGTGCACCAAAGAACCACTGATTCCCTGAAGAATAAATCATCAATGAACTCTTCCAAAGTTTTCATTCCTGGAACACTTAATTACACCTACGTAATAACAAAAAAAGAACATTGAATAGATACAAATTGTTGATAACAAAAGTGAAAAATATCCATAATTGTAGCACGTGTGATACTAACTAGACTTATTTTCTCAGAATACTACCAGCATAGCACTGTTCTGCTATTATCGTGTAATTAGCTTGGTAGGTTGAAAGTAAAATCCAGTATATATATATTGCTTTTTTTCGAGCTCAATATGATGTCGTTGCGTCAATAACGTGTGAATTCTCGCGTCGTGACCGAGTTACAAAATATTGATCGTTACTATACGTATTTTCCATCCTCGTGATTTACATTCTAAATTCGTTACTAATTGAATACAATTGAAGCTATCGTTTTCAAGAAAAAAATATAATTCGCAGTGAAATAGTTTGAAAATATTCGTTTTTTGCTCAGTCATTATGTTAGGATCGTCCTTTCTAATGGTTAAACAATGGTTATAAATAAAATTTGCATAGACCAAAAGTCACAAAAATCGGAATGAATGTTCATTATGCTAGAGAATAATTATTTAAAACATATCAGCTCGTAATGTTTCAATCTATCACAGTGGCGTGTAAAAGTTTCGGGCCACCCTATTTTTTTGAGTAAATTATATGAATAATAGAGTGATATATTATTTTTTTTGTATGACGTATTATTTGTGTACAGCGTCGAACGAGTTTCGTCGGACGCTGTTGTACGCACAGTTTGTTTGTATTTTCTTTCGTACCAGTTTCAAAACATGCATGACGATGAAAAATCAGTATTATTTCTACCGCGATGCCGAAACACACGAATATTGAAGTTCGTAAAATGGAGTTAGGGAGGTTCTGTAGGTACACGTATGAGCTAAAAGTTTCGGCCGCAGCGTATAGTAAAATCCAATACCTATATGATGCTGTTGGTTGTAAATTTGTAACAGTGCTTGTACACTCTGTAGTTTTTACAGAGCGGCGCTGCAATCGTGCGTGACAAAAGACTTCAAGTTCTCAGCATAGCGCCAATCAGTTTTAGTAGTTTCCAGCTACCCGCCAATCAGCTCGTCGCAGCTGGTTGTGCCCGAGTTCCGTGTGGAATAAAATTAATACTTGTTAAAAGTCGACATCGCCGAAACTGAACGGTCAAAAATTGCCATTTTTTTTTAAATCAATCCCACAATAGTACTGCATACACGAGTGGTTTTATTTAAAAATCCGAAGATCCGGTTAGAACCCATAATGAAAAATGTGAACAAAGTCCTATCCGTTTATGCGTTAGGTATAGGGATCGCGTAGAAAAAGACTCATATTTCATTGCAATTATCTCATAAACTAAACAGTTAATCGAATTGAAAATTTGAGCAGCAGTCGACGAAGGTCATGTCTACACGATACTTAAATTTGCGGCAATTCCTACGATTTCACCAAAAGTACAGAACTACCTTAAAACTTTCTCCAGAAGACAAGAGTTCTCGCGATATTGCGACTACTTTATCCATTGGAAAACGTACGGTCAATCGTTTTATTCGTAAATATAAGTTAACAAAATTCGCTGTGTGACAAAAGTCGAAGTGATAGACCGCGAAAAACTACGGAATACGTTGACGAAATTATAAAAAGAAAGTGCGTTATAGATCCATGAAAAACTGCAACAGGCATTTTGGGAGAATTACGTAATGAGAATCGTGCCGACATTAGTCGGAGTACAGTATCCCAAAGTCTGAAGGCTGTACGACTAATTAGACACGTTGGTGTAAAAAAAACTACTCGTCAGTAAAAAGTATCAAAAGGCCAAATTGAATTTTGCAAAACAATATTCAGCATTGGACAGCATCAGCATCAGCTTTTTCCGATGAATCCAAATTTCAATTATTCGGAAGTGATCGTAGGAAGTACGTGAGACGTCCAACAGGTACCAGATTCAACGTAAGGTATCAAAGTTCTACCGTAAAATACGATGGCGGGAACATTAAAGTTTGGGGAGTATGTTCTGACGACGGCGTTTGTCCGCTGATAGAAATTGAAGGCATTATGGATACTACAATGTACAGGAATATATTGCAAGACCATATGCACCCATTTGCAATAAACAAATGCCGCGTAGTTGGGGTTTTCAACACGATAATGACCCCAAACATGCTTCACGTCTTATAAAAGATTTTCTTCAAAGACGAAAAGTACGCCTTCTCAACTGGCCATCGCAATCGCCGGACTTAAATTCGATTAAGCATTTGTGGCAAGACCTAAAAGATCGTGTTGGAACAAAAAATCACTCTAACAAGACCGAATTGTGGAATCATTTGTGACACGAGTGGGACAAACTTGCCACAAGAACTGATCTCACAATTAATAGCGTCCATGCCTCGTCGATGTGCCGCAGTTATCACTGCTGAAGGCATGGAAGCAAAGTACTGAATCAAGTGAAGACGGTCGAATCTCGTTTTGTTATTATTAACATGTTTTGTTATGTTTTTCACACGCAATAGTATGTGGCCCAATACTTCTGCACACTCGTTAAATAAAAAGTAAGAGACAATGAAATATTCAAAACAATATCTATGTTTACTATTCATTGTTTTCAAATATAAGTGAATACATATTGTCATAACTCGTTTGTTAGTGTTCTGAATGGGTCCTCAAAATTAAAAAAAAATCTATAGAAAAGCGCCTTGGTGAGACTACTACCTTAAAAATTTACTTTCTTAGAAACTTGTCAAGGGCGTTAGGCCCTCGGCAGTGAAAAAACACATTGAGACAGAGTTTTTTATTTTTCCCTTCACCTACCGCGATCGGAGTACGTCTGCTGGTAGGACTCTAGTTTGGCTTATTGCTTTTATTCAATAAACTGTAATTTAACAAAGGAATGGATGGTTGGATGCCAGCTAACTTCAACGAGGCTAACAAAACATATAAGGTTGCCTGATTAGGCCGTTATCAGTTTTCCTGACCAGGCGTTTATAATGCTGCCCGATCAGGTCATTATAATGTTGCCTGATAAGGCCAATATAATACTGCCTTACGTAGCCAGTACACATACATCCTCGTCCACATACACACTCTACAATATAGATATACAAGGCCTAGAATGTATTGGTCAATATATTCTTTATTAAGGAAAATTACAAAGAAGGTTATAATTAAGTGAATTAAAAATAGTATAGAGATCATTATAAATAATGTTCTATTTATGTTTTATCTTGAAGTGTTTTTGTTCCGATCCGCGCGGTTCCGTCCCAATCCGTGGCATTATTCATTACTTTTCTCACGGCTTTCTCACAATCTTTTGATGGAAGATAGAGGGAAATATACGCTTGTTCAATTCAAACACCTTGTAAATGATGAGTTTGTGTTTTTGGACATGAACTTGGTGGAAAACAATTTTTTTAGGAATTGAAGCATTAATATTTATTTTTAAAGGTACACTCTTACAGAATAGAAAACATTTTTTTTGTTGCATATAAATGTATATTTATTTAACCATTGATAATCGTGTAAAGGCATGAAAAAAGTATGTCACTGGCGTTGATGATTTGCGCTCTCCAGTTATTCCGAAACAAAAAATTCAAAAAGATTCTTAATCTGTATGAGTGTCGCTATCGCCCGAACTAGAATTATTATTTTATATTGCAAAATAATAAAATGGAGTCTTTTTTTGCAAAAGTGTTCGAAAAACACGTTTTTTTTCGTCATAATTCGGGCGACAGTATAACTAAAAGTTAATATTTTTTAATAATTCTAGTTCGGGCGATAGCGATACTCATACCAGTGGCGTACCGTGGGGGGGGGGGGGGGGGGGGGCCAGAGGGGTCCGTGGCCCGGACGGCATAGGTGTTGGGGCAGCGACGAGCGCCACCCCCCCCCCCCCCCCCCCCCCCAAAATTTCACTTAGTGTCCATGGCGAGAACAGCGTTTTGGACACCAAGCGTGCCTACCATCACCACTGAAATTTGCCTTTGGTTCAAGACCTCTATGTAAGACCGTGTCCGAGCCTAGCCTGCCCGAACGAAACAAGAGCTAACTTTGACGGTGACACTTATTGGTTACCCAGCAAGTGTAAGTGTGACCGTTGCTTCGATTTTCGATTTATTGTCCTTGAACTCATAGGCTATACATGACGTGACCATGAGCGAGTGACATTTAATTTCTTCAACTTTTTTGTTATTTAGAAGCGCGGTGCAGTGTTGATTGTTTATTTTATATTTTGATGAAGTTTCACGTGTAACATTGTTAGTTAGCGTTAATGTTACAATAACTAACAAGTTTATTTGTTTGATACTTACGGAGACATCGTTCACGATTCCCGAATATATAGGAGTGTTAAAGTAAATGTTTGTTTTGTTTATTTTCAAACTTTTCAATGACTTTGCGATTTTACCCTAGTACAACGTTATTCGTTCATTTTAAAGTATTAAACTATAACAGTGGATTGCATCAAAACAAAAGATTGCACTTATGAATTTGTAAGACGTAATCGCTTATCGTAACGTAAAAATGTCAATTTCGATTGCATCAAGATTTTTTTAGATTTTACGATTTACGATATATTTACTTTATCACTGCTGTGCTACTTCCTCGTAACGTAAAATTATAAGTCTGTTGAAAAATAACTTATTTTATCTAAATAAATTCAACTCAAAATCAAAAGATTTTATTTCACATGAACCTACATGGGAACTTATAAAACGTCAAAATTTAGGTGCACGGTTTCAATTTATCGCGCTGATAGTTTTCTAGAATATCAAAGATCTGTGACTTTGTAATATGAAAAGTATAAGTATGCGTATAATGTAAAAGTATATTATAAAACATTTTTGGAAGTTTGATGTAACTGCCCGTAAGTAATTTAATTTTACGCGCGCTAAATCAGTGTGCTAAAAAAATAAGTGCCTTACAGACGATATTGGAAGAGAAACGAGATTAATCCGTAGACGAGGCTCTAAGTTACGCTAAAAGCTTGTGTGGAGAACTTGGCATTTCTATTGAACCTCCAAGACGCATTAGGAGGAGGCACATTTTCGGCGACGAAAGTAGAGATGCTGGCTTATCGCACGAAGACGATTTAAAACGAAAAATGTTTACTTCATTAGATAGAGTAACTGCTGAAATTCGAGAAAGGTTCCAGCAGCTCCAGAATTTGGCAGAAAAATATGACTTCCTAAGGCCTGCAATAATATTGGGCATTGATGATGACAAATGCAACCTCGACTAAGCTCCTCAAGATATTGACCGAGAAGAGTTTAAACTTGAGTCCGCACATCTACGGGCTTTCGTAGCTACATCAGAGTGTTAGAAAGAACTTATTGATACCGGTCCACTGGATTCATTAAAGTTTATTTTTAAGTCCAAACTTCAACGAGGGTTACCTAAAATTGTTATAATGTTGCGAATATTCCTCACAGCTGCGATAAGTAATGCCAGTTGTGAGAGAAGCTTCTCTAAATTGAAGTTGATTAAAAATTATTTAAGATTTACAATATCCACGTGGAGATTAAGAAATCAAGATATCTTGGCAATCGAGTAGAAGGTACAAATTAACATTGACCATTGTATTAAAGAGTTTGCATTGCAAAAAACCCGCAGAATAAAATTTTAATTTAGGAAAGACGTTTTATTTTGAATTATTTTGAAATAGTGACAGAGTATCACAGACTTTTTACTAATTTTTTGCATAGTTGCGAAAATAAGGGGGGAGGCGGCAAATTTAGGATCTGCCCCGGGTAGCAGAAATCCGCGCTACCCCACTAACTCATACACATCAAGAATCTTATTGAATTTTTTGTTTCAAATTACCTGAAGAACGCGAATCATCAACGCCAGCGACATACTTTTTTGCATCCCTTTACACGATTATAAATTGTTAAATAAATATGCATTTTTTGCAACAACAAAAAATTGTTTTCTATTCTATAAGAGTGTACTTTTAAGCAAATAAAAAGTTTGTACCGATACATGCAACAGTTTGCGAGAAAAAAAATATTAAAAAATAGCTTATTTTTTTAGCCTTCACAGTAAAATAGCCCCTTAAGGCCATGTGTCACACGTCCAGTCGTCAAAAATCCTACTGCCAAGTTTTCTCCTAGACGGATCATATTTCGGGCAAAAGAAGAGAAAGCCGTTGTTCGTCGTTCAACAGAGTGGAACGTGTTTCTTTTCTTTTTTCCCATAAATCAACCGTTTCAGAAATCATTGAGAATCCGCAAATCAGCTATCTCTCTCGCACTCATGGCCACTCAGGCGGTGTGACACTTGGCCTTAATTATTATATATTTTGAATATGGAAGGATAAAGCGTGTATTTTCGATGCATTTCGCTTTTTTTTATTTCCAAAAGGCAAAAACGCGTCGAAAATTCACAAAAAGATATGCGCCGTATACGGAAAGAATATCATAAGCGAAAGTGTGTGTCGGAAGTGATTTGCGAAATTTGGTTGTGGAGATTTTGATCTTCAAGATGCTCCTCATTGCGGTCATCCAGTCACTACTGATGTTGATAAAATCAAGGCTTTAATCGACTGCGACCGGCATTTGACGACTGCAGAGATCGGACATAACCTCAACATTCACTAATCAACTGTTTCGAGACATTTACGGAAGCTTGGGATAACAAACAAGCTTGATGATTCGTTGCCGCACGAACTCAGCGATAAGACTTTAGTGGGCCGAATTTCAGCTTGTGATTTGCTGCTCAACCGCCATCAGCACGAACCATTTTTAAAGGAAATGATTACTGCCCTGGTGGAACTTTTTTTTTTAATTGATAAAAATTGGCAGAATATATCACATATGATAAATTCGTAGAGATTATTGCATTTTTTGATAAAAAATATTGACAATTTATAACAAAAATGATTACCATAGGTCAAGAAATAAATGATATAAGTGAACAGATACTGTATTATTTTATCAGAATTAATATGAAAAGTGTGAATAATTATTTGAAAATTTCAAAGGTTTTTATGAGAAATTGTCATATTTGGATCGATTCTGTGCAAAACAAAATTACATAATATAACATCATCTCGCAGACAACACCAAGAAATGCAATATAACCTTAAATATAATCGAACATATTATTACATTTTACTATATATTTTGGGAAAAGCTATCTTTCATAAAACACGTCTTATAATTGATAAAATCGAATAAATAGTATAAGAATGTGTGATAATTTGATAGATATATTTATAATTTTTTATGATAGTTACCGACATTTATTGTAATAATCAGTAATTACATGAATTGACAATAAATACGATATTCTGGTAAGTAATTTAAGATTATGCATTATCGCATATATATTTTCTAAGTGATCATCATGCAATTTGTGTTCTAACGCCAGCATATCACTATTATTTTATTGTTATTAAGTAATTCCACCTTTTATTGGAATGTTTCAATATTTAGTAGGTGCTTGCAAAATTACAAATAAAACACATTTCATCTTGAGTATTTTTTTCATATATTCATTATGAATCAATGATACAAAAGAACATATATATAACTTAGAACTAATCATCATTACAGCCTTTTGGAATTAGCGCTATAAAATTTTTTTCTTTAATTGTCATCAGTATGCACGTATTTTTTAAATTCTCTGGTTTGTAAACGCTCAATTCCCCATTTAGATCGCATGCTTTTATGTGCTGTATGTCACTGGTAAAATTTTGAAAACAACCCTGGTGGAACTTATGTACTGCGATACTGCAAAGTATATTAATAAGCGGGTTGATGAAAATTTAATTTCAATAAAAGCTCAATCTATATTAAAAAACAGATAACTTAATTAACGCCAGTATTATAAGGAGAATATTACATTAAGTACAAAATTAGTATTAAGTACTTCAAACGTCACTAATGAGTAGTTGATAAAAATGTAATCGCAGAATAAATACTCTATAGATATTTAAAAAACAACGTAACTTAAGTAAAGAAAAAATAATAAAGAAATTATTGTCCAGTAAAAATGCATTCATTTATTTTTAAATACCAAAATGGAATAAATTAAGAAATAATTTTTTAGGACAAAATATATCAAATCAGGTATATTTTACGAAATAAAAATACAGAAAATGTAATACATTATCCTATGATGCCATTATATTACTACTATACTTATCGAAAACTAACAAAAAATGTCCTAATATATCAAGAACTGACGAACATAATCTTCAGTATTTGATATAAAATTCTAAAAAATGATGATTTATTTGACAATTACTGAGGAAATATGACTTTTGGTTCCAATTCCTGATCATCTAACTACATAACTGGGCAATTTTTGTTAATATCTTACACATTTTTCACAAAATTGATCAATTTCTGTTCAAATCTTGGAAAAAATCTGAACAAATATGTTCAATTCTTACAAAATGTGACCGGAAAGTTCCACCAGAGTGGTAATGATAAGTGGATTGTCTACAACAATGACAGTCGAAAAAGATCATGGTCGAGCTGGGGAAGGCTGCTCAGACGGTCGCAAATGCTGGATTACACCCGAAGAAGGTCATGCTCTGTATCTGGCGGGATTGAAAAGGAATCGTCTATTATAAGCTGCTGCCGACCAACAAAACGATTCATTCGATTGAGTACTGCTCACAACTGGTCAAATTAAAGCGAGCAATCGATCAGACACGCGGTCCGAATTGGCGAACAGAAAGGGCGTAGTGTTCCACCAGGATAACGCTAGACCACACGTTTCTCTGATGACCCGGCATAAGGTATTGCGGCTTGGGTGGGATGTTTTTGTGCACCCACCATATAGTCTGGACCTTGCACCTTCAGGTTATCACTCGTTCCGGGCGCTACAAAATAGTTTGGATAATAAAACCTTCAGAAACCGACACTGGTGGATGTGCAGTCGGGGTTCGCTTCCGGCGGTACTTCGAGTTAAGTAGCATTGCACGTGGCCAATACTCGGAGCGGTGGCCGCTTAGCCGTGCACCGGCTGGCGCATCAAACAGTGAGCGAAAGGCCAATCCTTCTGATACTTTGGTGTAGATACTTGCGTAAAAGTATTGTGCACCAGAGAATCAGAAAAATATGGGGCCGTCTATACCGGTACGGGTTTTCCACGTTTTCTCCGTACCCTCGGCAAATGCGGTATAGTGTAGCGTAAGACGGCTGTGGACGCGACGGAAGTTTGGTTAGATTAGCGAAGTGTAGGTAGGGAGTGATAGGAAAAGGGTTCAATTGGGAAGGATAATACGTGAAAACCCGCAAGGGTATACGTTGGAACACGGAAAAATAAAACCTTCAGTTCCCTGGTTGTCCTCAAAAACCACTTGGAAAACCACTTATTTGCCCAAAGATGTCATCAAAGTGGTTTTTTAGGACTTCTTGAAAAAGGAATAATAAAGTTCATGAAGAGATGGCAGAAAGTCATTGAACAGAATGAAACATATTTAGTTGATTAGAATCGCTGTTTTTGGTAAATATTTTGCGTTTGAAATTTACTTGATTTTCCCTACGGAATTATGCATATGCCCAATATTTCAATATTCTCTTTTAGAGTATATCTTAATAGCAGCGTTTTACCTGAAATGAAACGCATATTAAAATGCTTCACTGGCAGCTTTGTATAATATTGAGATAGCATATCCGTTTCCGTCGTTTTTCTACGGATTTTCGTACTTCTGTGGCGACACCCGGCGGCCGCACGTTGTTTTTGTGTCGTAAAGTGTATCGCGCCATCTTCGACTCATTGGCTTAAGTTCACTAGGTAGAATTAAAAGTGAAAAATCCACTTTTCTTGAGCGTGTTCTTGCCTACTGCTTTGTGCAGAAGATTTTCCGATAGTCCAGCTGAATAATTCAGCAGAGCACAAATTTTCAAAAATGCGCGTTGTTCGTGCACAGTTACAGACTTTTTCAATTCTTTCATTATCGAAACGACGCATAAAAACGAATTGCGGATGTTTTCTGAAATGTAAACGTCAACAATACATAACAGTAATATAACCTCAAACTTATCACAAACAGGATGGCAACAGTGAAAAAAAAAGGGTCCACCGAATTTTCTTTTTTATTGCAGTGTAGTGTTTGTTCTGCTTGGGACCAAGTGCCCGAGAGGGCCAGATCATTCAGTTGTGCTCCCCAAGCTTGATCTGAAGCATCTGTTGCAAGGAAGTTTGTCGAAGGGGGGTAATGTAGCGGCGTTGACAATTGACAATTATGACCCCACCAAAGCAGTTCTTTGAAAAGAGCTTCTTTTAATGGGAAGATTTTCGATGACAGGTTTGGTAATGAATTCATGAACATTATCAACTGTAGGTGATTGAGTCGTCCTCGCCGAACAACAAAACTGGCAAAGTTCAGAAGTACCTACTATTCTTTGTAATTCCTTTAGGGTTACTTTTCTTTGTTCGAAAAGATGATTTACTTTTTTGAGTGTTTCAATCGACTTTTCTCGTGTCAGAGATTTTGAATTGTCCCAGGGTCCCCACAGTACCCCTAAATAAATTATGCTTTTTTGAGGACTGAGAACTGATTTCTCGAAATTTATTTTCCAACCAAGGTTCTCCAATGTTTGAACAGTGAGTTTGACGTGCTCGGGAAGTGTGTCTGAATTTCCATATACTACCAAGTAGTCGTCGAGATACACGACGATTCTTAGATTCCTTTTTTCTCGTAATGTTTGAGCTACCCAATTCGTAAGTAATTCGTAAATGGAAAGGGTTTTGGGAGCTGTGCTTAATCCAAATGGAAGGCAAGTCATCTCTAACAATTCTCGATTGTATACAAGGCGTAGGAAGCGCCTGTGTGCCTTTGCTATTTTTAAATGAAAGCACATTTGAGAAAGATCTATCTTGCACATCGAGTCCTGTGGGTGCAGAAAATCCGGAATACGATACATGTTGATGAGATGGAAGGGTTCGGGCAATACATAGTCGTTTAGCGCTTTGAGGTTGAATATGGGACGGGCAGACCCGTCACATTTTGGTACCAGAAACAAGGGGGATATGAAGCTTGCCGAGTGTTGAGCTATTTTGAGAATGCCCTGTACTTTCAATTTGTGTACAATTGCAGACATTTCCTTCGAGACAGGAGTCTGAAAGGTGCCTGTGTTTACATTTGGGTAAACAAGTGGGGGCTTTTGAAAGGATGGTATGCGATACCCTTGAATTAATTTTAAAACAATTTCTGGTCCTCCCATTTTCTTCCATTGTGAGTGAAGGTGCGCTAATTGACCTGCTCGAAAACGCTTCGAGTCATTGTATATTCCTTTTTTGGTTTCGTGAATCTCTCGAAGCATTTGAGCGTCCGTGGTTACTCCCACGATCGGGCCGCGAGCTTCGGTTGTAAAAAAACACCCCTTCTATTCGACTGATGGTTTTCATATTGAGCATCCGGTTGACCTCGATATGGGTAGTTGTTTTGGTGGTATCCACCCCGCGAGGGTGGGTTATAACCGGCATGTGCGTGCATATGGCGGCCCGGTTCCTGAAAGGTACATTTAGTTCCACGCGGTGGAAATGTTGATCTTCGTATACTCGTTTCCCGCGAGGGGCGGGTGTTGGATTGATTGGATTTCCCTTGTGAAAATCGATCATTTTTTAGAGGCCAAAAAGCTTTGCGAACCCCTCCCGCCTTTTCTAATTTAGCTGTGAAAGGTTCTGACTCAAATATGTAAGTAGGAGATAGGGATACTCTATTTAGTGAAGCTTTAACCAGCGGGTCTCCAACTTGGCTTGTAATATTCTCTCGGTGAATTCCAATACTTTCGGCTCGGTGCATGGCCGCAAACTAATTGTAAAAGGTCCGAAGACGGCTTTTGCAAATCACCTTTTGGAAAAAAGTCTTCAACTTTACCGCTTAAATTGTCAAAATTAACTTCTGTATGTCTTGCCCAAGAAAGAGGGTTACGAATACCTTCCTGCGAAGTTTCTTTTTGTTTAAGTCTGCAGTAGGTTATGGCTGCATATGATCTGTCAGCATGAGCCGGGTGACGTAAGGTGTCATATGTTTTCACCTCTTCGTTTGTTTCCAAATCTATGAAACCTGGAGTATGATTGTACGTCTTTTGTGTATGAGTATATCTTACTTCTCACCAAGAAGTATTACCTAAACCCTAAACCTCGAGCAGCATTCTTAAAAAGCTTTCGGCGGTTTTCGGAACAGTTGATTCCTTTAGCTTTGTCTCGATATCAAAGGTGAAGTTACAATTCGTCATCAGGACATTCTTCGTCAGTGATGTGTTGGTGTTCGTATAGATCTCCACTAACACCAGGACTAATTGACACATCATCGTGGCCAGCTACGTCAATATTACCTGATTGATTGGTAATTAAATAAGTAACTATGTTTTGGAGCTCATTTATATCCTGTACTAGTTCGTTCATTCTAGGGTCTGGACGTCGAACGCGCTTGTTCTTCTTACAGCGGTGTCTGCGATGTCGCTTTTTGTGAGCACTTCCTTGTTTTTTGCTCGGAGGTGACGAGCTTGACGAGCTGCTGCTGCTGCTACTTGAGCGGCTTTTAACGCGCTTGCGAATCCTTTTGCTCGGGTTGGCCACATGCTGCGACTCGGCAGCCGAAGTGAACTCATTAGCACCCATGACTTTTTAACAAAGCGGTGTGAACCCAATTACACGAATACTAAAATAAACACAAAATTATGTACGAAAAGGTAAAATTTTAAAGCATCGTACGAGATCCGAACGGAAAAACCGTTTGAAAGTATGATCAAGTACTAAATATGTGATATTTAAAGGGTACTTACAGTTTTTATCCCCGAAAATTATTACTTTCAATTACTATAAGTATTTTAAGGAAAATAAATTGACTTACGCTATTTTTACTTCATTTTATTTTGCTATGAGTATTATTTTAATAATTCACAAAGATAGCGCGATAGATTTTGCGAAACAAAAACAACACGCGGCCACCGGGTGTCGCCACAGAAGTACGAAAAATGGTAGAAAAACGACAGAAAAGGATATGCTATCTCAATATAAAGCTTCCACTGACGGTCTAATAATTTAAGACTCTATTTTGTTTTTTAAATTTTATTTTATTTTTGACGACGGAGAACCTGGTACCGTTTCACCGGATCGAAGAAAATTCCTTCACTACGCCAAACCCAAACAAAACTGAACAATTTCTTTTAATAAGCATAATTTTCAAAGTCCTCCAATATTCTCCAAAATGAAAATCCTGAAAAGCACCCTCTTTACCCCGACACGTGTTAATGATAGTATGATGCCTTCAATGATAGTATGAGCAAACCGTTCAACAATAATAATGAACAATTTATAATCCAAAAGTATATAGTTCCCTTGCATCAAACAAATAAAAAAAATAGTCCTTGCTAAATTCCTAGTTTATTTTTTTTGACATTAGATTAGTACGTGCTTATAAATGATTAAAAATAAGTGCGCCTCGTTCATTTTAATCGTGGAGAAAATAATAGTACAAAGAGAAAAGAATAGATTATGAGAGGTCGGAAACCGGTTGATTTGACCTGGAAATCTCCATATGTACCCGCGTATAGGATTTTTATGCGGTATTTAAAAGAAAGTGTGTATTTGTATGCATATGTGGGTGTGTGTGTGTGCGGTTGTGTGCAGGTGGCGAAACTCGATGAGCCGTTCGAAAAGCTACGCAGTGGACAGTAGACATGTACGAGCATTTGCAACACGTACGGTTTATGCTGACAAAGAGTTAATGGTGCTTGGACTGGCTGGTATAGCCAACATGAAATTTATCGCTTGGCCCAGCCCTACTTTAGCATGTATATGCTCAAATATCCGCCATGGCCTTGTCTACACATTAAGGTATTCTTTTTCACGAACCCGCATATTTAACAATTAACTGATTTTCCTATACAATTAAGGAGATCAGGGCGTTACCCACAATCCAAGATTAAAAACGAAATATATATATATATATGTTATTGTCCAGAGTATACTGAGTCTTTTTTGAGAATTTTTTAAAAATTTTTCACCACAAAACACCAGAGATGAGAAATAGTTTAGTGTACATTAAAAATTGCATACTTATGCAATTTTACGTGCGGTTAGATTGGCAAGACGTTCACGCTACGGATAAAGTCATTTTTTTTTATTATTTAGCTCCAAGATAAATCATTTCTAACAACGGATTAACGTAAACTAAACCTTTGTAAACATCGAGAAAAAAAACCATCTTGCCCATCAAAAACCAAATATATTCTATATTGCACCATTAAGGTTTGATACAAGATTATGAATCTTTCTAATACTTTTTATCTCTTTAATATTTTTAATATTGTTAATCTATTAAAAGATTACGACTCTTTAATAATAGTCAATAATGTTATACTTTTTCAAGTTAGTAGTAACCAAACAGCTTTTCTTCTTCACGTAATAAAAGTATAAAAATGCATAATTTAGCCCTTTAATTATATATTTTATGAAAACTGAGCATCTACAGAATAAATCTATCCCTCGTTTGCATTTTTTTCGGTGTATTGAAAAAAAACTCATAAACCGTCATTTGACTCAACTGGACCGCTTTTCAACCTCCTTAAGTAAAACTGCATCCCAGTATACGGGTAAAATTTTAGGCCAAGTTACCAAACTCTTAAAAATAAATAACGAGTTTAAAAATCGTTCAACTTATACGGCACTTTATGGAAATGACATGCTGGCCTTATCTAATAATTGATATACTATTTAACTTTAGATGTCTGATATAAACTGCTCAAGGTATGTGAAAAATTCTGAAGATTCCGTAACGACAATGAAAACAGGGGTTACCGAATGTTTAAAAAAAAAAATTAATGATAAAACTTAGAAAAATGTGAACCCGCGCGGAAATTTGTTGGGAAGTTCCTAGATCCTACCACATTCCTATAGGGATTTGATAGGGACGCCACACGTAGAGAGTCCACATTGCAATCCAAGTGGATTCCGCGCTATTTCCCGATTGGCGTCGTTTGAGATTTTTTTTTTTAATTCTCAACGAAAAAACGTGTTTTTTTTATTTTTGCAGTTTTTAAATACCAAGAGGTGACCGAAAAATCTTTAAAAATTCTGAAAAATCAGAAACATGTCAATGTCAATGGGAAATTTTTTTTCGTTTTTTTTAAATGCTAAACTCCCTTTTTAATCATCGAATCCTCCTTTAAAAACATTATTTTGTAGTGAAGAGATTTTTCTACTATTATGACAAAAATTGACATGATTTTACTCTTCATTCCCTATATTTAAAAAAAAAAAGTCTCAAAATTCGACCTGCAACACATTGAAAAAAAAAATTAAAACGACAAAATTTCTCATTTTTCATTGGAAATCCATACATAAATCATTCTTTCGGTTTAATAAATGGGTCCTCATGGCTGGAGTAGTTATGAGAAATGAGACATGACATCTAGATCGATTCCGTAGTTCAATTTAGTTCAGTGCATCCACACTAGTGGCACCACTTGAACTGTGCGGTTTTACTGACAGCTATGCTGAGATGAGTATGTTTACGCGGACTTTTGGTCAAGCTAATAAGCTGAAATATTCAGATCCGCATAAACTGTCAAACAACTGTGAGAGGGTACGTTTACGCAAGCCGCAATTCTGTAACGCTGCGCTGTTACCTTACTACTGTAGAAAAAACTCGCGTAAACGCCATCAGTTCGTTCTTCATGTTATTATGCATGCGTGTTTGACCGTTTACGTGACTAGACTATCTTAGCGTAACGTGAGCAAGTGTCTGCATAAACAGACTCAATGATTTTCTCATCGACATGTTATTAAATGACGTCGAAAAATAAAAAGTATCCAAAATCAGCGTAAAAATCCTATTGTTTACATCTTTGTTATGTCTGACAACTACTCCAGCCTTGAGCACCATTTATTAAACCAAAAGAATGATTTATGTATGGATTTCCAATGAAAAATGAGAAATTTTGTCGTTTTTATTTTTTTCCAATGTGTTGCAGATCGAATTTTGACACTTTCTTTTTTAAATGTAGGGAATGAAGAGTAAAATCCTGTCAATTTTTGTCATAATAGTAGAAAAATCTCTTCGCTACAAAATAATGTTTTTAAAGGAAGATTCGATGATTAAAAACAAAGTTTAGCATTTAAAAAAACGAAAATAATTTTTCCATTAACATTGACATGTTTCTAATTTTTTAGAATTTTTTCAGATTTTTCGGTCGCCTCTTAGTATTTGATAACTGCAAAAATGGAAAAAACACGTTTTTTCAGCAGGAAGACCCCTCGGAATCGATGTAGAAAGCTGTAATTTTGCACAACATTTTTCTTTAGGTTAGAAACTTATGAAAAAGTCGGCGCCACAAAATACGGTGGGGGGCAAATTCACCATTCTTATCCGGCTAGAACCTTTACACCCAGGGCTATACTTACACATATCAAATATATTCCAAATAAAAATATGTTTTAAGCATTTTTCACATATCGAAACACACCGGCTGTAGGTATCTTTCCACATTGGATCATATTTACAGCTGAAGCACTGCGTTACTCTTGGAAATATTTTTTTCTCATGAACAATAAAAAACATATAATTATATTTTTTCGTAAGCTATTTTCAATAATTATTGTCTATTTATTGCTTTAATAAATCTTCTAAAAATTGCGCTGATCCTACGGCATCTTTGGCTAGGATGGATCCGTATCGATGTTCATAAAAATTTGGAGCAACGTCAGACTGATTTGCGGCTCATTGAAAAAGGCTCGGAGGTTTTTTTTCGAGAATTCAATATTTCCATGCAAAAACGTAAACAAAAAATTAGAAAGTAATTACACTCTTTTCTTCCAGTGAAAATACGAGGTCGCGGCGTCCAAGAGCTGCAATAATCCACCGCTATAAATCTCTCTTTTCAAATCGGCGTGCGCACAGCAAAAAGTAATTTCGTAGAGTGCGGAAATTCATCTTCGTTAAAGTGTTATTGTAAAATGTAGTGAACTATTTTTAATTAACGATCGAAAACGATAAGCTTTGCGACAAGTATTTTCGCCGTAAATGAAATTTAATATTTATCGTAATATAAGGGATCGATATAATCAATCAAAATAGCAGCAATTGGTCCACTAAATGCACCCGGCTGTTCCATAAAATGTTGAATCATTAATAAATTACAGTGGCGCTGAATAAATTACAGGAATGGAAAATTTCTAATATATTTAATCGATTTACACATTTTTACATGTTCTCTAGAAAGTCGTGATTACGAAAATTCTTCTGTTAGTCACATTTTTCTAAGTTTTATCATTAATATTTTCTTTAAGGGGTTACGTGAGCTTGAAAGTATCAAAAAATCCATTTTTTTTTATTTTATTATCTAATAGTACAATACGTCTAGAATATTCTCCCAAAGTTTTAAGTCAATCGGAGTAAAAGTCTACGAGAGAGAGCCTTTGGGAATGCCCCCCTTGGGAAAGACCGGCCGGCAGCGACGCAGGTATACGCATTTTTCTCAAAACACTATTTTTGAAGTCGGTAGACACGATTTCTCAAAAACGAATGCACCGATCTTATTGAAATGTTGCACACTTCTTCAAAATAGCATTGACTAGTGATTGAACGAAGGTTTTTTTTCGATTACGACTAATTTTACAAGGCTATACGTAGTGTAATATGTACCAAAAATTCAACTATTTTGCATACAACTCTGCCAAAAATTCAAATTTCAATTTTTTTTTTAATCCTTCGTTCAATCACGAGCTATACTTATCTACTACCAGAAAAAAATTGGTTTTTTAATTTCAGATAAAGCTATCATGAGTTATCCCGACCACCACGAGGACACTTTTTTTTAGGGGTCCCCGGAAACCAGTTCCCACCAGCTGAATTTCCTAAATTTTTGGTTGAATTTTTTAAAAAATATTGTTGAGTTGCTCTTTTATGTGCTTAATATTTTGAATAAAATATTTTATATATTATATTTAAAAAAAATAGAGAAAATATGCTTTGTTTTTGGCTTCGAAACCCACGTAACCACTTAAGCGTTCGATGACCCCCTGTTTTTATTATCGTTATGGAGTCTTCAGAATTTTTTGCATGCTTAGCGCAGTTTATATCAGACATCCAGAGTTCTTTAGTATATAAACTATAAGATAGAAATGTCGCCAGCATGTCATCTTCATAAAGTGTTGCATAAATTAAATGATTTTTAAAGTCGTAATATTTTTTGTTAAAAATTCGGTAACTTGGCTTAAAAGGTTACCAGTATACTGAGATGTATTTTTACTTAATTGTAGATGAAAATCAGTTCATTCTAAAAAGTTCAGGTTCGTGAAAGGAATACCTAAAATCAATACCCAATGACGGCTAGATACTGTTCTATGGTTTTTTCATGCAATTCATGCAAACTAAAAGATGTTAGTTGGACCAAAATTGGTTTGAACTTCACTTGTCGCGAGATTGCAACATTCTAGTGTGCGTAAAGTTTGCAAAAATTGAAAAAACTATCAGAACGATAAAAACGACGCGTTTGTTTCGCTTTATTTGGGCTGCAACAAGCAAAACAACTATTTCAAAGCATTCCATCAATCCATCGATATATACCTATCAATGTTTCCAAACCGGTGGTCGCCGGACCACAGGTGGGCCGCGAGGCCTAGAATATGGTCCGCGAAACATGTATTACTTTTAGCGAGGATTCAACGGTTTATCAATTTCGTGAGGAGCATAGTTTGGTTTACAAAATCCAAGGATATGTGGGGGTCCGGGCAAGTGGAATGTTAAAACGGAATGACACACCGCCAGCGGTATAGCAAAAGACAATTGTAAATACCCACGGATTTCCGAAAAGGCTCCTCAGAATTTCCGGAAACTCAATCAACTGACATCAAATTGATAGACGAACAGCTATCTGCCCGTAAGGTTTCTTAAGTTTGAGAAAAAAAGTCGATTGTCTTACCATACTGAACTCGTCATCGAAATAAGAGAACATAAAATTCTCGTAAGCCGAGAGACTGACAGTTGATATTTGGCTGTGTGTTCAAAATAATCGAGTTGTTTTCATTTTTTACGAACATTGATACTATGCACTGTAAAAAATAAGCGTGTTGTCGGTGTGTTGAAACAACACACAACACGCCTACAGCGTGTGTAGAACCTGGTTAATGTGTTGAAACAATGCGTTTTACTTATTTTGCCGTGTTGAAACAACACGCTCTCTACTATTCTTGGCATCAACACGATTTTAACGTATTGCCGGAGAACACACTTACTGTAACACACATAAAGCGTGTTGAATCAACGCATTTTTTTCGAAACAACACACTTGGTGCAGCTACACGCGACGCGAACGACACATTTCGTCGCGCAACGCGTCAGAAAACAACTCACTTGTACGCGTGTACCACAAACAACACGCGTCAAATGAGTTGATATGACAATAAGGCGATTTTTCATAACCTCACTACATAATTGACGAACGTGCGAAAGAGTTTACGTGAGAATAATTCTTTGTGAACAACGGTGATCTACTATAAAAGTGACATTTGTCTTATTTTTGTCCCATACATAGAAATTCAGAGCATATTTGTTCTTTGCAAAGGATGAACATAAAATACTCTAATTTGTTCCTCTGCATAGTTAGTATCCCTTAGTGTATTTCTTGCGGAGACTGGTTACGCCATAATAATTATCTGTGTAGACTGGTTAAGCTAGAAGAATTCTTTACGCAGACTGATTACGCCAGATCAATTATTTGCGTAGACTGGTTACGTTAGAAGAATTCTTTGCATAGACTAGTTACGCTAGAAGAATTCCTTGCGAAGACTGCTTATGCTAGAAGAATTCCTTGCGTAGACTGGTTACGCTAAAAGAATTCCTTGCGAAAAATGCTTACGCTAGAAGAATTCCTTGCGTAGACTGCTTACGCTGGAATAATTCCTTGCGTAGACTGCTTACGCTAGAAGAATTCCTTGCATAGACTGGTTACGCTAGAAGAATTCCTTGCGAAGACTGTTTACGCTAGAAGAATTTCTTGCGAAGACTGCTTACGCTGGAAGAATTCCTTGCGTAGACTGGTTAGGCTAGAAGAATTCCTTGCGTATACTAGTTACGCTAGAAGAATTGCTTGGGAAGATTGATTATGCTAGAAGCATTCCTTGCGTAGACTGGTTACGCTAGAAGAATTCTTTGTGTAGACCAGTTACGCTAGCAGAATTCCTAGCAAGGATAACCCCTTGTGGAAAATGGTTCCGCAGTTTTAAAAGTAATGACTCTATTTCTTGCATATAAATTCAGAGCTCACGAATTCTATGCAACAGTTCAGCATAAAACATTACATGTTATGAGAGCTCACGCTATGTGAAACGCCACATTTTTGTCTTTTACATAGAAATATAAAATGTATTAGTTTTAATTAAAGAAAACTGCTATATGGAATTCTCTTTGGATAGCTAATAATGTGTAGTTGTTTTTTCAATGAGTTCAAGTGAGTTAGTGATTTTTTAAATAAAACCTACGTTTCTGTTGAAGAAAATTAAGAAAATTATTAGACTTGCAGACTTTTGGATGCCTAATTCAAAAATGTTTGCAAATCATTCTTATTTCATTTTTAATAATTTTTTGTTACTGTGTCTTAAAACTACAAATAATTTAAAAGTTTGATTCCATACAATCGTTTTTTTTTAATTAATTTTTAAAGTTGCCGAACCCTCACTTTAAAAAAATACTAATAAAACAATATCTCAAAATAGTTCACTTTTGCATAAAGCATTATTGGGTTAAAAGTATGTATGTAGGTTAAAAGTATATATATATATATATATGTGTGTGTGTGTGAAATGTGAAAGGTTTTAATTACTCCCCTCGTTCGAAGTACGCATACTATCCCTTTTCATCATGAGAAAACCTCAAGTAGCAAATAGCATAATGGTTAGCGTACGTACATTAGGTCTAGAAGTAGGTAGGTTCGCGGCTAGGTTAATGATAAAATTTATTCGCAGGAATCTGTTTCAGGACGACTGAAAGCCATGTAACATGGTAAGTACACCATCGGAATAAAATATCCGTATCGGAAAAGGCGTTTTTTTAATTTATTTTAGAACGTACGCCTACGTGACGTCATATGTATCATTCCCAAGCGTCTACAAGTACACACAAAAAGTGTGCTGCAGAAATAAAAACGCGTGGAAGCGTGTAGAAAGTCCCACAAAGGTAAACCGAATAATGGCCGACAATAACACGCTTGAAGTGTGTTGATTTAGGCTTCGATATATTTTAAACGTGTTGAAAATGGCGACAAGCGTTTACGCGCCTAAAGTGTATTGAAACAACACGCGTAAGATGTGTCGTTACCTCAAACACACGAGTTACCGTGTCGAAAAGAGCGACAAGATTACACACGGGAAACGTGTTGAAACAACGCGCTTGGTTTTTACAGTGTGTATGCATTGGTACTATTGTAGGACTTGTCACGTTGCGACGAGACGCGTTGGAAGCAGAGTTGTCCAAAATCTGTATCGGGCATTACGTTTTGATCGATACAAATGTATCGAGTATCGAAAAACTTTTCGTTACTCGATATAAAAGTATTAAGCTTTTGTTGGAGATCACGACTTTTGTATCGAGTAGCGAACACTTATTCGGTACTCGATACTTGAGTATCGAGTAACGAAAAGCTTTTCCTTACTCGATACTTTTATATCGAGTAACGAAAAGTTCTTCGATACTCGATACTTTTATAATATTGTTATTTGTTAAAATTTCTATAAAATTGTTTTTTTTTTTGTTATTTGAAATGAAATTGTTAAGTTTTCCGAATGCGTATAAATTTTTCAATAATTTTTTTATCGTTTTGAAATTTTTTTTACAAATTTTGAAAAATTGATAAAAGTCGGAAATTCTTTACCTTCCCTCGAGTACAAGGGTTCTGTATCAACCGTGAGAAATTACAAAACTGTTAACAGAATAGCTTCGTATTTTGAGGCTTTGGAATAGCACAAGTATCGAGTAACAAAAAGCTTTTCGTTACTCGATACTTGTGTAACGAGTAACGAAAATTTATTCGATACTCGATACAAAAGTATCGAGCGATTGTTGGAGATCGCTACTTTTGTAGCGAAGTATCGATCGAATTCTTGTTGCTCGATACATTCGTATCGAGTATCTTTAATCAAATTCGATACTGAAGTAACTAGTTACTGCCAACTTTTGTTGGCAGATGCGAGACGTCACAGTTCTTTCGTGTGTCATTTCGGAAGATTTTCGATACCAAAATCGAAATAGTGGTAGGCGATTAAAATTTATATCACCGAGAGATTAATTTAGGATGCCTTGACTGTCCATAAATCAGTCAGTTTTACAACATAGTAACGGAGATTTTTAATGTTCAAGTTGAACCTTTATCCATTTAGTAATACATTTGACACCTCATTAACACGAGTTAAAGGGCTGTAGCCCCAAAAGTAATAGTGATGAGCCGATAAAAAAACTAAGCAAACCGTGATTATAGTGTTAAGAATATCGTGCTAAATAATCAACTGGTTTCTCTACTTCGTTCATTAATAATATTCTAAAAAAAGCGTGAATTTTGAACTCAAACGGTTCGTTTTCGAATATTAACGAAACTTATAGGTTGAACGTGGCAACACCGTGTTAACGGCTTCTGTCTAGTGAGCCTTTCCAGTCAAGCATTAACTCGCGGAATTTCAAAATCTGCGGGTGTTTGAAACGTACATTGTCTAGCAGCATTCGAACTTTATAAAGAAATGTATTTATGTATTCTATCTGTAACATTAATATAATTATTAGATGCATTTGGTATAGTTTTCATAACGAAAAAACATTTGGTTTTACGTTTCGAACACTCGCCGATTTTGAAACTCCCGCCAGTGGACGCTATCAATTGTGAGATCCGTTCTTATGACAAGTTTTCCCACTCATGCCGCAAATGATTCCACAATGTTGTCTTGTTAGAGTGATTTTTTTGTTCCGACACAATCTCTTAGGGCTTGCCACAAATGCTCAATCGGATTTAAGTCCGGTGATTGCGATGGCTAGTCGAGAAGACGTAGTTTTCGTCTTCAAGAGGCTATTTTACTGTGATGGGTCAAAAAGTAAGCTATTTTTAATCATTTTTTTTTCACTGTTGCATGTATCGGTACAAACTTTTTTTCGCTTAAAGGTACACCCTTACAGAATAGAAAACAATTTTTTTGTTGCATATAAATGTAGATTTATTTAACAATTGATAATCGTGTAAAGGCATGAAAAAAAGTATGTCGCTGGCATTGATGATTTGCGGTCTTCAGGTAATCTGAAACAACAAATTCGAAAGATTCTTCATCTGTATGAGTGTCACTATCGCCCGAATTAGAATGATTATTTTATATTGCAAAATAACAAAATGACATCATTTTTTGCAAAAGTATTTGAAAAACACATTTTTTTTCATCATAATTCAGGCGAAAGTATAAGTGAAATGTATATTTTTCTAAATAATTCTAGTTCGGGCGATAGCGACACTCATACAGATTAAGAATCTTTTTTAATTTTTTGCTTCAGATTACCTGGAGAGCGCAAATCATCAACGCCAGCGACATACTTTTTTATGCCTTTAAACGATTATAAATTTCAAATAAATATACATTTATATGCAACAACAAAAAAATGTTTTCTATTATGTAAGAGTGTACCTTCAACCCTTCGTGGTCACACTTCCAAATGCAATTGCGGTGGTCACACTTGGGTCGATTCTACCCAGTCAGTTTTCAAAAAAGTATTGTGACCAAACTATCCGCCCGAAGTGGTTCGAAAAATTACGGAACATGCTTTGAACTTTCTAGATGATGTACGAAAAATTTATTTATAAGAAATAAAATGGCGAAATGTTAAAAAAAAATCATAAAGAGGTGAAAATGCAAAAAAGACACTTTTTCGCTCAAAAAATCATACTTCCGTGGATTTTCAACATTTTTACCTAAAATTTGGACTTGATACTCCTGAGATATGCTACTTTTGGGAAAAATAGTAGCATAGTGCGCGTCCCAAAAAAGGTATTCATTCCGGAATGTGAAGAGGGTAAATTCTATGGTATGTGAATACTTCAAACTCCAGGTAAGATGGTGAATACAATCCCATTCGAAGCCGGGAACTATGATACATTTACGCTAAAAATTTATCGACGGGTCGATTCTACCCAGAGTAACCACGAAGGTTTAAGCGAAAGAAAGTTTGTACCGATACATGAAACAGTTTTCAAAAAAAAAACATTATTAAAAATAGCTTATTTTTTGAGCCATCACAGTAGAATAGCCCCTTAAAGAATTTTTTCTACAAGACGTGAAACATGTTTGGGGTCGTTATCGTGTTGAAAAAGCTAACCACGCGGCATTGTTCTCATTGCAAATGGGAGCATATGGTCTTGCAATATATTTCTGTAAATTATAGCGTCCATATTGCCTTGAATTTCTACCAGCAGACCAACGCCGTCGTCAGAAAATGCTTCCTAAACTTTAATGTTCCCGCCACCCTGTTTTACGGTAAGAATTTGATACCTTACGTTGAATCTGATACCTATTGGACGTCATACGTACTTCCAACCGTCACTTCCTAATAATTTAAATTTGTATTAATCGGAAAAAAGTACTTTTCGACAATCTCATGATGTCCAATGCATCAATCAATCAATATAAATAAAAGGACAAGTCCTGACTGATGGTCTGACTGACAGAGCACAACCGAAACCGCAGAAGATAGAAACGTGAAATTTGCATAGTAGTTTCCTTTTATGGTGTAACCTCCTACTAAGAAAGGGGTTTTTCGAAAACCAACCCCTAAAGGAGTAAAATTGGGGATGTAAGATTGTATGAAAATCCATCGTGTTTTAAGTTCATTTTTTAAATCCATGAATCCATCATTTTTCAAATCCATGAAAATTGGGGGCCAGGTTGAAATTCCGAACTTCGAAAGCTCCGACGGTTTAAAATTCCTAATTTTAATGTTCCACACTACAAGTTTCGTAAAGATCATCCCGACTAGAAATTTTGATCCGGCAGCCTGAAGACTGATCAGGCCCTGATCAGGCTGCAGTCCGGAATGCCGTAATACGGCACGCCTGATCAGGGCCGGATGTCCACCGGATCAGTGGAACCGTAGTACGGCCGTAAAAAGGCACCCTGATCCGGCCGTAGTAGGGTAACCTGTGCGGCGCCGTAACAAGGCGTCCGTGGACGCCGTTTTACGGCGCCGCACAGGCTACCTTACTACGGCCGGATCAGGGTGCCTTTTTACGGCCGTACTACGGTTCCACTGATCCGGTGGACATCCGGCCCTGATCAGGCGTGCCGTACTACGGCATTCCGGACTGCAGCCTGACTTGTGTGTTGAAGCCGCCATATTTGCGAGAGTCTTGGCGGTGTATGCACGCGCATATAGGCGTTTTTCCAATTTCCTGGCTGACATCATAGTGCAAAATGGATAAAAAAAAGTCCCGAAAAAAATTAATGGGACACTTACGGGTGCGAAAGTGGCGTGCTATATATGCAGAGAGAAAAAAACAACGGCTAACAGAAGTGAATTCTTCACTCGTACTAGGTATGTATATATATATATATATGTATACATATACATTTTCATTTATATTATATATTCTTTACTTTCAAAATTAACAATATCTATTATTATTTATTAACATGCATAATATCTATTATTTTTGTAATGGTATTTTTAGAGCCAAGCGAAGAATTGCCTACAAATCTTGACAACAATGCCTCGTCGCTTAATACAAATCACACGAGCAGTGCATCCGACGAGTCTGGACCTGATTCAGTTGCATCCAGTACCCTTTCTTTTTTTGTTTTCAATTTAGCCGTGCTTATTCAAAAATATGAGATGAATAATCAACCAATATACCGAAGGGATATCGAAAAATCGCTAGGCAAAATTATAAATGCTGCAAAAGATTGGGACGGTGCACGTCAAGCGAGGGCGAAGACTGGGAAGGAGTAATCGAAAGATTAAAGCGATAGTTTTAATCAACGGATTATTTAAACTTTATTAGCCGAAAATGTTTTATTGAAGCTGTTATTTGTTGAATAAACAAAGATGTGAAGACTGAAAAATTTCTAAATAATATAAAAATAAAAATATAAGAGAGTTTATTATTGTTATCGAAATTATTATATTCATAAATACCAAATTCCCCTTTTTTTAGTTCCTTAAAAAGAGAATCAAAATAACGTTGAATTTTGCATCGGTGGAATGCAACGATTTTTTTTTCTCATTTTTTATTCGTTTATTTTGATCGTCATCAAAAGTCTTTTTTTGTAAATTCAAGTCGTAAAGCTTTAATAAGAATAAGTAAAAACGTGTGGATTACTTTTAGTGCCTAATCAGGCAAAACGAAATTCAGCGGTCAAAAAGTATTAATTTTCATTGCATATTGCTAACTTCGATGCTAACTTAAACGCCATAAAAAATATTGATTGTTTTTTAAATGATGATAATATAAGCAACGAAAAAAGAGAATTCCTACAAGTGTTAGGATGGCTAAGTAGGTAGCGCGTTTAGCTCTAGAATTAGAAGACTAGGTTCGAAACCCGAGGTTAGGCAAAAAACTTTCACAAGGCAAAACACGTTTTAATCCAATTAACGTATATGTAGGACCACAAATAAAGTATATGGAAACAAAAAATACCAGACTTTTTTTATTCACCATTTGTTGCCTTTTTTATTTTTCATTCCAGCCACGGCAGCCGGATCAGGGCCGAATCAGGGCCGTACTCGGCAGCCGGATCAGGGCCGTAACCGGCAGCCGCATCAAGGCCTTATCCGGCCGCCGGATCAGGGCCGCAACAGGTAGCCGGATCAGGGCCGCAACCGGCAACCGGATCCGGGTCGGATGCCAAAAAGCGTTACACGCCTGATAAAGCCCTGATCCGGGCGCCTGTTCAGTGCCGTATTACGGGATACGGATGCCGGATCCGGGCCTAGTCAGTCCCGGATCAAAATTTCTAGTCGGGATGTCAGCGAAAGTCTATACAGTTGACTGTAAATGATGTAAAACGGTACGAGTAGCGATAGAAAAAGGATTCAAATATGATTTATGTACGAGATAATTTTCAGAAATAGTATGAAGAAGATCAACGCTTTATTTGAACGACCAGTATTACGATATACAAAACTCCGAATATATAATATTAAGTATGTCACAAAATTCCGAAATTTTTATTATAGAAAACGAACTGTATTAGAAAGTTTAAATATAATAAAAGCTAAGAAGAGATTCGTCAGGTTAACGAAAATTTTGGACTCCGAAATCATAGCTTCGATCATCCAGTTTGCGAAAACTGAAGTTTAGATAATGCAAGATTCTGATAAAGTACGTTCAGAACGTTCGAAATTCCAAAAAATCACACATAAAGCAGATAGCAAGTTAGCCTAATGCGTTTGGATGGCAGCAACACTACTGCGACTCATGTGAACGATGGGGGCCGGGTTGAAATTTCGACTTTGAATGATCAGAACGCTCAAAATTCCGAATTTATTAGCTAATACTCAATACTTCTGGAAATTTATAATTCCAAAATTTTCTAAACAGAATTATCATATAACCGAAAATAATAGTACACTAAGGAATTAAATGACAATAATCATGGGACCGACTGATAAAGCGTCGACATGAAAACACTGCACATAAAACAAGTATCAACTTCCCATAATTAGAGAGTCCACAGTTCCGACAAATTGTAGTGTTAGAAATTCGAGTTCCTGAATGGCGAAGGGTTATAAAGGGAAAAGTTCCGAAAATAAGAATATCGATAAGAATCATCGATAGCTAACCATCATTACATTATATGTTCACAATAAAACGTGAAGGATGATCAAAACTCTGAAAAAAGTCTACCACGAAAGATCAAAACTCTAAAAAAATACTACCCCGAAAGATCAAAACTCCGAAAGAATTTTACCCGAAAGACCAAAACTCCGAAAACCTGAACACCGTTAAAACAAGTGGTGGTGCGGCCATCTAAACGCGTTAGGCTAACTTGCTATCTGCTTTATGTGTGAGTTTTCGGAATTTTGAACATTCTGAACGTTCTTTATCGGAATCTTACACTATCTAAACTTCAGTTTTCGAAAACTGGATGATCAAAGCTATGATTTCCGGAGTCCAAATCTTTCGTGAACCTGACGAATCTCTTATCAGCTTTTATTATATTTAATTCGTTTTCTATAATAAAAATTTCGGAATTTTGTGGCATTCTTAATAGTAGATGTTCGAAGTTTTGTACATCGTTTTACTGGTCGTTCAAATAAAGCATTGATCTTCTTCATACTATTTCTGAAAATGATTTCGTATAAGAAATCATATTTATATCCTTTCTCTATCGCTACTCGTAACGTTCTACATCATTTATAGTCAACTGCACGGAGAGAATTAAACAGTAATTTTTGTCGTGAATTTCACGGTAAAAATTACCGTAATATATTTCAATGTGGTGACAAGTGAGGAAAGCATAATAATTCGTATGCGACAAGTTTTTTTAACTCACGTTACAGAAAATTTCAAATACGTAGCTAAAATTTTACTATACAAGAAGGATAAAAATTGGAGACAGTAAAATTTAGCATGTATATTCGAAAATGTACCTGCTGTCGGTTAAAAATTACCAACCGCACCGTACGGTATTTTTACGGTACTGCACAGTAAAATTTACCTGCGTCAACCTCAGAAGAAAAATTCCCTATAAGGCTGGTAAAGTTTAAATTCTTTGATTGAAAAAATCCTTAGTAAAATGTATTTTTTCTTCAAAAACTGGTGCGATAATAATCATAATAATAATCGAAATAATAATAACCATAATAATAATAATAAATATTATTTATTATTGAAAAATTGGTACAAATTAATGCTGTTTGTTTTTTGTTGGGAAAATTTTTTTCTTTCATATAAATTGGTATACTCAACAAACGGATAAGGAGAGAAATTTAATTATTAGAATTTATTTTTCATTTAATATTACCATTTTTTTACAATACATTTGGTACCATCGTAGGCTCGAGTGATGTGACTAATTTGCGCCCATATTATTTCGTCAGGCTAAACTGAACCGGCGATGTACGCAGTTTAGACGAAAATGTTTTGGGAACTCCCATCACGCCATATAAGGAATAAATAGACCACTGAAACGAGACTGCGCATCCCTACTTAGCCCCCCACCACCATACCATTCTGAAGAGAAAGGTATGAAGGGGAATTTTTACCATGCAGTGCCTCAAAATTACCGTACCGTACCGCACGATAATTTTAACCAAGCGCGCACAATAATTTTTACCGAGAGCACAATACATTTTCCTATAACACTCATTAAATTTTATAATAAATCTTAAAATAACTGTTATAAAGACGATACTTTTTTATAGACATTTTTGAAAGGCATAGAATAATAAAATGCACAGTAAAATTTCGCTGATATTATATATTTTTAAAATTTAAGTTTGGCGTATTTTGTTACACATCAAAATTTACTAGAAAATCTGGTAAAATTTTCTATCTGAAGAAGAAATTTTATTTTATTTTCGTGAAAATCTGTGTTTTACTCAGTAATAATAAGCGAAGTTTCAGGGTTGTCATCTGGTTACCGTTACTGCACGGTAATTTTTAACATTTAATTCTCTCCGTGTGTTTAGACTTTCGCTGGTATGATCTTTACGAAACTTGTAGTTTCGGAACATTAAAATTACGGATTTTTCAACCGTCGGGGCATTCTAAGTTCGGAATTTCAACCCGGCCCCGAACGATGTTCAGATTTTCGGAGTTTTGGTCTTTCGGGGTAAAATTTTTTCAGCGTTTTGCTCATCCTTCACGTTTTATTGTGAACATATAATTTAACGATGTTTAGCTATCGATGATTCTTATCGATATTCTTATTTTCGGAACTTTTCCCTGTACAAACCTTCGCCATTCAGAAACTCGAATTTCTAACACTACAATTTTTCGGGACCGTGGACTCTCGAATTATGGGAAGTTGATACTTCTTTTGCGTGCTGTGTTTTCATGTCGACGCTTTATCATCCGGTCCCCTGATTATTGCCATTTAATTCCTTAGTGTACTATTATTTCTGATTATATGATAATTATGTTCACAAAATTTTGCAATTATAAATTTGCAGAAGTATTTAGTACTAGCTGATAAATTCGGAATTTTGAGCGTTCTGATCATTCAAAGTTCGAAATTTCAACCCGGCTCCGAAAATTGGTATTGTTGAGCATGTTGGTTAGAAATTAAAAAGGACGTGTCTCAGTGTTTTTGGAAAATCATCCCCTAAACGGGTAAAATAAGGGATGAAAGTTTGTATGGGCGTTCCGAAGGTGATGAGCCGCTCATTTATTTCTATTTATTTCGTTTACGTTTCAAATTTCCATTTATTTCGAGATCCACGCGGACGAAGTCGCGGACAAAAGCTAGTACACCATAAAGGAATATTACAATATAATTTAACATGTCTGCCTTGTTCATTAGTAGGATAAATAAAGAAAAGATTTTTTTGTCATGTTTTTATGTATCTCAAATTTTTATTCTTTTGTTTATAAGTTACATTACCTTTACTTATTTACAAATCAATACAATGTATTTGGTCAACAATTCCTTTCAAATTTCGCCTCATTCTTTTGACATCTATCTGCCACGCGGTCGTATAAAACGCAACTCCACGTTCCATCTGGTTATCACAGAAAGTCACAACTAAAAAAAAAAAAGACTTCAATGGCACGATTCCAACTTTCCGATCTTCAGAACAATAGTCAATCTATCCCATCGATGACTTCATTCGGGTGTTTACTACTCTCATTTTAACGGTATTCCCAAAATCCCGTATAAAAAAAAAAGGTTAGGATGAACGAGTCTGTGGAAAAAAAAGGCTGGAAAAAATTCTAAATAACAATAAGAGAATGTTCGACGCCGCAGCCGACAGTGCCTTGAATAAAGTCGGGAAAGTTTGATTGGAGGAGTCTTATTCGTCCTCGTTTGTGATCGGCGGTTACTTGAGTCGCGAATGAGCATTCGGCGCCGTTGAAAACCTTTTCGAAATTCGACGAGACGAAACTGTTGGTCGTGTCCCAGCGATAAACGTCGGTTTGACCCTCGTAACGGAAAAACATTGTACTCCCGTCGTCCGTGCCAAGAGGAATCATTTTTTTTGGTTTCCGACCGAGATCGTGAATGCTGCTGATCGACGTGCCATTACGAATTTTATTCGTGCGTAGACTGAACATTCGGTCGCTACCGAGATAAGTGAAAACGAGACAGGCCGAACCGTCGGATCGACGTAACAGCAACGAATAAAGTACGTCACGCTTTGCCCCACCGTTCGTTACAAGTTTCGGCAGAATCATACGATAACTACTACCGGAAGTCACGTCGTAGACGAGAATTGCTCGGGATGCTGCGTCCGTGATGTAGACGAATACGCGACCGTCGCCGCCGTAATCGGCGATTACATATTGAAGACGCGATGCTGGAGTCGCCATAGTGTCCAGGACAATTGTCTTTACGATCTGTTGAACCCGCAAAGAAGGATTTTTTCGTTTTTACAAATGCTTAGTCAGTTTGAACAAAATTTCGTAGTGGCATTTCTTAAGAGGTTACGTGAGTTTGGAAATTTCGAAAAATTCATTTTTTAATTTTATTATCTAATAGTACAATATGTCTAGAATATTCTCCCAAAGTTTTAAGTCAATTGGAGTAAAAGTCTAGGAGAGAGAACCTTTGGCAATTCCCCCCGTTGGGAAAGATCGGCCGGGAACGACGCAGGTATACGCATTTTTCTCAAAACACTATTTTTGAAGTCGGTGGAGACGATTTCTCAAAAACTAATGCACCGATCTTATTGAAATTTTGCACACTTCTTCAAAATAGCATTGACTAGTGATTGAACGAAGGTTTCTTTTTTCGATTACAACTAATTTTACAAGGCTATAGTGTATAAATTGTACCAAAAATTGAACTATTTTGCATACAACTTAGCCGAAAATCCAAATTTCAATTTTTTTTTCAATCCTTCGTTCAATCACGACCTATACTTATCTACTAAGAGAAAAAATTTGGTTTTTTAATTTCAGATAAAGCTATCATGAGTTATCCTGACCACCACGAGGACACTCTTTTTTGAGGGATCTCCGGAAACCAGGTCCCACCGGCTGAATTTCCCAAATTTTTGGTTGAATTTTTTTTTAAATATTGTTGAAATGTTGCTCTTTTATGTGCTTAACATTTTGAATAAAATAATTCATATATTATATTCAAAAAAAAATAGAGAAAATATGCTTTTTTTTGGCTTCGAAACCCACGTAACGCCTTAACCCTTTATATCAACATGTGATTGTTCTGTAAGCAACCATCTGAGTCCTCACAAAATCCCATATTGACATTTAAGGAGGTTTGAGCGGTCCAGTTTAGTCCAATGACAGTTTGCGAGTTTTTTTTTGCAACACTCACAAAAAATGCATACGAAGTATAGATTTATTCGGTGGATGCTAAGTTTTCATTAAATATATAATAAAAGGGCAAAATTATGCGATTTGTACTTTTATTATGTGAAAAAAAACAATTATGCTACTACCAACTTGAAAAAGTATAACATTATTGTTTATTATGAAAGAGTCGTAATCTTTTATTAGATTAAAAGGATTAAAAAGGTTGAAAATATTATAAAGATTAAAAGATTAAAAAGATTCGTAATCTCTTATCAAACCTTGATGGTTCAATATTGAATATATACATGATTTTCGATGGGCAAGATGGGGGACTTTTTCTAAATGTTAACAAAGGTTCAGTTTACGTTAATCCGTTGTCAGTAATTTATCTTGGTTTATCTTGGTGCTAAATAGCCGAAAAAATTAGGTCCGCACGTTCTGGTATATCGTGGTAAATAAATTTCAAAAAATTCATAGAGACTCGGTATAGTATGCACAATAACACATATATATATATATATATATATATGTAATCTTGGATTGTGGGTAACGCTCCAACCTCCTTAATGAGGTTGAAGCGGTCCAGTTGGGTCAAATGACTATATGAATTATTTTTTTCTATAAATCTCAAAAAAAATGCATACGAGGTATAGATTCATTCTGTAGATACTACGTTTTCATAAAATATATAATTAAAGGGCAAAATTATGCATTTTTACACTTTTATTACGTGAAAAAGAAAAACTATTGTTACTACCAACTTGAAAAACGATAACATGATTAATTATTGTTATGAAAGAGTTATAATCTTTTATTGGATTAAAATGATCAAAAATATTATTATAAAAAGATTAATCGATTAAAAAGATTGGTAATCTTTTATCAAACCTTGATGGTTCAATATTGATTATATATGGTTTTCAATGGGCAGGATGGGGGGTTTTTTTCGAAATGTTTTGCTAATTAGGCAAAAAAATTACGTCACCCGTAGCGTGAACGTCTTACCCACGTAACCGCACGTAAAATTACACACATTAAACTATTTTTTAGCTCTGGTGTTTTGTGGTCTAAAATCCCGATCTCGTCATCTCAATACTTTTATCATAAAAAAATATTGAAAATCGACCTGTTTTTTCAGCCTCAAGTTTATGCAGACCCCTTGATTTACTATTCAGCCGGTTTAAAAAAAATGATGCAAACCTTTCCAGTCTTCAGATTGATAGCGACGACTTTGGGCGGACAGGTGCGGATCGGTTCCTGAAGCGAATTGACAACACCGATGTCGAGAACCCACAAAATGGCTTGGGAATCGAGAAATATATCAACGGCACTCTGTAAGGCGGCACAGTTTCCTTCCTCTTGGAAGGACCAGCTTGGATATGGTCCAAGTAAAGGCTGAATGCCTGGCTTATTTTTCAGCGGTAGTCTCGCTAGGGTAGCTGGTACACCGTCTTTGAAGCTACGAGACGCGGAGAAAACATCTTGTCAGCATTCCCAAGACTTAATGTATAGAAATTATCAATAATTTTTCGAAAAGATAATAACCATATAAAAAATCGAATATTCCGGTATATGAAATTAATATACGTTTTTTTTTGCCTTTCTATATTGCTCGCCCACATAATTATATGTATATACAGGGTGTTTGGCACATAGACCCACATAATATTTTGGAGGATTGAGAGGAGGGGCATGTCATTTGCTAGTTTTTTCACCCTCAGACCCTATGTCCTAAGTATCACAGTAATTGAGATATGATTTTTTTCGTTTCATTTTTAATTACCCGAAATTTCGCCATTAAATCGTCATAAGTTTTTTTTGTTTGTGTTTGTAATAGCGCGAAATAACTTTTATTGCATGCACACGGAGTAAAGAAGGTCAATTTGAGCAAAATTTATCACTCAAGTTTAATAAAAAAAAAAAACATCGGAAACATAAAAAGTCTTTTCTTAACCCTGACCCTAGGAAACTAGTATCTCTTATTTTGACCACATAATGGATGATTTCTATGTCATGTAGCATACCGCTGGAAAGGGTATAAACTAGACAACTTTTTAAAACAAAGCTAAGTTCAAAATAGCTTTTAGTTTTTTTTTATAATGAACTTAGAAGTTGACATTTTTCATATGTTTATACATTTTTTAAGACTTTGGAAGCTCATGAGTCATTTTCTTGAAACCAACTGTACCAAATAATGATTTATTTATAATAAACATACATTGCAGTATACAACAAAAATTATTTTATGCGATTACAGCCACAGATAAAAAAGTTTTGACAATTTAAAGGCGAAGTTTCGGGTAATTAAAAAAAACGAAGACAAAATCATATCTCAATTACCGTGACAATTAGGACATAGGGTCTAAGGGTGAAAAAGTTAGGAAATGACCCCCCCCCAATACCCCAAAAAAATGTATCGGTTCATCTGCCAAACACCCTGTATATATACACAAATAAATACCGAACCAAATCACTCCCCTACTTTGTTCTACGATCTTTTTTATTTTGCGCGGAAAAAAATCATTTTTCATTTTTTTAAAAGGTTTCCTGTAGCATAAAATGTTTTTCTTCTCTGTGTATGCATGTTCCTCTTAGGAGGTTTTAAAACAAATTGCGAGTCATTGAGACTAGTATAAGAATTATTTTTTGCCATCCGAATTTTAGTGATTGATCCTCGCAAACCTATTTTTTTAACTATCGATAAAAATCTAAGGCATTCACGTTAGTGCTCTGTTAGTCATTTATTTATCGCTCAACAGTGCTTTACATAACAATAATACAAGTAAAAAACATCGAGAGGCAAATACATGCACAAAAGAGGAAAACAAATGTTAGTTTTTTTTTCTCGAAAACTAAAAAAGATCGTAGAACATACATGTGGGTAATTCGGATAGGTATTGATACGAGACATTTGGATTTTCCTTTTGGACAATCCAATGCAAAATAAAATACAAGAACATATTTTAAATAAAATACAAAAACATATTCTCAATAAAATACAAGTACATATTGAAAATAAAATACAATAAATACTGTCGATAGTAAAAGCAGGAGCAATGTATGGAGTAGAGATATGTGAATTGGGAGAAATAAACGTGATTGAAAGAATACAGTGTAGATACTATTGGGAGGGCAAATAAGTCTCCGCCGTTTGTCAAAAGATGGCCCCACCAGGAGGTTATGGTTGAAATTTTCAGATGTAAATCGTCATATCGTAAGGTTGGACATCTGGCAAGACCATAACCTTGGAATATTAGCGATTTTGTATCAGCATCACATAATTTTTTTCGTACGAAAATGTCGAGTTTTCAGCCGAATAAGCGTCATTTGCGGGAACTTTTGATTTACTTCTTTAATTTGAAGAAATCTGCAGCTGAGGCTCATCGATTGCTTGCAGAAGCATATGGTGAGGCTGCTTTAAGTGAGAGAAGTTGTCGTGAGTGGTTTCAAAAGTTTAAGAACGGTGAGTTTGACGTGAAAGACAAAGAACGTAGCGGAAGGCCGAAAGTGTACGAAGACGCGGAATTGGAAGCATTATTCGAGGGAGGTTCGTGCCAAACGCAAGAAGAACTTGCACTTACATTAGGAGTGACTCAACAAGCAATTTCACATCGTTTAAAATCGTTGGGAAAGATTCAAAAGCAAGGAAATTGGGTTCCATATGAACTGAAGCCGAGAAACGTTGAACGCCGATTTTGCACATGTGAAATGCTGCTTGCCAGACATAAGCAAAAGGATTTTTTGCATCGTATAGTCACTGGTGATGAAAAATGGATCCACTACGATAACCCAAATAAGAGGAAATCATGGGGACCACCTGGCCATGCTTCAACATGAACAGCCAAGCCGAATATTCATGGAAAAAAAACTCATGTTGTGTATTTGGTGGGATCAGCTTGGTGTCGTGTATTATGAGTTGCTCAAACCGAACGAAACCATTAATGGGGCTCTACTACTCCAGACACGACGAAATTATTCCCCTGCATGATAATGCTCGTCCACATGTTGCGGCGCCGGTCAAAACCTACTTGGAAACACTCAATTGGGAAGTTTTACCCCACCCACCGTATTCACCAGACATTGCTCCCTCTGACTATCATTTATTTCGATCGGTGACGCACGGCCTGCTTGAGCAGCACTTCACATCATATGAAGATACCAAAAATTGGGTCGATTTGTGGATAGGCTCAAAAGATGAAGCGTTCTTTCGACTCGGTATCCATATGCTGCCCGAAAGATGGCGAAAAGTAATGGCTAGCGATGAACAATACTTTGAATAAAACATAAAGTATTGTTCTTTCACAATAAATGCCCAATTTTTGATAAAAAAAAAAACAGCGGAGATTTATTTGTACTCCCAATATAAGATGGCATTAGAAGTGGATAGAACAACACCAAATTATATATGGGCCAGAGAACTGGGAGTGCCTACTATGGAATATTTGATAAGAGAAAAAGCGTTAATGTAAATTAAAGAGGTGATAAGAACAGAGGAGACAAAATGGCTAAAAAAATCGCTGAATGGAAGAAATAAGAGCAATAACAAATGGAGACTCGAAAAAATGGGAGAAAAACTTAGTGAAAGTATTAAGAGATATGGAAATAACAAATATAATAACCATGATAAGGGAACGGATAGAAGTGACAAGAATAGACGAAAGGATAAAAGAGGGGCTAACAAACTTAAGAGAGACCATTTTTAGGAAGGAAGATGAAAAATAAGAAAATTAAAGTATAATGAGATGTACAAATATATTATAAATAAAAATAATATGCCATGGAAATACTGGTCGGAGGATGGAGTAAAGGGAAGGAACAAGGAAATATGGGTGAGGTTAAGATTTGGCATCATAGGAATAGCGGGAAAGAGAGGGGAAAGAGAATGGAAGTGCAGGATATATAAAGAATATAATGAGCCGTTTGAGCACCTGGTAATGTGTAATAAAAAAAACAGCAGGGAGTTAGTAACAGAGAAAGCAAGAAAGAAAGCAGAGAATTGGATGGAAGGAATAGATGATGTGGCAATAAAGGAGGAAATTATAAATATGTTGAGTGGGAAAATACAAAAAGTGATATGTGAATATTTCAGGAAAATAGAGGAAGTGTGCAAAAAAAATGAGTAAGGAAGAAAGGGGATGAAAAAAAGATGAATCAATGAAGAAGAAGAGAGAAATTTTAGAGAGCACGAAGTAAAAGAATATGGAGTACAATAATTAAATGAATGAATATTTAAGCTGAAAGTTACGATTTTGTAAAAAAATTTTTGTTAAAAGTTGCGCATATAAAACTCGTTTGATTGATACAATAAATATTGAAAATAAAATAAAAGAACATATTTAAAATAAAATACAATAAATATTGAAAATCACAGACAAGAATATATTTAAAATAAAATATAAGAAATATTTAAAACAAAATATGTTCTTCCTTCTAGGTACAAAGTAGAGAAAATGGAACGCTCCCTTCGCAATGAATTTTTATAAGTTTAGGTACAACTTTCAACCGAACGAGCTGGATTTTCCTTCTGCTTATTTCATGTTATGTTTTGCCCGGGTATAATTAACATACAAAAATAAGGAATTCACATTAAGATAACGTGAGTATTGTATTTTATATTATTATTAATTATTTTTTATTATTCAATTTAATACAGTTACTAAAAAATTCAAAACATTAATTAATCCTCCCCATCGACATTTTACAAAACTTTACTTTGAATTGAAAAAAAAATAGAAAGGATTATTATCAAAAACGAAGAGAACTCGAGAACCATCAGAATGTTTTCTTTAATAAATGTGTTTAGTCAAGAGAATAATTACCGTGGTAAAGTAACAAATGCTTCTTCTTTGTAAATTACCGCTCTCGTAGCAATAATGTTTTTACTTATGTAACGTCCAGTGCTTTTGTACATATTCTTGGTAATTTCACATGGCCAGTCGAAATTTCCACCGATCCACTCAACGGATTTTACATCGTACCGTTGTGCATCGATCACGAGAACAGTGCACGTCGCAACAATTGCCGTAAACCTCATCATTATTTCTTCGCGTTATTGACTTCGTGTTTTCCGAGCGATAAAAGATGAAGCTTTTTTCCTAATTTTTAAAGATTAACGAAACCTGTCAAACTCAATATCGATGACAGGAATCTTTCGCTGACGGACAGACTGACTGACCGCGATATTTCTTTGCACCATATTTATACACTTGAACGAACGAAGAGCGCTAATTGCGAAGTAATTCACCGCGAAAAAAAAGAAACAGTTACGAAAGAAAAGCGTCGAAAAAGAAGACGTTGCCCGAATTCTCCCCTCGATTATGAAACGGAACTTCCTCTTCGAGAGGACTGAGCATTTTTTTCATTTCCTGCTTGCTTCATGTTTATAACTTTGTTTGGCGAATTTTTACTTCCGTTTCTTTTCGTAACGCACTTTTGTTGAGTACGCAAGGATCGACTTAATAATACGCAGAGATATATTTGTACACGTCTCGAATGGACACGGCGGTGTGTACGATTGCAAAAGTCCGGAATTACCGGAAGCAACACCTTCGCAAAAGTATCAACTTGGGAGAAAAAAAATCAGTAACAAGAAGCCTGGATTGGAATGATTCAAGCCTATATATACTACGGATTGAGCATTTATATCTTGCATATTTGTTAAAACCTTTTTCGTCTTAACTTTGGTGAACCATCAAGAGCACGTAAGTTTAACGTTTTTTTGTACAATTTACAAATTGAAAAAATGAATTATCCTTCACTAGACGTTTTTATTATTTGTATTAACCATTCGTGGTCACCCTGGGTAGAATCGACCCGTCGATCAATCTTTGGCGTAAATATATAATAGTTCCTGGCTTCGAATGGGACTGCATTCATCATCTTACCTGGAGTTTGAAATATCCTCATACCATAAAATTTACTCTTCACATGGAATGAATATCTTTTTTAGAACGCGCAGTATGCTACTATTTTTTCCCAACAGTAGCATATCTAAGGAGTATCACGTCCAAATTTTAGGTAAAAATGTTGAAAATTCACGGAACTATGATTTTTTTAGCGAAAGAAAGTGTCTTTTTTGCGTTTTCAGCTCTTGATGATTTTTTTTTAACATGTCGCCATTTTATTTTTTATAAATTAATTTTTCTTACATCATCTAGAAAGTTCAAAGCATGTTCCATTGTTATTTAAACCACTTCGAACGGATAGTTTGGTCGCAATACTTTTTTGAAAACTGACTGGATAGAATCGACCCAAGTGTGACCACCGCGGTGGAATTTGAATGTGTGACCACGAAGGGTTAATTGATCTTTAAGCGATGATACGTAATTTTATCTTTTCATTCTTCCCCTACTGGTTAGTTTATCTACCTTTGTAAATTAAGTCCATTCTTCGTCTTTACGTATTTCTGTAATTATTCATTTTTCAAAAAACTTCCTCGTCGCTCGAGCTTCTTAAAATTTTATAATTCTAGATATTCAATTTATGAAAACAAAATACACATTAATAAAAAATACATGACCTTTTAAGGTTGTTGCTTAAAAATATTGAGGTGAATAGATATTAATGAAAAGTTTACTCCGTATGGTATATTTTCTGAATATAATAACAAAAGGAAAACGGAGGAAAACGGTGTGCGGAAAACGCGGTTTCCGCACACATTCATTAAATATCAAATTTCGGTTGTATATAGGGCAACGTCATTACCATTTCAGTTTATCGTGTGTAACTTCCGTGTGTGTGAAAAAAGTGACCCAAAAAACGAATATTGTGTGCAGGATAGTGTACAGGACAATGTTACCGAAAAAAAACGCGTCACCGATCTAATTAATCAGAATGTGTGAAAAATACGCGATCGGTTTACAAAAAAGTGACGCTCGATGAAACGTATGTATTGAAATACGATAACGTCGGAACTATGGGAATAGAAAACGAATCGGAGACCTAGTGCGCCAATTTAAAAAACGGTAAAGTCAAATGCGAGTAAGGTGAATGCATTCAATTATTTAATATGATGTATTTCCTTTTTTGAGCTTCTGAAAACGCCGATTGGCACAAAACGAGCGTAAGACAGCGGTGACCTGTGACAGTCACTGCAGTCAACTTAAGGGATTACGTGGGTTTCGAAGCAAAAAAAAACATATTTTCTATATTTTTAAAAAAATATAATATATAAATTATTTTATTCAAAATGTTAAGCACACAAACGAGCACCATTTCAACAATATTAAAAATAATTTCCATCCAAAAATTTGGAAAATTCAGCCCGAGGGACTTGGTTTCCGGAGACCCCTCAAAAAAAAAGTGTCCTCGTGGTGGTCAGGATAACTCATGATAGCTTTATCTGAAATTAAAAAACCAAATTTTTTCTGTTAGTAGATAAGTATAGCTCGTAATTGAACGAAGGATTTTTTTTTAATTGAAATTAGAATTTTTGGCAGAGTTGTATGCTTTGCTCGATACAAATGTATCGAGTATCGAAAAACTTTTCGTTACTCCACACAAAAGTATCAAACTATTGTTGGAGATCGCGACTTTTGTATCGAGTAGCGAACATTTATTCGATACTCGATACTTGAGTATCGAGTAACGAAAAGCTTTTCCTTACTCGATACTTTTATATCGAGTAACCAAAAGTTCTTCGATACTCGATACATTTATAATATTTTTATTTGGTTAAATTTGTATAAAATTGTTTTTTTTTGTTATTTGAAATGAAATTGTTAAGTTTTCCGAATGCATATAAATTTTTCAAGAATTTTTTCATCGTTTTGAATTTTTTTTTACAAATTTTGAAAAATTGTCATAAAGTCGGAAATTCTTTACCTTTCCTCGAGTACAAGTGTTGTATGTCAACCGTTAAAAATTACAAAACTGTTAACAGAATAGCTTCGTATTTTGAGGCTTTGGAATGGCACAAGTATCGAGTAACGAAATGCTTTTCGTTACTCGATACTTGTGTAACGAGTAACGAAAATTTATTCGATACTCGATACAAAAGTATCGAGTATTGCAAAACTTTTCGTTACTCCATAAAAAAGTATCGAGTATCAAAGGATTTTTCGTTACTCGATACAAAAGTATGGAGTGATTGTTGGAGATCGCTACTTTTGTGGCGAAGTATCGATCGAATTGTTGTTGCTCGATACATTTGTATCGAGTATCTTTAATCAAATTCGATACTGAAGTAACTAGTTACTACCAACTCTGAAATGAACACACTGGTTTACCAGATAGCAATTTCCAAATAGTTGTCAAAATGGGTACCAAATGTCCGTTTCGAAGTTACTTATAAATTGTTATGTATCCAAAAGTTATCTTTTTGGATGGTATCCAACTTGAAGGTAACCACCGAGCGAACGTTTGGTACACTTTTAGCCAACTTTTTGAATATTGCTACTCGTGTTATCAGTTCTTCATGCGATTTTTTTAAATATTGCGGTAACAGCTTCACGCAAACTGTTTTCAATTAATTTGGGGGCACTATTTCTAATAAAATAAGCTCTTCAACATCGTTTTGGATCCGAGGTACGGGGTTTCTTTTAATAGAGATATCTTAAAATTAGCAAAAATGTTCCCAATTCATCTCTTTATCACAACGATCTTCTATTAGATCGTAATCTTCATTACTATAGGTTTCATTGTTAATTAATTTCAAACAACCCGTCAATAATTTGAAAACCAACAAAGGCTTCTACTTCGCCCGCTATCGTGATATGACTAATGCCAACTCGAAAGATTCGAGTTCTGAAAAGCGTAAGTGGACGTCCATTAATTACGTGCGGTGTTTTTTTCTTTAATTTGGACCCCCCCCCCCCCCCTCCTCCCTCTGGTGAGATTCGATGAGATGTGGAGGCACTCCGCCGCACGTGAGATTTTTCCCAAAATTTTTAAATGATGACAATTGTTCGATATGTTCATGTATTTGGCTTCATACCACTAATGAAGACTCACTGATAGAGTGGTTTATCAAATACATTTTTTTCTGTGAAAGAAGAAGAGGAGAAAAATGATACTACGTTTAAGGTGCACTATAACGGTTTTAATTTAGTGTTATTTAATTTTTTTAAATAGGGTAACGTAGTGCTCTGACACCACCGCACCCACTCATTTAGAGTTGTAAATGCACGATTCTCCCATTTTAGACTTAATTTTGCCCAACAGTCCATCCAGTAATACCTTAATAAGTCTGATTGTTACCAAATACAATAAAGCAATTACAATGGTGTTATTAATTTTGTTTTCTTAAAATATTTTCCTTTCTAGGATGATTTAAGCCTTAAGGTGTCCATATTTGCACCCTGTACCTTACAAAATGTTATTATAGTATGTTTCCTGAATTACAAAGTTGATGTGAGATTTTGCCAGAACCCCGCCCCTCCCATTGGGAATTCGTAATTAATGGACGTCCCCTAAGCTCGTTGAAGTGTGCACAGTTCAACCCGAATGTGCCACAACACCGCTAATGACTGTGAACGCTGTAAGCGTGTAAGCGCCCAAGTCGAACGCACCCAATGTATTAGAATAGGAACTTCGTTTCCTCCCCCACCCTTCAAAAATGAGTGAGCAACAACCTTAAATTTCACGAAACTCTTTTTTTTTAACTAGAAATTCCCACAATTTTTGGAAAATCGGAGCAGAATAAACAATTCACAAAAAGCTTGTAAGAATTTTCATAAAAACGCATATTTATTATTTTTACCGATACCATTATGTTATACGACTACCTAATTATCGATCTCGTTTATATTTAATTGTCTTTTCTTCAATTTGTCAAATAGCTTTTGATCCAGAATGTCGGGCCTCTTGAGGATCAGTGTGGGCTTCGTACTGACGACGATGAGTTTCGCAGTCATCGTCGATCGCAGCTTTTCTTCCGATCTGTCGTTCGCAATTTCGGGAACGAGTATCGACTGGCCCGGTGCGAACGCGAAAAATATTTACAAAATAAACGGGCATTACATTCCACGTAATATAATAGCGACGAGGGCTCAAATTTACAAGGACGAGGCGATCCTGGTATTTCCACGCTTCAAGCCTGGTGTACCGTTCACTCTCGGTATCGTGAAATTGGGAAGAAAAGGAATTCATGGTAAACCCGCAATTTCACCGTTTCCATCATGGTCACTCCAGGAAGAGGGCAACTGCGAGGCACTTCAAAACGCGGTAGATATTGTTCTCGACGTTCAGGACATCGTTTGGGTACTCGACGTTGGTAAAGTTAATACCTTGGACCAACCCAACCAACATTGTCCACCCAAAGTGGTTGCCATCAGCGTTAAAACGGGCAAGGTGAGTTATCACGAACTCCTTCCCAAACCAATTATCTCGTATTCAATTTTGAGCTTGTTATGGGATGTTGTTCACCCCATCGGGGGTGAAATACTAGCCTGTGCAGAAATGTGACCAGGCATTTCCTACTTTGCGTCGAGTCCTGGCCAGGCTTGCCACGTCCGATTCACCTGACCGGGCCCTTTCATTGAACAGAACAGAAAGATCACAAAATCGTTTTTCACAAATTCATTACGGGCAAGTAGGGAAGAGTGGGGCACAATGTGTCACGGGGCACTGTAAACCACATGCGATTTCTCAGAGTTTTGTAGCTAGTAAATTCCGAAATTTCTTCTGTTTGACCGTGATTTATATTAAATTTTGGCAAGCCTAAAAGAAAGTCGATAGCAGCTCATAAAGAATTATTAAAAACTAAAAATGGATTTGTGGGTTGGAGAAAAAAATTTCGCTTGCCGTGAAAACGTCAAATATAACCTTACTTTCTGTAGCGGCTTGGGTTTTCGGTCCTAACCGTTATTATACAGGGTGGACCATTTAACGTGACCACCCCAAATATCTCCGTTGCCTTTAGAGTGACGAAAAAAATGTCAGGAGGTAATTTGGTTACCTCCTGACATTTTTTGGAGGTAATGAGGTTTTTCAAATGGGAACATGTTTTTTTTTATTAATACGTTGTAGCTGATATTCAGACGAATCCAACGACCTATGATATCATGACCTTGAAATGATTTTCCACCAAAACACACGTGTAAAAACGGGAAATGGTGATGGTACTGACAATAAGAATATCCGAATAATGTAAATGAATTTTTTGTGCAGAAAATTTATTGTAACAAATGTTCGAAGTAATGGCCATTAATCTCGACACATTTTTGAAGACGTCGGATGAATGATTCTCTTGACCTTCGAATAGTTTCTGGTGTGATAGCGGCGCAGGTTATCCAACGGATACAATAATGTCAATAGTCGGAGATGTTTCTGATGTTTGTAAATACTGGCATTGTAACGTAGTAAAACTGTAGTAGAGTGAAGAATGTTTACCACCTACCAATATTAGAATCAGTAGACAAGTGTATCCATCCAAAGTAACATGTAATAACCGCATCGAAAATGTTATTATACAGTCAAGCAGAGTGATTGTACAGTCAAACATGATGTTCCGATGATGCCGGCGAACATGCGAGAACGAATTACAAGAGCGTGCGCCGCTATCACACCGGAAACTATTCGAAGGTCAAGAGAGTCATTCATCCGACGTCTTTAAAAATGTGTCGAGGTTAATGGCCATCACTTCGAACACTTGTTACAATAAATGTTCTGCACAAAAAATTAAATTACATTATTCGGATATTCTTGTTGGCATTACCATCACGATTTCCCGTTTTTACACGTGTATTTTGGTGAAAAATCATTTCAAGGTCATGATATCATAGGTCGTTGGATTCGTGTGAATATCAGCTACAACGTCTTAATAAAAAAAATGTGTTCCTATTTGTAAAACCATTGATAACCTTGAGAACGCAAAAACGATGACCTTGACAAAAATGAATTTTTCACCACTGTATCAGCCCTTCGAAATCAATCAAGATACCTCCTGACATGTTTTTTCGTCACTCTAAAGGCAACGGAGATATATGGAGTGGTCACGTTAAATGGTCCACCCTGTATATAATGCACTCGGTGACTTGTATTTTTCCATCCGTAGTTTGATCATTATTTTTATCAATAATCAAATATTCTACTAGTGGGGCACAATGTGTCATCGAGTTGTAGACCACAATGAGTCGACTCCCAATGTTGTTGGCAAATATGTCCACAACGTTGAGGTAAAAATGCGAAAAATGATCTTTCTTTTCACTTCAGTCATACAAAATTCACTTTAGTCATATATAATATACCCCACGTTTCACAGTACTTGACACACTGTACCCTCCTATCTGACAATTTGTACCAAAAACTTTTATAATTATCAGGTATTCCAAAAAATTCTTTTATTTCACTCGGTACGATAATAGACATTTTACGCACGCTTCGCGTTTGTAAAGTGTCCATTTAATGTTGAACATATTTGCATTTAATTCTTGAACAATAATCCCCCTGAACAAGCTTCTTGTTTCAGGTACTTATCCTACTACTGAAGTGTAGTTACCTTTACTATACCATCGTTCACCATGTTTGCGATCCCCATAGATCCTGGCATCCATACATATAGAACAATTCCGTGACTGACTGACTGACATATAGACAACGCACAGCCTAAATCGCTGAAGATAGAAACATGAAGTTTCCAGGATATGTTACTTAGAAGATATAGAGGTGTACTAAGAAAGGATTTTTCGAAAATCAACTCTTAAGGGCGTGAAATGGGGTTTTAAAGTTTGTATAGAAAATTGTATAATAATTTCAGCAATTTAAGTGCTTACATACACCTGAGACGGCTAAATATAAGGTTATGTTTAAGAATTTTTTTGTGTATAAAACTGAATTTGATTGAACAACCATGATATACATTTTAAAGTATGACATGTTATCTACATGGTGTGAAAATTTGGTTAAAAAATTTCAAACGGTAAAACAGTTGCAGACGTTTTTCTGTGACGTGTTTTTGTTGACAGCGTTTGCGCGTCCTGACGTGCCTCTGCCATTTTTTATCGAAAAAAAATATTTGTTCCTTAAAGTAGATAGATAATACTAGTACTTATCGAGCCGGAATTTAAAAATTGAATTTTTTCGGGTCATGGTAGTCACTGGAATAAAACAGGCGATTTTTCGCCTCAAAATTGTTCAGTACTTATGATGAAAAGAAAAACTATGCCAGGTATCGAAAAACGGCTCGATAAGTATATTACTAGATTATTGTGTGAAGCATAACTGTACAAAACTTGATCCCGATCGGTCCAGTAGTTGCGGAGATATTTCTGGTACCGATTTTAAAAACACAGTTCCGAGTAATGCGCGTTTAAAGTTTTGAGTACACTTTACACTGAAATAATTGGTTTATGTTAAACTTACATAAAATCGTCGATTCCTGGGCCATATGACGGATCTTTCTTAGATGTTGACGCTTCCATTAGATATTTTCTTGTGCTGTGTCAATCTCATTCATAATCAAACTCATAGTCAAACAGATGACAAAGGCCGCGTCTACCGGCGCCCCAACCGTTAGTAGTTGCTCACCCGGTCAGTTCCAAAACCCTATAATTTCGTCATTACTGCGAATTTCCTTATGAAATTGTCAGGGTAGACACTCAAAGTACTTTCGAATGAGCACCTTTTCGAAAAATCGATCTTTTTGACCTACCCAGGTGTATATAAGCCCTTAACATATTCCTTGCGATATTTTTTTTTATATTGCCTTACTACTAGTGATTTTATCTTCCATCCACTTTCCATACAACTTGGTCATCTTTTTTATATATTTCTGCATGCGTTATTGAAAAAAATCTTATTTATATAGTTTATTCTTATTTTAACCGAAGTTTTCATTATCTATACATATAAAACAGTCCCATGACTGACTGGCAGACTGATGTAGAAACATGAAATTTGGAAGGTATGTTCCTTAGAATCTGTAGAGATGCACTAGGAAAGATTTTTCGAAAATCAACTCGTAAGGGGATGAAATGGGGTATAAAAGTTTGTATGAAAATTTCAATTTTTTTATTTCAGTATTTCAGTATATTTTTCTAGCTTGATCCCCACAGTTTATTCAACCGGACAAAAAAAATATACGCTGATTTTGATCAGTTATTTTTTATCGAAATAAGCAATTTTCGTGAGATTTATTTTCGGATGAATCGTCATTACGTTGTCTTTTTTCGATTTGATTGTAATATGTTCAGAAACACCCCTGCCTTGAGGTCCTAATAGCTGGAAACCGAATACCACGCGGCCGGAAGCCCGATTGATATTGAATACAACGCGGGCTTCCGCCCGCGTGGTATCCAATATCCGTATTCAGTATCCAATAAAATTAATATGTGCTACATCCATTTTTCGTAAATATATTTATCTCGAAAGTCTCTCGTCGACGTTTGATAATGAATTTCTTGTCTTCTTCCACCAGGTGATCAGAATGATCAATCTGAAGAATTTGGTGACCACGGGGTCACGTCTTCAATATCTCGTGGTCGATTATGCGAGGGATGGAAGAATTTTTCTCTACGTATCGGACGCGGCGACCCGAGCAATTATCGTTTACGAAATTACGGAAAATCGTGGCTTCCGTGTCGTACTTCCCAAAGCCGTGACTATCGGATCTGCCCATCGTGACGTACTGTACATGAGCCTCGTGACGAAAAGTATCGGGACGCCGGTAGTGTACTTCACTTATCTCAGCTCGAATCGTATGTTCAGTATAAAGGCTGAAAATTTAAGATCGGGCGCGTCTACCAGTTCAATCGTCGATATTGGCGCGAAACCGAAAAAAATCGTCATCCTCGGCACCGACAACGGTAGCGGAATTTTCTTCCGTCACAAGGGACGATCGGACGTTTACTTGTGGAACGTCAACAGCAAATTTACACAAGACAATTTTATCCTCGTACAGAAGGGCAACGAGTATCGGTTACCGACTCAAGTTGCTCCGGGCTACAAACGACTAATTTGGGTCCTCGAAAGTAACTTCCACGATTATTTACGGAATACCGTTGGTTGCGGAGGGGCCTCCGTCCTCCTTCATCCTCTTGTCAAATCAGCCGAGTACTTATAAAAACAGCACACAACCTCCAAAGCCCGTTAACTTTTCTCTCTTCTGTGGCTGAAAAATCGACCATTATTTGATATTTATAAAAAAAAAACACTTTTTTACCGTTACTTATAAAAAACAAAAGAATGGTACTTTTCTTTTGTTATAAAAGCTTTCAGAGCAGTAGGAGTTTTTTCAACTATACGTAAAACTTTTCTCTGGACAACGCAGATTGTTTTCAAGCCAATTTATTTTCTACCCGGGTGCAATTGAATTAAAAAAAGACAAGTTCATATTGAGAGAGTATTGTTTTTTTTTCGCAAAAGTCTTGAAATTGAATTTTCATTGTTACTGTTTAAGGAAAAATTAAGAATTGTGCGGTTCATCATTTCGGCCAAGTGATTTCATTTGGAAAATTATTCTTAATTACAGTTTTTCATAAAATAGATCGTTGCGAAAAAAAATATATAATTTCATGATGAAAAACATTGAGCTACATGCGCTCAAGTTTTTAGCAATAAGATTTTTTAGAAGTCGGAAATTGTAGCCGACGTACTACTACAAATTTTTGTAATTAGATAATTACGATTAAAATAAAATTTGCCTATAAACTTACAATTGTATGCATTTATCTTTGGCGATATATTCGGTAGAACCATAACTCCAATGTATGCACCGTTGGATGGAACTTGCAAACCAACTTGCGTAGCAGTTTTTTCAACTATACTTAAAAATTTTCGCTGAACAGCCCAGATTGTTTTCTAACCAATTTATTTTCTACCCGGGTGCAATTGAATTTTAAAAAGACAAGGAGTTCATATTGAGAAAGTGTTGTTTTTTTGCAAACGTCTTGAAATTGCATTTTCATTGTTACTGTTTAAGGAAAAATCAACAATTGTGCAATTCATCATTTCGGTCAAGTCATTTCATTTGCCAAATGATTCTTGATAAAATTTATTCATAAAATAGATTTACATAAAATCGATCGTTGTGAAAAAAATATATAATTTCAAAATGAAAAACATTGAGCTACATCCGATCAAGTTAATTTAGCAATAAGATTTTTTAGAAGTTGGAAATTGAAGCCGACCTACTACTACAATTTTTTGTAATTAGATAATTAAGATTAAAATAAAATTTGCCTATAACCTTACCGTTGTATGCATTTATCTTTGGCAATATATTCGGTAGAACCAACCCCAATGTATGCACCTTTGGATGGAACATGCAAACCAACTTGCGTAGGAGTTTTTTTCAACTATACGTAAAACTTTTCTCTGAACAGCCCAGATTGTTTTCCCACCAATTTATTTTCTACCATGGTGCAATTGAATTTAAAAAAAGTCAAGGAGCTCATATTGGGACAGGGTTGTTTTTGTATGCAAAGGTCTTAAGGAGTTTCGGGACACTTAACGAAATGGTACCATTTGATTCAAATTTATATAGTATATTCTCTGTCATATACTGAATGTACCCTCCAAATTTTGAATCGATCGTCCATACCGTTTCTATAAAATTTACAATAGAAGAAACACTTTTTAACATACAGTATTTAACATTATGACACTGATAACGATTTTGTCATAATGTACTGAGTCATTTGACAGTTTTTCAAAACATAAAAAAAAAAAGTTCACACTATTCCGTGCGTAAAGCTGCTATTCAGCGATGAGCGCAGGCAGTTAAAATATCTCCTTATATTAAAAAGGTTTTTTTTTTTAATTGTACATTTTATAGGGACGGTGTAGACGATCGATTTAAAATTTGGAAGGTGCATTCAGTATATGGGAAAGAATTTACTGTATAAATTTTAATCAAATGGTAACACTTCACCAATTGTCCCGAAACTTCCTAAGGAATTTCGGGACACTTAACGAAATGCTACCATTTGATTCAAATTTATACAGTAAATTCTTTGTCATATACTGAATGTACCCTTTAAATTTTAAATCGATCGTCGACGCCGTTTCTATAAAATTGACAATGGAAGAAACACTTTTTAACATAGAGCATTCAGCATTATGACACTCATGATGAATTTGTCATAATGTACTGAGTGGTTTGATAATTTTTCAAAACATTTTTAAAAAATGTTCACACTATTTCGTGCGTAAAATTGCCACTCAACCATGAGCGTAGGCAGTTTAAATATTTCCTTATGTTAAAAAGGATTTTGTTTTATTATAAATTTTATAGGAACGGTGTAGACGACCGATTTAAAATTTGGAAGGTGCATTCAGTTTATGAGAAAGAATCTACTGTATGAATTTCAATCAAATGGTAACACTTCATCACTTGTCCCGAAACTCCTTAAGATTAAATTTTCATTGTTACTGCTTAACGAAAAATAAATAATTGTGTGGTTCATCATTTCGGCGAAGTCAATTCATGTGTCAAATTATTCTTGACAAGTTATTCATAAAAGAGATTTACAAAAAATGGATAATTTTGAAAAAAATATATAATTTTAAAATGAAAAACATTGAGCTACATCCGCTCAAGTTAACTTAGCAATAAGATTTTTTAGAAGTTGGACATTGAAGCCGACCTACTTCTACAAATTTTTGTAATTAGATAATTAAAATTAAAACAAAATTTGCCTATAACCTTACAGATGTCTGCATCTATCTTTAAAGAAATATTCGTTAGAACTAACCCCCATGCCCCGTTGGATAGAACTTAAAAACCAACTTGCGTACTTGCACAATCACAATTGTAGACTTTACTGAAAACGAACACTATTAAAAATAGTTTTTAATTTGCAAAAAAATATAATCTTCATTAGCATAGATGTTTTTTTTTAATAATAAAATCTATACCGGTAATTAATACAATACAGGCGGTGCAATTCATCGTAAGTGTCAAAAGTATATCAATTCTACTCAATCCGTGTATTATTTATCCCATTTACATCTCTCTCGAATGTTCACATATTGGGCTGCTATAAATTAACATGAACGATTTAGCTACAGTTTATATTTTATTATCGATAAAGCCGCAATTACGTTAATTTATTGCTCGTGCGAGTTACGTCGTTTCTGCTTTTCGTTTATACATATATACGTTGTACCATTGTGGAGTTTACGTAACGAGTCGGTAAAGCGATCGAAAGTAGTTCAGTCAATTTATACGCAACGACAACAGATTCAGAACACGCCCATCAAATTGCCATATCCGACAACTTCTGTCCCGTTCCGAAATACTGAGCAAATATCTCATTTTTTTGAACAGTGATAGCAATCTTGAATAAATACAACAACAAAAAACATTCAAGGCACAATTTTTATTTCTACATCTGCGGCTCTGCATTCCTCGCTCGAATGAGATTTTTTTACACCATTATTGATAAATAAAGAAAAAAAACATTTACGTAACAGCAGTTAAAGACCTAATACCCCTTCTCATCTTTTCCGGAGGCCATACACGTTGGATACGGTTTCATTATTCGGACAATGATCCGAATGCGTTGAAATAGCTGAGACATGCGGCCTATCGAGGCTCACACGTATCATTGAATCAGCCGCGTCACTTCAATGACAATGAACACTTTTTTTTCAGCCATGACACTCAGCTGAGTGAAGTGAAAGAAGTATTAAGGGGTTACGTGGGTTTGAAAATTTCAAAAAATCCATTTTTTTATTTTTATTATCAAATAGTACAATATGTCTAGAAAATTCTCCCAAAGTTTTAAGTCAATCGAAGTAAAAGTTTAGGAGAGAGAACCTTTGGGAATTCCCCCCGTTGGGAAAAAAGTCGGTGGACACGATTTCTCAAAAACTAATGCACCGATCTTATTGAAATTTTGCGCACTTCTTCAAAATAGCATTGACTAGTGATTGAGCGAAGGTTTTTTTTTCGATTATAACTAATTTTACAAGGCTATACGTAGTGTAAATTGTACCAAATATTGAACTATTTTGCACACAACTCTGCCAAAAATTCAAATTTCAATTTTTTTTTTAAATCTTTCGTTCAATCACGAGCTATACTTATCTAGCAACAGAAAAAATTTGGTTTTTTAATTTAAGATGAAGCTATGATAAGTTATCCTGACCACCAGGAGGACACTTTTTTTTGACGGGTCTCCGGAAACCAGGTCCCACCGACTGAATTTCCCAAATTTTTGGATGAAATTTTTTTTAAATATTGTTGAAATGTTACTCTTTTATGTGCTTAACATTTTAAATAAAATTATTCATATATTATATTTTTTAAAAATTGAGAAAATATGCTTTTTTTGGTTTCGAAACCCACGTAACCCCTTAATGAAAAAATCTACAGATATTACACAAAATGCAACTATTTCATGGCATTGAAAATGTAATCAGACTTTTCGGGTGATAAAAAAGGTACATGCAAATAATAAGTTGCTCTCCCTCTCTCTCTCACTCTATAACTCTCTCAATATCCATTATCCACCCATCAAACCCAAACGAACAAACAAACAAACAAACCCAAACATACAACCAACTTAACCCAAACAAACCCCAACTTAACCCTGAACTGAAACCGAACTTAAACCCAAACTTACACCCAAACTTCAATCCAAACAAACAAACCCGAACTTAAACCCAAACAACCCCAAACTTAAACCCAAATAAACAAACCCTAACCCAAACCCACCAACATTGTAATGTACACCCCAAAATTGAAACTTACAACTTGTAACCACAAATGACTGTACATGTAATGCAGCATTTTTCAACAAATCACAGGCATTTAGCATATCGCAGCTCCCCCCACCCCTGCTACAAGACTGCGGCAGTGGAGTGGGGGTAGCGTTAGTTTCGTGTGACATTTCGCTAAATCAGACACCTTATATACATCTTTAAAAGCATTTTCAATGCTAAAACGAACTACCATGAACCGAACATTTATTTTTGTTTTTCCTCGATGATCTTCCAGCCGCGTTCATTGTCTTATATTAGGTTGGCTAATAAGCAATGAGAGCGATCGTATGGAAAATATAGTTTTTTTTTAAATTGAATATTTAGAATCGATTATCATAAATATAACTGCTATCGTTATTTATTACTTTTTTCCATCGTGTAGGCAAATCCTTTTCGCTGTTGAAGCTTCCAGACGATTCTACAAACATTCTCAAAGTCCAGACGAATCGCTCATTGCTTATGTGCTAAACTAATATATCATGATTTAAAGTTTGCAGAAAAACAACTGCCGCATAATTACTGCTGAGTTATTAAAAAAAACACTAGTTACAACACTTGCCACTCTTTTTGCAAAGTTTCTATATTCACTCCAACGTAATGAAAATCCGCAATTACTCAATTTTTCTTTTGGTCGATTTAAGCTGTGAAAATCGCTCAAACGTTACTACGTTTCCTTATTAGAAATTCACAACTGTAACTTGCAAAAAAAAGGCTTTCGATAGCGGCAGAGATAATGAAAAGAAAAATATATCGTTGCATTCCAACGATACAAACTCAAAGTCATATAAAATCATCACGTGCTCGAGAGTTATATCTTTTTCTAGAGAAAGCTGCGATTACATATAAGAAAAAATATATTCCGCGATCTGTCAAGCACGAAAATTTTTGCTTCCACGATGCTTGGGAAAGCAAACATATTTTGTTATTTTTTAACATAGTTATTGAGACAATTGGTTTTTAAACGAGGAGAGCAAATTTGGAAATAGGTATTTTCGATATTGAACGAATCGAAGAGTTTTACAGAAAAATCAACGTGCGATTAATTATTACTAAAGCATACTGTGGAAATTTATGTATAAGCACCTGGCAATTTAAATAATGAAATTTAATAATGAGGACCTATTGTAAATATTGAATTATCGAAGCGCGTCGTAGTACTTAAGGAGGTACGATCATGAAGACGAATCCAACTTTCGAGCCTGAAATTTTTATACAATGTTGACGAATACGTTATGCACCCTTTGGAAATATTTTAGCTATATCGACCGTTCAGTTTTTTCGTAATAAAATTGCAAAATCGGGCACTTTGAGCTAATGAAGCACGTCGTCTTATGGAGACGTTCGACCGGAAGTGCGGTGATCACGGTTTTGCTGCTCACGTATCCAGCTAAAGTCATTGTAAAACTGAAATTTTATAAATTAGACATACGAGATATTGTAAAAAATCGAAAATTCGCACTTCACCGTATAGTTCAAGCACTGCATTATAAAACGGTTTCAACTTCCGGTTGAATATTATTATAATGACGAAATAGCACCCATAGACTTGCCAACATCGGGCGTAACAGCTGATTCGTTTGGCGAGCATAATTTAGTTCTGTAGCAAGATTTTGTATCTCGATAGCGACAGTTTTCGTTGTCGCTACCTAGCGACAGCCAATCGCATGCACGATCACAGATGAAAGGGAGCCTCTTATTGGCTATCGTTAGCTAACGATACCAAAAAGAATCTTGCTACTGGTTGGAAATCGTCGTGAAGACGAGTCGCCACAAAACGCAAAATTTTACCGCTGAGGAAATTCGGGGCTATTTAAATAACATTCCGATAGATTTGGTGCAACGGTTTTTTAGTCCATTTTTACGGTGAAACTATCATTGTGAATAAGACGGAGACTACTCCAGAGTCGTTGAGGATCTGAATTTTTCAATTTTTATTAGTTAATATGCAGTAAATAAAATATTTACAACAAATTTGGCACTTTGGGATCGACAATACGAATATTCAACATAAGTTAACATAAATCTGAGGCCGGGTTGAAATTCCGAACTTAGAATGCCCCGACGGTTTAAAATTCCTAATTTTAATGTTCCGAAACTACAAGTTTCATAAAGATCATGCCAGCGAAAGTCTAAACAGTTGACTATAAATGATGTAGAACGGTACGAGTAGCGATAGAGAAAGGATATAAATCTAATTTCTTATACGAGATAATTTTCAGAAATAGTATGAAGAAGATCAACGCTTCATTTAAACGACCAGTAAAACGACGTACAAAACTTTGAATATGTAATATTAAGCATGCCACAAAATTCCGAAATTTTTATTATAGAAAAAAAGCTATATCAGAAAGTTTAAATATAATAAAATCTAACAAGAGATTCGTCAGGTTCACGAAAGATTTGGACTCCGGAAATCATAGCTTTGATCATCCAGTTTTCGAAAACTGAAGTTTAGATAGTGTAAGATTCCGATAAAAAACGTTCAAATTGTTCAAACTTCCGAAAACTCACTCATAAAACAGATAGCAAGTTAGCCTAACGCGTTTAGATGGCCGCACCACCACTTATTTTAACGGTGTTCAGGTTTTCGGAGTTTTGGTCTTTCGGGTAAAATTCTTTCGGAGTTTTAATCTTTCGGGGTAGTATTCTTTCAGAGTTTTGATCTTTCGTGGTAGAATTTTTTCAGAGTTTTGATCATCCTTCACGTTTTATTGTGAACATATAATGTAATGATGTTTAGCTATCGATGATTCTTATCGATATTTTTATGTTCGGAACTTTTTCCTGTACAACCCTTCGCCATTCAGGAACTCGAATTTCTAACACTACAATTTGTCGGAACTGTGGACTCTCTAATTATGGGAAGTTGATACTTGTTTTATGTGCAGTGTTTTCATGTCGACGCTTTATCAGTCGGTCCCATGATTATTGTCATTTAATTCCTTAGTGTACTATTATTTTCGGTTATATGATAAATCTGTTTAGAAAATTTTGGAATTATAAATTTCCAGAAGTATTGAGTACTAGCTAATAAATTCGGAATTTTGGGCGTTCTGATCATTCAAAGTTCGGAATCTCAGCCCGGCCCCATAAATCTCGCTGTGTTGACCCTAAAGTCGTAGTCCTACCTCCTCAACAATGAAATTCTTTCCAACCGATTGTATTCAGTCTGCTACAAAACTCTTCGTTTCAGCAGCAGATGTTTTTTCAAAGCTCTAAGAATCGATTGCTGTTATGTTTAATATCGAAAGATTTTTTTCCCCACAGCTTGACTTCTTCATTTAAAAGACAACTTTCGCACAAATCGACGAAGGGCTTTTACTTCCATTAACATGATAGCTTCCCTAGTATGAAAATAAATTACTAATTTATAGACTCTTATTTTTTATTTATAGAATTTATTATAATATATTTTTTTATCTATAGAATTTCTCATTATTTTTTTTTCGCGTTAGTACACGATCGAGGTAACAAATATTTCAACGATAGTTACGAAACTTCACGGTCACCGTGCGACGGGATTGTACTTAAAAATTCGTATAGTCCGAAACCGACCGTTCCACGTGGCATGAAAAGTCGTATTCGAGTTTTCAAAGAGTGGATTTTTCATATTAACGAGACCCCAAATGTTTCTCTGAGTATCGAGCCGATAATCCGTAATGCAAGGAACTTCCGCGCTCTGAAGAAGGATCGAGTAACTGCTGGCCTGAAAAATTAATAAATTAAAAAAACAATAAACATTAAGAAATGACTGATGAGAAAACAAAAGTATCAAGGAGGTACGATCGAACGAATATATTCGTGTTCAGTCAACGAGAAATAATATCATTCATTTCCTTTTGTTGTTCTACTTTATTGCAGGAGGCAAAACGTGACTGTGGAATTTTTGTTGCTCACTTTCAAATCGCGTTTCGTGTCCCAACGTACACTCGCGTGTTCCGTGACCAGGAAATAATGAAGGCCACCCCTTAGATCGATCGCTAGTCCTGACGAACGGCCCATTTTTCTGCCCAACCAATTGACGGTGATATTACGTTCCATAGCCTGTGATAAATCCATTATCAATCTATATATTCACACGTCGATCCATAACCATTTTATTATAATATCCATTAATCTTAACCGTGCAGTGCGTAAAACAGGGATTATCGGGGATCGGATCAATTCGATATGACGAATCAGCGCCGAATTTAAGGGGCGGGGGGGGCTCACAGGTGCTGAAGCCCTGGGGTCTACAAACGAGTGGGGCTACAATTGAAATTTTTAGTTAAGATTTGCTGACGAATGGTATGCAATACTCATTGAAAAAATCACTGCAAAGATCTAACAAAGAAAAAAAGTTGTTACACTTCCATGAAGCACTTTTTTTAAATAACATTTCAAAGCGTATTTCTGTAAAAAAAAAAATGAAAAACACCAAACGTCATATTCCACACTATAGTTTTTGAAATGTCACGTGGATTGAGCGAACTATTCGTTTTTTAAGGAGGTTGGGGTGATCCAATTGAGTCAAATGACGGTTTATGAGTTTTTTTTTCCGAAGAAACCTTAAAAAAATGCATAGGTGGTATAAATTTATTCCGCAGATACTAAGTTTTCATAAAATATATAAATAAAGGTCAAAATTATGCATTTTTATACTTTTATTACGTGAAAAAGAAAGACTGCTGCGTTACTAGCAACTTGAAAAAGTATAACATTATTGATAATTATTATGAAAGAGTCGTAATCATTTATTGGATTAAAAAGATTAATAATATTTGAAAGATGAAAAGATTAAAAAGATTCGTAATATTTTATTAAACCTTAATGGTTCAATATCTATCTATCTATCTATCTATCTATCTATCTATCTATCTATCTATCTATCTATCTATCTATCTAACTATCTATATATATAAAAGGCAAAGTCCTGACTGACTGACTGACTGGCTGACTGACTGACTCATCAGCGCCCAGCCTAAACCGCTAAAGGTAGAAACGTGAAATTTGAGGAGAGTGTTGTTTTTATATTGGAGGCATCGTTTAAGAAGGGATTTCTCAACATTCAACCCCTAACAGGGTGAAAGGGGGTGGCAAAGTTTGTATGAGATATAATATTTTTATGGTCGAATTTACTTGCAACTTGGTATTAATGCTCTTTGACACAATTAATAAAATACCTATTTCGGTGTTTTTCAAAGTTCAACCCTCCTTTTTTTTATAATAAATCGCTCATTATTCATGATTATCGTTTTTTATTTCACTCCGAAATGGCTCTTTAGATATAAGAATAAATACCATTTTTGAATCACCCACTATAGAGCTATTTTTTTTCCTTAAACTATCAGATCTCAAGAGTATCACCCTAAAATTTTATGAAAAAAAATTGTTATTTATGCATTGAACCCTTGCTGATTTTTTTCCGCCATTTGTAAAGTTCTATTAAAATATAATCCCGAGGATGCCACATTCTTGAATATTCAAACTAATATCCTAATTTTTTATGAGTCATTCGAAACGATAAGGTCAACGCGGCAATCGTTTAAACATGGCTGGGGCCATTGCGACACCCCCCCCCCCCCCCCCTTGACAAGCGTGTTATAACCAGAACGTGTGACCGCGAAGGGTTAAGTTATTCCTTTTCCGGAGGGCCGGATTTTGTGGGCGCATAAACCAGAGTCCGCTTGAATCATTAGTAAATTACAGTGACGCTTAATGAAAATAAGTTGCAATTAATTATTATACACAACGATGAACTGGAATGAAAACATTTGCATAAATTTTGTACATTTAGACATTTTTACATGTTCTGTGAGAAGTCACAGTTACGAAAATTCTTCTGCTGGTCGCATTTTTATAAGTTGTATCATTAATATTTTCTTCAAACATTTGGTGACCCCCTGTTTTTATTGTCGTTACAGAATCTTTAGATTTTTTTACAAACTTGGAGGAGTTTATATCAGAGATCTAGGATTACTTAGTACATAAATTATCAGATAGAAATATGGCCAGCATGTCATCTCCATAGAGTGCTGCATAAATTAGACGATTTTTAAAGTCATCATTTTTTGTAACTTCTGTACTCCAGTAACTTGGCTTCAAATTTTACCAGTAAATTGGAATGTGGTATACAAAGAAGTGCTGTGTCAAAGTCTAGCTTTCTGTCCGCAGCTTTTTGTCGCGTAAATTAAGTATGCATTGTTTGTACAATTTGTTGGTTTATGAATGAACAACAATGGACGTAACAACACATCGATGGACGTATAACATCGACTAAAATTTAAAAAAACTGTTCGAATCTTATAGTTTCCGCGAGCGAAGCCGCGGGCAGACAGCTAGTTGAATATACCGGGTGGATCAATAACTATTAGCACCTTGGATATCTTCGAAACTATAAGGTTCACAGAAATATTTGCTGAAATGAAATTGCACAGTACGAAAGGGGCCATCCGATAGCTATAATAGTTTTTTTTTAGGTGGAGGTACTTCGGACATTTGAAGGTCAACTCCATTTTTTTTAATGGATCGGTATGTTTTTTTTTCTGTATCATGAAAGAGGAGCTTAAAACGAGTTCAACGACCTACAACATAAGGTCATTGAAGGTCATAGAAAGTACAGAAAGGCGATAATACTTACAGTTTCGGTAGTAAATAAACCGGTAGTAAATACATTGTACTCGATTGACCGATTTATCGATACTAATCTTATCATGTTTATCTTATCCTGCAAACTTATTAAAGTGTCCTTGAAACAGTGTTTATTTTCAGTAAAGTAAACCGTATTATCGCCTTTCTGTACTTTCTGTACCGGTCTAAGAAATGTGTAAACGTACATAATAACGTACGCATTGATATTGATGGTCGTCATTTCGAACACTTACTATAAAACGTAGTCATTTTATTTACTACCGAAACTGTAAGTATTATCGCCTTTCTATACTTCCTATGACCTTCAATGACCTTATGTTATAGGTCGTTGAATTCGTTTTAAGCTCCTCTTTCATGATACAGAAAAAAAAACATACCGATCCATTTAAAAAAATGGAGTTGACCTTCGAATGTCCGAAGTACCTCCACCTGCAAAAAAACTATTATCGCTATCGGATGGCCCCCTTTCGTACTGTGCAATTTCATTTCAGCAAATATTTCTGTGAACCTTATAGTTTTGAAGATATCCAAGGTACTAATAGTTATTGATCCACCCTGTATATGGTATCCGATGGGCAAGATGGGTTTTTTTTCTAAATGTTTACAAAGGTTTATTTTACGTTATATATTTTTTTTAGTTCATATATTTTTTTTAGTTATATATATATATATATTTAAATCTAGGAATGTGGATAACGCTCCAACCTCCTTAAGCGCCACTGTAATCTATTAATGATTCAAAAGGGACCTGCTTATGCGCCCACAAAATACGGCCTTCCGCGAAAGTAATACCTTGACCCTTCATATTACCGTGTGACAATTCTATAACAACCACGGTCTTACATACAGGTCTGGAAACTTGTAGGGTGAAGAGTGTCTCAGATAACAAAGCAACGCGGTGGTTCTCGCTTCTGCCACGTAAAGCGCTACTACTTTAGGGTGAGCCAGCCTCCTGACACAGCCGCCTAGATACGGTTCACGGATTGACCGTCATTGTTATTGCCGAATTGCGTCTCATGCAGCGCTAGTAGTCGTCTGAACTGATACTATATACAGGGTGTCCCTCTTATCTCTGCCACCCGAAATAACTCGGTAATTATCGACGTCACAAAAAAATGTTCCAAACAAAAGTTGTACGGTGTGAAGGGGGCCATCAAATGCAAACAATTTTTTTTATTTCGGTGGAGGCGCTGACGCACGGTGAAGGTCACCTCCACTTTTTTAAATGGAATGGTACATTTTTTTTCAACCATCTTGTGAAGCACCTCAAGCCGTATAAAAAACATTAGGGGTCAAAGTCGTTCAAGGTCATTCAAGGTCCGTATCGATGATACAAATCTAAATATCTCGGATCACTACCAAATATTTGGTAGTGATCCGAGATATTTAGATTTGTATTTCATTTTAATAGGTGTTCGAAATTGGCTGGAAATGAGAGATATCGGAGATCATAGTCATGGACAACACTTCAAATACCTTCTGTTTATTTACCAACCCGCGTTAATCTGTATCGTATGTAGCTCAATCGAGGTTGTCGTTCAGTTTGCTTTCGAATTTGGATAAGAGCTATTCATAATTTGAAAATGTACCGGCAATTCGAAAAAGTGGACATGATACTGTGTTATGGTGAAGCAAAAAAATGTTTGGAGACTGAAGGAGGTCGTTTTGAACATCTATTGAAATAAAATATAAATTTGAAAATATTTTTGGTATCGATCCGATTTTTATCGATACTGACCTTGAATAACCTTGAACGACTTTGACCCCCTAATGTTTTTTATGCGGCTTGAGGTGCTCCACAAGATGGTTGAAAAAAATGTACCATTCCATTTAAAAAAGTGGAGGTGACCTTCACTGTGCGTCAGCGTCTCCACCGAAATAAAAAAAAATTTGTCGCATTTGATGGCCCCCTTTACATCGTACAACTTTTGTCTGGAACATTTTTTTGTGACGTCGATAATTACCGAGTTATTTCGGATGGCAGAGATAAAAGGGACACCCTGTATATATTGCGGTGCAAGCAATATACACGATATACTGAGTGCACAAACATGAGGATTTTTATTTTCGCTAATTATTATTGTTAATTATTTACATGCTCGGTAATTATGGAGGGGAAATTTATCGTGAGTTTGTTTGGGTTTGTTTACCACTCCGAATACTTTTCCATTGAGATCCAAATATTCGCATTGCCAAAGAATTTCGTTGCTCCGAAAATGTTTTTCAGAAACTGCTGCTCCAGCTTTCACGGAGCCGTTCTCTTTCGCCTCACAGCACTTTTCCACAGTTTTTCATTGTCTACATTCTTCGGAATAGTAAAAAAAAAAGCGCACTATTTCCGGGTTTTACGAGTACCCTGAGGTACAGCCCGGTACGATGCACTTCGGCATATTAAATCCAAACACTGTTCACAGTTCAGAGTTCTCTCGGTCTACGCAATAAGTGAAAATTGAAAAAAGAGATGACTCTCGAGCCACTAACTTGACATTTTTTTATTTACAGATACACCAAACAAAAAATACGCTCACAAAAAAATCATAAGTAAATCGTGTTTACGAGTTTTGAGCGCGCATGCGTGAAGCAAGCCGGTCAGACAACTTCTAGCGCTACGACACGGCCTATAATGGAATTAAAAAACCCGAATAAAAGGCGAAACATTTATCGCAATAGTATCCAGCGTCAGGGGGCTGAGGTGAGCCAATCAAAAGCAAGCCCGAACAGCTGTGTAATGGTTCAGATTTTTCGGAATAAAAAAGTTTTTAAGAGCCATATGAATGGATTTGTACTACTGATCCTATGGTGGAATGGAAGCGGAATGATTCATTTTGTACTACTGACCATATGATGAGAATAAAAATGATTCGTAATTATTAAAAATCTCCCCAGCTTGTTAATTAGTAGCATCTGTGAACATCGCGCAGAGTCACTCGAATTTTGAGACAGTAAAATATAATTATTTAAGTAATAATACACAGCGTGAAGGTAGAGTGCCTCCCCCCTCCCCCACCGTGCACTATTAGGACTTGTTTTTCTTGATGGATTTATTTTCTTGATAATTGATAATTTTCTTGATAATTTTTCTTGATTTATTTCTTGATAATTCCCACGATAGGACTTGTTTTTCTTGATCGATTTATTATAAATGCGCTATGCGGAACTTTGAACACTGAACACTTTCTACTATCGTTCTTAAAACTTTTCCAACAGTTTGGAACGATGAACGCTCCAGGCATTTTCTTAATTCGTCAGACGGTTTATTTTCTTTCGACCCTACAACGAAACACGATAATACGAGAGATTTTGAGGAGGCTATCTGTTCCTGTCACGGTGATTACTTGTAGATATATCTATATCTACAAGACCCCTACGTAAAGGCGCCTCTAGCGGATAGTTGAGGAACTAAATTTTTGCCTCACTAACGATGACTCTTTTTATCACTGAAAAACGCCGGTGTTTCAAGACCTGTATGTATGATTGTGATAACAACACACGCAAATCCTCAAAAAAAAACCCATAGTGACATTTGTCAATATGGAATTTTCTGAGGACTTGGATTAAATCATCGTTTTTTTTAATCAATGTCACTCGACGGCTACAAACCGTTCTGTTTTTTTGGTGCAATTCATGCAAACTAGATGGCGTTAGTGGGATCAAAATTTTTTCGAAGTTCACTTGTCGCGAGATTGGAAGATTCGAGTGTGCGTAAAGTTTGCGAAAATCGAAGAAAAAAATCAGAATCACAAGCAGTGTTTGGAAAATGTGGCGTGGCTTTGTACTACAACAAGCAAAACAATCGCTTCGAACCATTCCATAAATCATAAAGAAATGTTTACGACACAATGTAACATGTCAGTCACATTACTCCGTTTATAGCTTTACAACTAGCCCCCTGATTACATTTTTTAAACTAAATAATAGAACCGGTGCAATTGTCTAGTGGTTAGCGTGCTTGCCACTAGACATCGTCGTGAAATGTTTTTCTTCGGCATTTCGCGGCCAAATAAGACTAGTTCCACGACTGAGGGGGCGAACTTGATGACCGGCTGTATTGGTATAGGTTTTCCGCAGCTTCCCTATACCCATGATAAAAATGTCATGATGAATATGATACAGAGGGGGAAGTCGGCTGCGGCCGCAAGAAGGGGGGTGAAGAAAAAGGAGTGTTGAAAAAGGAGGAAAAAAACAGTCACAGTGGAGGAAAAAATAGGTAACAAACGCGAACAGCGTGTACCTTAGGAAAAAACATTAAAATAATAAAAAAAAACTAAATAATACGCGCTGTTTTAATTTAATACCAATACCATAAAGTCAACTATTTAAGCTATTCTATCATTATATTCTATCTATAGTATCTTCATAACTATCTTGAGTTAAGAAGCATTAAAATTGTATAAATGAAAGGAGAAAAAACTTTTGAATGAGTCAGTCAAATAGTATATAATTGCATACTTAAAAAAAATGAATTTATTCACATGAAAAAGATGAAAAAGCCTTATAATTGCAATTGAATCAAGCTGATGTCAGGAAACGTCTTCTCCCGTGGCTTCAAACAACGTACGTTGCTTAAAAGGATCTTATTTTTATGTAATTTATTATTCAAGCAATATAAAAAAATATTGATCTTGTTTGGAAAATAATGAGAGGCCTTCCATTTATTCGTTGCTCCAGGGCCCCCATACCTTTCGGCCCTGCGACAAAAAGTTGTTGAAAGTTCCATATTGCTACTCCATATCAAAGGAAACCCATGAACCATTATTTAGCATAATTGTCGAATGCACAATTTTTCTTCTCATTGGAATTGTTTAACGTTCTTTTTCTATTATATCCACCTATCAATGTCCGTGCTTCCGGAAATAAAAATAAATTTACGACCATTTTCTTCTATAAATAAATTTTCTATCAAAAATAAATTAAATAAATCTTCTATAAAAAAAATTAAATTTATGGGCTCTATAATATGCCACTATAATATTTTCTCTCGTTTACTCGAATACGACGCGAACTTTGACTATATTTATTCTGGTTAATTTCTATAATTTGCTATTTATGTCGATAACTCTTGTTGTGAATGTTAATTGAAAATAGAACTGCAATATTACGTTGTCCAAAATGACTGATGATCCCTCGTCGTTTCGCAATTGATCGAGATCGAGGCTGAAGAGATCTTGAGATCGAGAATCCGTCAGATAGAGCAATGAATTTTTTCGCGAAATCGCGATTTCTGTAACGATGCAACTCGGTATTCCGTAGCCGTGAACAAGTCGCAGCCTCCACCACCTGTTTTTAACTGCGAAGAAAGTCATTTCTCACACTCGAGAAATTTAATTGAAAAAATACTTGTATTTATTATTATTATTATTTGATCGCTTACATAAACTATAGACGATTATTGATTCCTCTCCGGGATCACCAATGTATGCTCTTGGACCCCAAATTCCGAAGAGAGAATCTATCACGAGAGTTCTCAAATTATTTTTCGGTATACCTTGCAAGTCAGCCCGGGCTACCTGTAATAAGAAGTATATAGAAGTAACTAGAATGATAGAATTATTCATTGATAGAATACAATAAAATTAATTAATTAATTAATCAACTTGGTCCCAAGACAGCCAATTGCCTTTCGATTTTTTCATTAAAAATTCGTTTTCATTGGTAACGTTTTTTTTTTATCATCGACTGACCTTTTTCTACTAAAAAGATTGTATGGAAACTATATTTTATTTTCAAAAGTCCAGACGAATCGCTCATTGCTTGTATGCCAACCTAATATATCATGAATCAAAGATTACAGAAAATCAACTGCCCCGTAATTACGGCCAGGTTATTAAAAAAGAACACCAGTCAAAAATCTTGCCACTTTTCTTACAATGCTCTGTTTACTCGAACGTAATGAAAATCCGCAATTATGATGAAATCATCGCATGCGCGGGAGTTATATCTGTTTCTAGAGAAAGCTGCGGTTCGCATAAGAAAAAATATATTCCGCGAGCTCTTAAGCACTAATATTTTCGCTTCCGCCATGCTTGGCGAAGCAAAAACATTTTGTTTTTTTTTTCACGTAGCTATTTGAGACAATTGATTTTTGGATAAACTTCCGAAAAGCCCACACCTCCGAATAATTTAGAACTTCGTGTACTTATGTATTTTGACTAGCTGATCACGAATATGATAGTAAAAATACTCGCAAATTTGATTTTCAAGGTCAAAACTAAAAAAACGGTTTTTTTTATTTTTTCTATTTTATTTTAATAAATGTTGATCGTAGAGAAAAATGTCTCCTACAAAAATTGCAACCCATCAAAAGACCGATAATCTATGTTCTATACAAATTTTGTCTAAAATCATTATTTTCCAAGAAAAATGGGATAATACTCCAATAAGTATATTTTGCTAAACTCCATCAGTTTCGATATTATCTACTTACGCACTTTACTGCATATGGGCCCAAACTTACGCACTTTACCACCTCCCCGTGGTAAAGTGCGTAAGTAGATAACATCGAAATTAATAGAGTTCAGCAAAATATACTTATTGGAGCATTATCCCATTTTTCTCGAAAAATAATGATTTTAGACAAAACCTGTATAAAATATAAAATATCAGTCTATTCATAAGCTACAACTCTTGTAGGAAACATTTTTCTCTAAGATCAATATTTATTAAAATAAAATAGAAAAACTAAACAAATTTTTTTTAAAGTTTTGACCTTGAAAATAAAATTTGCGGGTATTTTCACTATCATATTCGTGATCAGCGAGTCAAAATACATAAGTATACCAAGTTTTAAATTAATCGGAGGTGTGGGTTTTTCGGAAGTACACCCTGATTTTTAAACAAGGAAAGCAAATTTGGAAAAACGTATTTTCGATATTGAAAGAATTGAAGAGTTTTGCGGAAAAATCAACATACGATTAATTGTTACTGAAGCATACTGTGAAAATGTAATTATAAGCACCTGCCAAGCACCTGCAAGGTATAAGTACCTATCTATATATATAAAAGGCAATGTCCTGACTGACTGACTGACTCATCATCGCCCAGCCTAAACCGCTAAAGGTAGAAACGTGAAATTTGGGGAGGGTGTTGATTTTATATTGGAGGCATCGTTTGAGAAGGCATTTCTCGAAATTCAACCCCTAAGAGGGTGAAAGGGGGTGGCAAAATTGGTATGGGGAATAATATTTTTATGGTCGAATTTACTTGAAACTTGGTATTAATGCTCTTTAAAAGAATTAATAAAACACGTATTTCGGCGTTTTTCAAAATTCAGCCCTTAAGGTGGCGAAAGGAGGTCACAAAGTTTGTATGGGATATGATATTTTTATAGTCAGATTTACTTGAAACTTGGTATTAATTCTCTTTGACACAATTAATAAAACACGTATTTCGGTGTTTTTCAAAGTTCAACCCTCCGCGGTCACCCGAGGCCAAAATGACCCCAAGCGCAACTTCAAGCTAAAAGCACTATAAGTTGCTAGCGGCCACTTTTTATAATAAATCGCTCATTTTTAATGATTATCGTTCTTTATTTCACTTCGAAATGGCTCTTTAGATATAAGAATACATACAGTTTTTGAATCGCCCGCTATAGAGCTATTGTTTTCTTTAAACTATCATATCTCACGAGTATCACCCTAAAATTTTATGAATAAAAATTGAAAATTGCAAGAGTTATGATTTTTTTTTAGTAAAAAAAAGGCTTTATTTGCACATTGAACCCTTGCTGTTTTTTTCCGCCATTTGTAAAATTCTATTAAAATATAATCCCGAGGATGCCACATTCTAGAATATTCAAACTAATATCCTGAATTTTTATGAATCATTCGAAACGATATGGTCAACGCGGCAATCGTTTAAACATGGCTAGGGTCTTTGCGACCCCCCCCCCCCCCCCCTCCCGTGACCGGCGTGTTATAGCCAGAACGTGTGACTGCGAAACGTTAAGTTATTCCTTTTCCGGAGGGCCGTATTTTGTGGGCGCATAAACCGAGCCCTCTTGAATCATTAGTAAATTACAGTGATGCTTAGGGAAAATAAGTTGCAATTAATTATCATATCCAACGATGAACTGGAACGAAAACATTCGCATAAATTTTGTACATTTAGACATTTTTACATGTTCTGTGAGAAGTCACAGTTACGAAAATTCTTCTGCTGGTCGCATTTTTATAAGTTTTATTATTAATATTTTCTTCAAACATTTGGTGACCCTCTGTTTTTATTGTCGTTACAGAATCTTTAGAATTTTTTACACACTTGGAGCAGTTTATATCAGAGATCTGGGTTACTTAGTATATAAATGATCAGATAGAAATATGGCCAGCATGTCATCTCCATAGAGTGCTGCATAAATTAGACGATTTTTAAAGTCGTCATTTTTTTTAACTTCTGTACTCCGATAACTTGGCTTCAAATTTTACCAGTATATTGGAATGTGGTATACAAAGAAGTGTTGTATTAAAGTCTAGCGTTCTGTCGGCAGCTTCTATCGCGTAAATTAAGTATGCACTGTTTGTACAATCTGTCGGTTTATGAATGAACAAGAAAGGACGTAACAACACATCGATGGACATACAATATCGATTCAAATGAAAAAACTGTTTAAATCTTATCGTTTCCGCGAGCGAAGCCGCGGGCAGACAGCTAGTTGTAAATATTGAATTATCGAGGCTCGTCAAAGTACTTTACAATGAAATTCTTTCCAATCGATTGTATTGATTTCGCTACAAGATTCTTCGTTTTAGCAGCAGATGTTTAGCATTGAAAATGCTTTTAAGGCCTTAAGCTACTCCAGAGGCCAAAAAGGGCATATTTTGTGATTTTTTTTCAGCGAAACCATAAAATAAATCGGAATTACAGTATAGGGGTTTTATTATACACGTAATTGACTATACAAAATTATTTTTTCACAGCGATACATGTCAAAATGACGACTGTGCAGCATTTTTCCGATGACGCCTTTATTTCTGGAAGGTCAACGGCCTGACCAACAGCTCCTATAATTTTTCAGTTATGATGAGGCACTAAAGTTTTTTCGATTATATATAAGAATAGCTATAGAAGTACGTAGGATTTTTTTTGATATATTGTTTTTTGTCAAAATGGCGCATTTCTAAAACAAAAAGTATAACGTGCCATGAGAAAATCGTCAGAAAATTGTTTATAAAAAAGGAACTATGCAATATACTAAAATAATCCTACGTCGTACCCCAGAAAATGTAATTAAATATACAGTTAAAATTTTAGGTAAATCGGTTGAAATTTGTTTGAGTTATGAGCCCGGCCGACTTGAAAAATGTAGTTTTGAGATAAACACGTTTAAAGTTAGTAGAAAGTCATGACATGAATCAAGAGAGGTTGCGCTAGAATTCGAAAATCGAGTACTTAGAGATTTTTCACACCTCTAATCTTTTGGAATATAATTTTATAGGTACTAAGGTACATTTTTACCAAAAAAGTCGATTTTTCGAAAATCCTAGAGTGGCCTAAGGCCTTAAAGATGTATATAGGGGATCTGATTTAGCGAGATGTCACACGAAACTAACGACCGAAACATATCACCTATCGCCCAACTCCACTGCCGCTGTGTTGTAGCAGAATGGGGCGATGGGTGATATGCTGAATGCCTGTGATTGGTTGAAAAATGCCGCATTACATGTAGAGTTATTTATGGTTACAAATGGTAAGTGTCAATTTTGATGTGCACATTACAATGTTATCAGGATGGTAATTATATTTACAGTTTGAGAAAGTGAGAGCGAGACGGTGGGTGGACGGATGGATGGAGAGTGACAGAGTGAGAGAGTGAGAATGTGAAAATGTGAGAATGTGAAAAAGTGAGAATGTGAAAATGTGAGAATGTGAAAATGTGAGGATGTGAAAATGTGAGAGTGTGAAAATGTGAGAATGTAAAAATGTGAGAATGTGAAAATGTGAAAATGTGAGAATGTGAAAATGTGAGAATGTGAAAATGTGAGAATGTGAAAATGTGAGAATGTGAAAATGTGAGAATGTGAAAACGTGAGAATGTGAAAATGTGAGAATGTGAAAATGTGAAAATGTGAGGATGTCAAAATATGAAAATGCGAGGATGTGAAAATGTGAAAACATGAGAATGTGATAATGTAAAAATGCATAAATGTGAATATGTGAGAGAGAGCAACTTGTTTTATTTGCATGTACCTTTTCTTTATCACCCGAAAAGTCTGATTACATTTTCAATGCCATGAAATAGTTACACTTAGTGTAATATCTGTAGATTTATTTCAAAGCTCTAAGAATCGATTGCCGTTACGTTTAATATCGAAAGATTCTCTCCTCACAACGTGCCTTCTTCATTTAAAAGACAACTTTCCCCCAAATCGACGTTAAAAAGTAACAAAAGGGCTTTTACTTCCACTACCATGGTGGCTCTCCTAGCATGAACTTAAATTACTAATATAACTAAACTACAAGTATTTTTAATTAATCAACTTGGCCCGGGGGAATGCCATTGCCTTTCGATTTCTTCATTAAAAATTCACTTTCATCGGTAACGTTTTTTTTTTATCAATGTACGAAAATACTACTCAATTAAAAAATGTCATCAGCATATACAAAATACACTTTTTCAACATCTGATTAATTGTTTAGACCTTGGAAGTTATGACAAATTTATTCAACCAAGCAAATGATACAATTTATAGTCTCAATAATTAATTAATTTAAATTTGAATGAATGTCCAGTTATAGATTTTTTATACTGAAAAATTACTAAACATTCACCATTCGCCGAATAAATGTAGTGTCGTTCATCTTATTAATTCACCGTAATTTATTTTTGGCTACATCAATTATACGCGTATCAAGACAAAAGAATAGTAAATAACAAAATCGATTGTGAACAAAAAAAAACATTAAACAGTCCTCACGGGTATGGCTTTTAGCTGCTGTGCACGTTCAAGCACGACGTTAATTATCACTTTTTCAATTACCTCAAGATCGTTGCGCCTCAAATCGTAAACTACGATTTTTGCCGGACAATTGGTCTCTTCGGAGGAGTCCAAGATCCAAAGTCTTCCACGCGTCTCGACGTCCAATCCAACGACGGACAAAAGTCCGTCGCACTTGTTCTTCTCGATCGATGATTTTGGAAACACTCGAACATCGTTATCGGGGAGCGTTGCCACAAAATTGCTTCTAAAGCTCGTCGGCTCTGGCCAGCAAGCCTCGAGTAGCGTTAGTTCACGATTTGTACGATTGTCGTGTCTCGAGAAAGCCGGTATCGCGAGAAAAGCACGATTTCTCCAGAATGTGAATTTCCATATTGGTACGTCGTTCGGTAAATCGACACTCGAGAAATTCCACGTAGAGAAAGAGCATTTTGGAAAAATCAAAAGAATTGTAACTAACAAAGAGATCGGTAACAAAAATCCTCTCTCGATCATGGCGTCAATTTTTCTTTTTTTTTCTTTCCACGTCCGATCGCTTGAAGTTCTTTTTCAGTACTCTCCTTTGACCAAACGAACAAAAAAAACTGACTCGTAACTGAAACGTCACCGTAAAAAGAAGCATTTGCGAAACAGTGTGGAGTGCAAAAAAAATGTATATGCTTGCTCAGCGACGCGTAAATTATGTGTATGTAGCATTTTAACGATCTTGGCTTCGAATTATCCATTCCATAGCCGATAATTCAAACGATCAAATCTGCCACAGATCCTCTCGAAAAATGATTCAACTAATTTTGTTTCAAGTCGAGGAGAAATTTACTCAGGGAAGTTGACGTGTTACGATCCTTTTTCTTACCCAAAAGTTAGGGACAAGTACGTTTGAAAACTTAAGTCGCTTCCCAATCTGGCAACGTCGCTCAAATTTTCGTGCGTTTACTGTCAGTTTCCTCAACTATGGCCGATTCGTGACACGACAAAATTACGATCAGCAAAAATTGAAGTAAAATATTTACATGAAGAAGAAAACTGGTGAATGAAGCAGTATACAATGAAAGAACCAGTCAACTCGGGGAAAACGACGCAAGACGTGTTGTCAGTGTTGAAAGCAACACTGACGCTGATGAAGGCGAAGCGAACCTTAACCTCAAAACCGTGCAAGGCAAACGTCTTATAGATATTGAATTATATTATATTATTCGATATATGAATATGAAATATATATACGTTTATGTACAGTTGCGTGCAAAAGTTTCAGGCCATCTTATTTTTCAGGCATATTGCATTGAAATACGACGGTGGGGAAAAAATTAACGAGTTATGAAAACATGTATTCACTTATGCTTGAAAACAATTAATTATATACATACATGGAGGTTCTTAAATATTTGATTGTGTATCACTTTTTATTTAAGGTAGCAGTCTCGCCACAGTAACGTTGAAAAGTTTATTCCCCGGTGCATCGATGAAAGCTTCGAAATATTGCGAAATATCCTTATAATGTAGGTTGTACTTCTTATCGGGATATAAAAACTTATAAAGTAATGATGAAAACGCCTAATATAATGTTTACCTAACCTTCACTCTTGTATCAGACTATCCATTCCGGCTACTAATACGTAGATACTCTGCGTATACGGATGTGCACACACTCCAGTCGCTTCGGGGCCCCATTTTTCCGATGATGCCTTTATTTCTGGAAGGTCAACGGCCGGACCAACAGCTCCTATAATTTTTGAGTTATGATGAGACACCAAAGTTTTTTCGATTATACAGGGTGAGGCACATAAAGTGTTACAGAGCAGTAGCACTCAAACTATTGATCATATCCAAAAATGTTTCAGACAAAAGTTTCAGTGTTCGAGAAGGCCGTCATACTGGACCACCCTATTTTTTTATCGGTGGAGGCGCTGAAGCTACATCAAGGTCAACTCCACTTTTTTAAATGGAACCATGTATTTTTTTTCGATGACATTATTACCGATTTTAAGACGAATTCAGCGACCTACAACACAAGGTCATTCTAGTCACGCAAAGTATGAAAATAGTCGAAAAATTGAAAAATATCGGAATAATCACTTTCAAAGGATCCACTAACCTTGGTTTGGGTCTACCTACAGAAGATGCTCGAAGAAAGAATACGCCGAGCATGTACCGAAATTACACCACAAATATTGGCTGAAGTTAGACGGTCTTTTCATCAGCGAATTAACAAGTGCTTACAAGTCGAGGGTCATCAGTTCGAGCATCTTCTGTAGGTAGACCCAAACCAAGGTTAGTGGATCCTTTGAAAGTGATTATTCCGATATTTTTCGATTTTTCGACTATTTTCATACTTTGCGTGACTAGAATGACCTTGTGTTGTAGGTCGCTGAATTCGTCTTAAAATCGGTAATAATGTCATCGAAAAAAAATACATGGTTCCATTTAAAAAAGTGGAGTTGACCTTGACGTAGCTTCAGCGCCTCCACCGATAAAAAAATAGGTTGTTCCAGTAAGACGGCCTTCTCGAACACTGACACTTTTGTCTGAAATATTTTTGGATATTATCAATAGTTTGAGTGCTATTGCTCTGTAACACTTTATGTGCCTCACCCTGTATATAGGAATAGCTATAGAAGTACGTAGGATTTTTTTGATATATTGTTTTTTGTCAAAGCGGCGCATTTCTAAAACAAAATGTATAAAATGCCATGAGAAAATCGTCAGAAAATTGTTTATAAAAAAGGAACTATGCAATATAATTTAAAAAACCTACGTAGTGCCTCAGAAAATGTCATTCTAAATATAATATATAGTTAAAATTTCAAGTGAATCGGTTGAAATTTGTTTGAGTTACGAGTCCGGCCGACTTGAAGAATGTAGTTTTGAGATAAATGCGTTTAAGGGGAGATATACACCTAGATGATCGAAAAAATCGATTTTTTGTTGCATTTTCTTGAAGTTTGAAGTCTCCAGGATATCTGGTGGAAACGGCAAGTTAATATTTCAATAAATAAGCCAGTTACAGCCGAGAAAGGCCCCGAATCGTGGTGCAAGTGGCAACAAGCGAAAGCTAAAAAAGAACTGAAAAATTTCCGTCACGATTATTCTGCATTGCCAAAAATGGTGTTAGATGTCATCAAACCAATATACGAAGACCTCAGCAATGACAAATTGTTAGAACGCTGTGTTGGCGGATATAGCCAAAACTGCAATGAGAGCTTCAACCAACTTATTTGGAAGATAGCTCCAAAAACGATGAACAGCGGGGCCAAAATCGTTAAAATTGCTGTATTTCTTGCAACATGCACGTTCAACAATGGTGTCACCTCATTATTGGAAGTTATGAACGTGTTAGGAATATCGGTTGGATCAGGAGCGCGCTTGTACGCTGCGCAAGAAGACGAAACTCGCATAGCGAAAGCCGAGCTGCAAGCGCAAGAACAGATAAAAGAAGGTCGAATACGGCGCCGACAACAAAATTTAGAAGCTATGAACATTCCGTCGACCGTAGAAGACCTACACTATGGGCCTGGTATCGACGATTCCATGTAAGTTGACAAATTTCATGATTTATTCATTCCCAAATTTTCAAACGCGTTTTTCTCAAAACCACGTTTTTCAAATCGGTACCCAAAATTTCTCGAAAACCAATGAACCGATTGCCTTGAGGTTTTTTGTGGTTATTCTATACACCATTATCTAGTACTTGTCATATGATTTTTTTTCCGTTACTTAGTTTTTGTTTTATAGGCAAAATAATAACTAATTTTTGGCCCAAAAATCACTATTTATTTTCGAACGTCCGCCATTTTGTCATAAATCGATATTTTCAAAATCGGCTATGACAAGTACTAGATTATAGTATCTAATTTAATAATCTTTTTGGTTGTTTTTTCAGATGATTTTTGAAGAAACGCCAGTGGGTACCGTATACGCAGATTTTTTTACGACGCTCCAAGGATCATACAATATCCTTGTATATTTTTGTTATTTTTAAATAAAGAAAATTAAACATATTTTTGAATGTATATACTTTTAGATAATTAAAACCCCAATCCGAAATTTCAAATAGTTTTCCTTGAAAAAATTCACAAAAGACCTTTTTTTCCGGCTCCTAGGTGTATATCTCCCCTTAAAGTTAGGAGAAAGTCACGACGTGAATCAAGAGGGATTGCGCTAGAATTCAAAAATCGATTACTTAGGGATTTATCACACCCATAACTTTTGGAATATAATTTTATAGGTACTAAGGTACATTTTCACAAAAAAAAATCGATTTTTGGAAAATCCTAGAGTGGCCTAAGGCCTTAATTTAAATCGCTGTATCTCTGAAACTAGCCAGTCAAAATTCATGACTTTATTTTACCCACTTCGCGTGTTCCTCTGTAATTGAGATTTTTTTTTACCTGTAGAAAGGTTTCGAAGTTATTGCATGAAATGTGAAATTTTCCACTGCTCCCCATAAGAACACGTGTAAAACCATGAAATCTTTGATTGCCAATATCTCGAAAACGGGAGGGTGAATACCTATGAAATTTTGTAGGTAATCATTTAATAGTGTCCTGAATGAGTCGTCAAAACAAAAAAAAAACATCTATAGAAAAACGCCTTGGCGAGACTACTACCTTAACGAGTGTGCGAAAGTATTGGGCCACATACTATTGCTTGTGAAAAAATAACAAAAAAATATTTAAAATAACAAAACGAGATTCGACCTTCTTCACTTGACTCAGGACTTTCTTGCGATGCCCTTAGCAGCGTCAACTGCGGCACATGGACGAGGCATGGACGCTATTAATTGTGAGATCAGTTCTTGTGGCCCGTTTGTCCCACTCATGTCACAAATGATTCCACAATACCGTCTTGTTAGAGTGATTTTTTGTTCCAATACGATCTTTTAGATCTTGCCACCAATGCTCAATCGGATTTAAGTCAGGTGATTGCGATTGCCAGTCGAGAAGGCGACTTTTCGTCTTTGAAGAAAATCTTTTACAAGACGTGAATCATATTTGAGGTCATTATCGTATTGAAAAACCCAACCATGCGGCATTTCTTTCATTGCAAATGGGAACATATGGTCTTGCAATATATTTCTGTACATTGTAACGTCCATATTACCTTGAATATCAACCAGTGAACCAACGCCGTCGGCAGAAAATGCTTCTCAAACTTTAATGTTCCCGCCACCGTGTTTTACGGTAGGAATTTGATACCTTACGTTGAATCTGATACCTGTTAGACGTCTCACGTACTTCCGAATAATTGAAATTTGGATTCATCGGAAAAAAGCACTTTCCGCCAATCTGATGCTATCCAATGCTGATATTTTTTTTCAAAATTCAATCTGGCCTTTTGATGCTTTTTACTGATAAATGGTTTTTTACAGCAATGCGTCCAATCAGGCCTTCAGACATCGGGAGACTGTACTCCGACCAACGTCGGCACGAGTTTCCCTACGTAATTCTCTCCAAATGCCTGCTGCAGTTTTTCGTGGATCTATAACGCACTTCCTTTTTATAATTTTTTCAAGGTATTCCGTAGTTTTTCACGGTCTACCACGTCGACTTTTGTCATACAACAAATTTGTTTATTTATATTTACGAAAAAAAAAGATTGACAATACTTTTTCCAATGGACAAAGTAATCGCAATATCGCGAGAACTCTTTCCTTCTGAAGAACGTTTTGAGACGATTTTACGAACCTCGATATTCGTGTATTTCGCCATCGCTGCAGAAATAATACTGATTTTTCATGATCATGCATGTTTTGAAACGAGTACGAAAGAAAATAAAAACAAACTGTGCGTACGAAGCCGGGCGAGATAGCAGCCCGATACTTTTGCACACCGACAAAACTCGTTTAACGAAACAACTAATCCGTCATATAAAAAAAAATAATATATCACGCTACTATTTATATTAAAGCTCTCTTAAAAATTTGAAATGATAAACGAGTTCAGAAATTAAATATTTTATAAAAAAAAAACTTTTGCACGCCATTTTATATGTAATTAATAAATAGTTGTTTTTTCCGAGCGACATAAACTTATAATAAATTTCTCCCATCCCTGTACTTAATCTTGAGAGCCATGAATTGGGTATAATGCATTTTCAAAATTCCCACCACGGCGCACGGACTCGGGTACGTTCAGGGTCGCCAGACGTCCATTATTTTAAAGGACGTCCCCATTTTCAGACCAAAAAATGGATCTTGTCCCCTATTTTAAATTCGAGAATAGAGGACAAAACTTCGTCCTTTGTTTTGGGAAAAATGAACGCATGCGTATGGCAAACACGTTGCGTCGCGTATTGCATTCTGCCATTGGCAGACTCTACGAAACTCTTCCCGCAGTACAAGCAGCATCCGAAGTCTCTAATCATATTCTGAAATATTATGAGATAAATATAGCCGGCACCGAGATGTTAGAAGCAGAATAATATTTAGGTTTTTTTCCACAGCACGTTGGTAATTTTTGAAGAAGCTGTGCGTCAACTTGAAGCCACATACCCATGTACGAATTGCAAACTGTCTTAATACTGGCACTGTACTGATGCCAGAACTGCCAATACTGGCAGGATACCAAGGGACACCATTTTGCCTCACCCAATTCAAAATCAGTATTGAGACAACTTCGATTTGTTAACACCGGTCCAAGTCATGGTGCCATGAATCGGCTCGACATTGTTTACGGGTATTGACTCAGAACAAGTGCCCAGTTTTAGGCCAGATATTATTGCCAGTCTTGAGACAAACCCTTAATCAGTACTTTGCCGGTACATCGTGCTAATACGCGACGAATACAGAATTATGGATAGTTTGAAACAAAAGATAAATCAACGAATTGGCAATTTTTTGGAATGGCAGTCCAGCAAACTCTTCGAAAACTGTCTATTTCTCAGGCTGAAATATTAGGTGTAGTAAAAAGAAATCCATTATTTTTGCAATAGATGGCTTTTGTAATCTGTATCTCGCGTTGTATAAGTGCGATCGGATTACGCTAGATGGCGTTAGAAAGATAAGATTTCGTACTAAAATAAACATCTCAGACAGTTTTGTGATTGCTTGACTCAATATTTTTTGAGCGCGCGTCAAAGATGGTCACCAGCAAAGTGAAAATACGCCATATTTTACAGTTTTTCTTCGATAAAGGCGAAAACGCAAGCCAGGCGGCTGAAAATGTGAATAGTGTTTATGGTCCTGATACCGTAACAGCCAATCACGCGAAATTTTGGTTTCGTCGATTCCGTTCCGATAATTTTGATGTCAAAGATGCACCACTCTCTGGAAGGCCAATTGTCGAAAATGTCGATAAAATAATGGAAATCGTCGAGTCCTACCGTCATGTAAGCACTGTTTCGATTACCCAGGAGCTGAACATTGCACAAAAAACCGTTTGGAACCACTTGAATAAGGCTGGATACAAAAAGAAGCTCAATGTATGGGTGCCACACGAGTTAACGCAAAACAACCTCATGGACCGAATTTCCATCTGCGAATCGCTGCTGAATCGCAACAAAATCGACCCATTTCTGAAGCGGATGGTGACCGGTGATGAATCGAATCGTCGTGGTCGAATCGCGGTGAGCCAGCGCAAACGGTGGCCAAGCCAGGATTGACGGTCAGGAAGATTTTACTGTGTGTTTGGTGGGATTGGCAGGGAATCATCTACTATGAGCTGCTCCCCTACGGCCAAACTCTTAATTCGGACCTGTACTGTCAACAATTGGACAGTCTGAAGGAAGCAATCGCCCAGAAGCGGCGAGCTTTGGCCAATAGAAGAGGAATTGTGTTCCATCAGGACAACGCCAGGCCACACACATCGATAGTGACTCGCCAGAAGCTCTGGGAGCTTGGTTGGGAGGTTCTTAAGCATCCACCTTATAGTCCGGATCTGGCACCAAGTGATTATCACCTGTTCCTGTCTATGGCGAATGATTTTGCTGGTGGAAAATTCGCCTCAAGAGAAGCTTGTGAAAATCGACTATCCCAGTTTTTTGCCAATAGGGACGAGGGTTTCTATGAGAAAGGCATAATGAAATTATCTTCAAAGTGGCAACAAGTTATCGATCAAAACGGTGCATATTAGACCTAAATCGGATCATTCTAACTATGCTAAATAAAGCCTTCAATTTCATGTAATAATAATGGATTTCTTTTTACTACACCTTATATATACTACTATATTTTTAGAGTGGTATGGAAATATGCTGACATTTCTAGAATCGCGATTAGATTTATCGGAAAATAGTAATTACCATTATTTGCATCCACTGACACTGACGAAAGAAGTTATGTACCAGGATTTGTGCAACATTGTATCAAAATTACAGATACCTAATAATAATTTAGATACGTTGTATGAAGGGTTCTGTATGTATGGTGGACCATTTAACGTGACCACCCGAAAAATCTCCGTTGCCTTTAGAGTAACGAAAAAAATGTCAGGAGGTAATTTTATTGATTTCGAAGGCCTAATGCAGTGGTGAAAAATTCATTTTTGTCAAGGTCATAGTTTTTGCGATCAATGGTTTTTCAAATGGGAACATGTTTTTTTTTTATTAAGACGTTGTACCTGATATTCAGACGAATCCCACGACCTATGATATCATGATCTTGAAATGATTTTTCACCAAAATACACGTGTAAAAACGGGAAATCGTGATGGTATTGACAATAAGAATATCCGAATAATGTAATTGAATTTTTTGTGCAGAAAATTTATTGTAACAAATGTTCGAAGTGATGGCCATTAACCTCGACACATTTTTGAAGACGTCGGATGAATGATTCTCTTGACCTTCGAATAGTTTCTAGTGTGATAGCGGCGCAGGTTCACTTTCTCTGCTTGACTGTACAATACCATTTTCGATACGGTTATTACCTGTTACTTTTTCTAAACATTTTCTAAACAATTTATATACAATAGATCTACAAAATAAGTGAATCTTAAAAAAGTATAAATTGTATCATAAAAAAGTATATCTCGAAAATCGATTTGAAAAATCCACTGTAATTATGGTTTGTTATTTATTTAACTGCACTTTGTCATAATATCAGCATACACGTACATGCTCACGAAGCGAGCAGGTTATGTTTCAACACGCCGAGTTTTTTCACGTGACTTTTCACATGTTGGGTGGAGTAAAAAGTTCAGTAAACGTCACATACGAGAATAGCAGCCGAAAAAGACGGTGGTCCAATCACGGTAAACCGGCCCAAACGATCGCCTAGCCCGGATTAACGGCCAAGAAGGTTTTGCTGTGTGTTTGGTGGGATTGGAAGGGAATCATCCACTATGAGCTGCTCCCATCGGGCCAAACACTCAATTCGGACCTCTACTGTCAACAACTGACCAGATTGAAGCAGGCGATCGACCAGAAGCGGCCAGAATTGACCAATAGGAAGGGTGTTGTGTTCCATCAAGACAACGCCAGGCCGCACACATCTTTAACGACGCGCCAGAAGCTCCGAGAGCTTGGATGGAAGGTTCTATCGCACCCGCCGTATAGTCCAAACCTGGCACCAAGCGATTATCACCTTTTCAAGCATTTGCAAGATTTTCTTGATGGTACAAAACTGGCCTCAAGAGAAGCTTGTGAAAATGAGCTGGTCAAGTTTTTTACCAATAGGGACGTGGACTTCTTCAATCGCGGAATTATGAAATTGCCTTCAAAATGGACAAAAGTTATCGAATAAAACGGCGCATATTTGATCTAAATCGGATAATCCTAACTATGTTAATTTCATCGTCGAAATAAAGCGAAAAAACGCTCAGAACTTTTTACTTCATCTAATATTTTCGGCTGGAAAGTGGTGAAAATTGTCAAACCACGTTCATCGAGGAAAAGTGCAGATTCCGATTGGATCCCAACGAAAACTCCCTGTGCGCGGCGTGCGTAACAAATTTCTATAGAGATGTCAGTGCATCTTAGGAATCTCCAACAAACTTGTGCACGGAATCACGGAAATTTTTTTTTTTTTTTTTTACGGAGATCCAAGAAATTCCAATTGAGAATGTCAAATGAAAAATTCTTAAAGGACGCGAATGGGGAATTCACCTGGATTCTAATGTGGACTCCCTCCGGGCGGCGTCCCTATCAAAACCCTATAGGAAAGTGGTAGGACATGGGATCTAGGGACTCCCCAAAACATTTCTCCACGGGGAGCTATTTACCAGGTCTGTAAATATGAAACCGGAATTTGCCCATAGATGGCCCTAGCTGTCAATGTATTTACCGTCAAGTTGTGCCATTGGCGCCATTTGCTTTGTTGGCATCTGACAAAGATTTTTAACTCATAACAATACAAGTTTCATGCCCCAACATAGTTATAGCGTTGAACATGTCGAATTTTGTGGCTGGAAATTAAGATTTGCGGACAGCATTAATTTTCTGTTACCATCTGAAGAAAACTGCTGCAGAATCGCATCGAATGCTTGTCGAAGCTTACGGTGAGCATGCTCTTGATAAATCACAGTGCTTTGCGTGCTTTAAAAAATTCAAAAGTGGCAATTTTGACGTGAGAAACGAAGAACGTGAGAGGCCATCGAAAAAGTTTGAAGACAGCGAATTGCAAGCATTGTTGGATGCTAAAACCTGGCGAAACTGTTAATACTGAATGCTACCGACAACAAACGATCGATTTGAATCAAGCTTTGCGTGAAAAACGACCAGAATATCAAAAAAAGGCAACACAAAGTGATTTTGCTTAATGATAATGCACCATCACACACAGCAAAACTGGTCAAGGAAACGATTGAGGCGTTTAGTTGGGAAATACTTTCGCATGCGGCTTACTCACCAGACTTGGCTCCGTCCGATTACCAATTATTTGCATCGATAGGACACGCACTTGCTGAGCAGCGCTTCACTTCTTACGAAAATGTAGGAAAATGGCTCGATGACTGGTTTGCCTCAAAAGAGCAACAGTTTTTTTGACGTGGCATCCACAAATTGCCACACAGGTGGGAAAAATGTATAATATAGCTAGTAATGAACAATACTTCGAATAAAATATTTTTCATCATTTTCATACAATAAACGTGAATTTTCTATACAAAAATTCCAGTTGCATATTTACATACCTGGTAGTATATAAATTATTAGATAGAAATGTGGCCAGCCATTATTTAAAAACGTAATTTTTTGTTAAAAGTTCGTTACCTTGGCTTGAAATTTTACCAGTATACTGGGATGTATTTTTTTTTTTTACTTAATTGTAGACGAAAATCGGTTGATTGTAAAGTATTCGGATTCGTGAAAGGAATACCTTGAAGAGCACGCGCGAGCGAGCAGAACAATAGTGATCGATCACGTATTTATTAACGCAGCAAATCAAAGTCCAAAATGTAAGAGTATAGATCAAGCTTTTCAACGTTTATAATGCAAAATCGATGCAATCTAATTGGTCCAACTCGTTAAAATATCGCGAGGTGATTTACTAGCCGGGATTACATAATTACACCTCACCGGTATATCCAGTTTTGCCGAGCATTTAAAAATATATATATTGTACGTGTAGTATAAAGCGCAGCGATCAACGATTTACAGCCTTTCACGCTATGAAAGGTTACTGCCATTCCCACGTAATTAGATACTTTATTGCAATAGAACGTTACTAATTAGCTCGTGAATCGAATACAATAGAATTCATCATTTTCGTAAAAAGAAAGTTGTGATAACAGTTTGCAAATGAAGTACTTATTGTTGAGGGATAAAATAATCCTCACCTGATTAATGAATAATTAATTCAGAATGATCAACGGATAGTGACGGATGCGCGGTCGAGGTGCAGCTTCTGCAATCTCCCATGCTAAGTCGCATTGGCCCGGGGCCAATACCTGGATGGATGACCAACTAGCACTGGCTAAAGCCCCGACTACTGAGAGGCAAGCATTTTTAATGAGTCTCCGATCATGGCGCTCCTAGAATCTGAAAAATATGAGCGATACAGATTTTCCACAGTTTCTCTGAGCCCTCGTGCAAATGCGACACAGTGTCCATGCAGGAATATTGTCATGGATCCAGTCCGATTCGGACTAGGATCCTGGTTTCTCAATCGAGATCCGGTCAGATATCGGATCGGGTCCGGGAGCGGAATGTAACGCTCGCGAATCGGATTCCAGCCAGGATACTAACCCGAAACTATTAAGGGGGAAAAACCCTTTATAATTTAAAAAAAAATCTTTTTTTTTCACATATTACGAAAGTATAATATTAGATGAAGTAAAAAGTTCTGAGCGTTTTTTCGCTTCAGTTCGACGATGAAATTAACATAGTTAGGATTATCCGATTTAGATCAAATATGCGCCGTTTTGTTCGATAACTTTTGTCCATTTTGAAGGCAATTTCATAATTCCGCGATTGAAGAAGTCCTCGTCCCTATTGGTAAAAAGACTTGACCAGCTCATTTTCACAAGCCTCTCTTGAGGCCAGTTTTGTACCATCAAGAAAATTTTGCAAATGCTCGAAAAGGTGATAATCGCTTGGTACCAGGCCTGGACTATACGGCGGGTGTGATAGAACCGCCCACCCAAGCTCTCGGAGCTTCTAGCGCGTCGTTAAAGATGTGTGCAGCCTGGCGTTGTCTTGATGGAACACAACAGCCTTCCTATTGGCCAATTCTGGCCGCTTCTGGTCGATCGCCTGCTTCAATCTGGTCAGTTGTTGACAGTAGAAGTCCGAATTGAGTGTATGGCCCGATAGGAGCAGCTCATAGTGGATGATTCCCTTCCAATCCAACCAAACTCCCAGCAAAACCTTCTTGGTCGTTAATCCGGGCTTGGTGATCGTTTGGGCCGGCTCACCGCGATTGGACCACGATCTTTTTCGACTGTTGTTCTCGTATGTGACCCATTTTTCATCGCCAGTCACCATCCGCTTCAAAAATGGGTCGATTTCATTACGTTTCAGCAAAGAATCGCAGGCATCAATTCGATTCAAAATGTTCTTTTGCGTCAATTCGTGTGGCATCCATACATCGAGCTTTTTCTTGAGACCAGCCTTATGCAAATGGTTCCAAACGGTTTTCTGGCTAATCTTCAGTTCCTGGGAAATGAAATAGGTGCTCACATGCCGGTCCGACTCGACGATTTCCATGATTTTATCGACATTTTCGACGATTGGCCTACCACAGCGTGTCTCATCTTCGACGTCCATATTACCAGAACGGAATCGTTGGAACCACCGCTTTGCTGTTGCATTCGATACTGCATTGGGTCCATAAACAGCACAAATTTTTTTGGCCGCCTGCTCCGCCTTTTCACCTAGGTCGTAGTAGTACTGAAGAATGTATCGAATTTTCTCTCACTTTACCTCCATTTTGGAACGCTGTAACACACAACTGGCTTCACCAAACACAAAACTGTCAAAGAACTTTTTTTTAAGCGTAATGTCACCTTTAAATCGCCGTATAGTATGACCAGATGCGATGTATACATCGTGAGATATGGGTCACTAAAGACATCTAGCAGAAAACGCTCAGAACTTTTTACTTCACCCAATATTTGTGCGGTCTTCTGTGGTTTTGAAAGGATCGAACGCAAGGTTTCAGAACACCGAACGACAAGTCTACGTGAGTTACATAATCTCTCAGAATGTCAGAGTTTACGATGGCAACTGATAAACAGCACATTCGGCACTGCATTTTATACGAATTCCTACAAGGAAAAAATGCTTCTAAAGCACCGGAATCAATTTGTAGTGTTGTTGGTGCCGACGTTGTATCTTATGAAACGTGTAATTATTGGTACAAACGTTTTAGAAGTGGTGATTTCGATCTTATTGACCAGCCGCGCCCTGGACAGGATATGAAGGGTGTGCTTTATTACGAACTCCTGGAAACTGGTCAGACGGTGACTGCGGAACGCTACAGCCGACAATTGAACAAACTGAGCGAAGAACTTGATCAGAAAAGGCTATTTATTGGGCAAGGAAGCAGGCAAGTCATACTGCTGCATGACAACGCTCGACCTCGCGTTGCTCGCGCGACTCAGAAGACCCTCTTGAACTTGGGATGGGAAGTTCTCCCGCACGCGACATATTCACCAGACTTGGCCCCATCCGACTACCATTTGTTCCGGTCAATGCAGCACGCCTTAGTGGATAAACAGTTCCAAACACTGGACGATGTGCGTAAATTCGTCGATGACTTTATCGCCTCGAAGCCTGCAAGTTTCTTTCGCGAAGGCATTCGTATGTTATCTGAGAGATGGCGCAAGGTCATAGAAAACGATGGACAATATTTCCAAGATTAAGTTCGTTGTTCTCTATTTTTTTATATTAAATAAATTTCCTGAAAAATCTGTAAAAATTAAGTCATCCGCCTAATAATTCGAAAATTCTGTTCTTTCTTCATTGAAAGTAATATTGATAAGTTTATTAAAAAATAATAAATAAATAATTCAATCTACTTAATGTAAGTATGACATTGTTGCAATGTTAATCAAATTATTTTTGTTGATTATAATTTAGAAAAATTATCGTTTGATATAACAGGCCGTATTGAAATTCATTTAATTGTAATTTTTTTATTTTCACTCTTGTTATGTGTTTTACTTTATCTTATCATGGCCTCGTCGGCTTATGCGATTTTGGGCGACTTGAGCGACCCAAGCTATCACTTGTTTCGCGTGCTACCAACAATTTGAATAATGAAACCTTCACGCCCCTGGACGTCCTCAAAAACCATGACTGCTTTTCCCAAAGATCTCAGGACTTCTATGAAAGAAGGATAATGAAGCTTGTGGAGAGAAGGCAGAAAGTCATTGAACAGAATGGAACATATTTAATTGATTATAATCACCTTTTTTTTTGGAAATATTTTGCGTTTGAAATTTACTCGATTTTCGCTACGGAATTATGCATAGACCCAATACATCGTGAACACTCTGAGCAGAATGAGTTGCAATAACGCGCATATTAGGCACCGAATGTTTTTCGCGTTCGAATTTCAAAATAATACTTCCGACACTAAAGAGATGGTTTGCCAGACACTATGAACAGATGCTGTATCCATCAGTAGCATGAAGAAATGCTTTCAAAGGTTTCGGGGTGGAAATTTCGACCTCGAGGATGACGAGAGAGCAGAACGACCAACGAATTTTAAGACGTGGATTTGGAGCAATTACTGGACGTAGATCCTTGCCAAAGCCAATCGGGGCTTGCTACCCGGTGTATTCGCCAGACTTGGCTCCATCGGATTTTCACTTGTTCCGATCGCTCCAACATCATTTGGCTGACAGCCACTTCGAAACGTTCGATGAAGTAAAAAATTCCATTACCGACTTTATCGACTCAAAACCATCATCTTTTTACCGCCAAGAAATTCGTAATCTGTCTGACAGGGGGGGGGGGGGATGTGTGGAATTAAACGGAGATTACTTTCCCGATTAAAATGTATTGGGACGTTAAATAAGTTCTAGCTGTTTTCCAAAAGATGGCGTTACCAAAACTGCGTGCGTGTAGTTTATGATGGTAACGGATCTATAAAGAAGTACTATAAGAAAGCTTGAAATTCAGTGTATGTCATTTCGCCGAAGTGTTAACAACTTTTTTTTTCATAGTGTTAAACATATCAAATTTCGTGCCGAAAAAGAGTATTTGCAGAGAATTTTACTGCACTATTTTAATAAAAAAAAATATGCAGCTAAAGCACACAGAATTCTTGTTGAAACTTACGGCGACCATGCCCTGTCGGAAACGACATGCAGAGATTGGTTTAGATGCTTCAAAAATAATGATTTTGATGTTGAAGATAAAGAACGCTCTGACGGGCCGAGAAAGTTTGAAGACGAAGAATTGAAGGCATTATTTCGATATTTTTCGATTTTTCGACTATTTTCATACTTTGCGTGACTAGAATGACCTTGTGTTGTAGGTCGCTGAATTCGTTTTAAAATCGGTAATAATGTCATCGAAAAAAAAATACATGGTTCCATTTAAAAAAGTGGAGTTGACCTTGACGTAGCTTCAGCGCCTCCACCGATAAAAAAATAGGGTGGTCCAGTATGACGGCCTTCTCGAACACTGAAACTTTTGTCTGAAACTTTTTTGGATATGATCAATAGTTTGAGTGCTATTGCTCTGTAACACTTTATGTGCCTCACCCTGTATAACATTTTGAATAAAATAATTTATTTATTATTTTAAAAAAAAATAGAGAAAATATGCGTTTTTTGGCTTCGAATCCCACGTAACCCCTTAATGAAAATTGATTTCGAACAAAATATTTATTCCCATGCAGTTACCTCATTATTATCAAGGCAAAATTTTAGTGGTTTTAATTATAATTATGAATCCAGTTACTTAGTAATATAAACGATAGGGACCACAATCCTTAAATAGCTATATGTTTTATGAATTCGGCATTTATTAATTTACTTCATCATTAATAATTGTTATAATAATACGGAAATAATTATTTTTCCTCATCAGTGCAAATTCCCCATCAATTGGTTATTGCAATATTATTATTTTGTCGGCTGAAATTTAATTAATCTGTGATAAGCATAACATTGAAATGCAACACGTACGCGTTCGATATCGTTCAGCATTTTTCGTTAACACTTGCAGTTATTTTTCACCTGTCGGTAAAGAAGATATTCTCTCTGACTGAATTTAGCAGTAAACGAGAACTCTATTACCATCATAGGATTGTATCAATCTAAGATACATATTTATTCTCTTTCCTTCAATTCCGATCATCAATAACGTACGTCTATGAATAAACAAACTCATCGTCTTACTAGCGGAGATTGGCCAATCTAATGGAATCTCTATGATCGATCATCAACAATACATTACAATAACTGTCTTGGATTTTGCTCACGCTAACGTTAAGGCCAACTGTCACACCGACCGAGCGGCCACGAGTGCGAGAGAGATAGCTGATTTGCAGATTCCCAATGATTTCTGAAACGGTTGATTTTTGGGAAAAAAAGAAAAGAAACACGTTCCGCTCTGTTGAACGACGAACAACCGCTTTCTCTTCTTTTGCCCGAAATATGATCCGTCTAGGAGAAAACTTGGCAGTAGGATTTTTACCGACTGGACGTGTGACACATTGCCTTAAGGCCATGTGTCACACGTTCAGTCGGTAAAAATCCTACTGTCAAGTTTTCTCCTAGACGGATCATAATATTCGGTGAAGTAAAAAGTTCTGAACGTTTTCCGCTAGATGTCTTTAGTGAGCCATATTTCACGATGTATACATTGCGTCGGCTCATACTATACGGCGATTGAAAGATGACATTACGCTTCAAAAAAAGTTCTATGACAGTTTTGTGTTTGGTGAAGCCAGTTGTGTGTTACAGCGTTCCAAAATGGAGGTTAAAAAAAGAGAAAGTTCGATACATTCTTCAGTACCACTACGACCAAGGTGAAAAGGCAGAGCAGGCGGCCAAAAAAATTTGTGCTGTTTATGGACCTAATACAGTATCGAATGCAACAGCAAAGCGGTGATTCCAACGATTCCGTTCTGGTAATATGGACGTCGAAGATGAGGCACGCTCTGGTAAGCCAATCGACGAAAATGTCGATAAAATCATGGAAATCGTCGAGTCGGACCGGCATGTGAGCACTTATTCCATTGCCCAGGAACTGAAGATTAGCCAGAAAACCGCTTGGAACCATTTGCATAAGGCTGGTCTCAAGAAGAAGCTCGATGTATGAGTGCCACACGAATTGACGCAAAAGAACCTTTTGGACCGACTTGATGCCTGCGATTCTTTGCTGAAACGTAACGAAATCGGCCCATTTTTAAAGCGGATGGTGACTGGCGATGAAAAATGGGTCACATACGAGAACAACAGCCGAAAAAGATCGTGGTCCAATCGCGGTGAGCCGGCCCAAACGATCGCCAAGCCCGGATTAACGGCCAAGAAGGTTTTGCTATGTGTTTGGTGGGATTGGAAGGGAATCATCCACTATGAGCTGCTCCCATCGGGCCAAACACTCAATTCGGACGTCTACTGTCAACAACTGACCAGATTGAAGCAGACGATCGACCAGAGGCGGTCAGAATTGGCAAATAGGAAGGGTGTTGTATTCCATCAAGACAACGCCAGGCCGCACACATCTTTAACGACGCGCCAGAAGCTCCGAGAGCTTGGATGGTTGGTTCTATCTCACCCGCCGTATAGTCAAGACCTAGCACCAAGCGATTATCACCTTTTCAAGCATTCGCAAAATTTTCTTGATGGTACAAAACTGGCCTCAAGAGAGGCTTGTGAAAATGAGCTGGTCAAGTTTTTTACCAATAGGGACGAGGAATTCTTCAATCGCGGAATTATGAAATTGCCTTCAAAATGGACAAAAGTTATCGAACAAAACGGCGCATATTTGATCTATTAGGATAATCCTAACTATGTTAATTTCATCGTCGAAATAAAGCGAAAAAACGCTCAGAACTTTTTACTTCATCTAATATTTTGGGCAAAAGAAGAGAAAGCCGTTCCGCTTTCTTTCGTTTTCGAAAGAGAGCGGAACGTGTTTCTTTTCTTTCTTCCCAAAGATCAACCGTTTCCGAAATCATTGGGAATCTGCAACTCAGGTATCGCTCTCGCACTCATGGCCGCTCGGTCGGTATGACACTTGGCCTTAAAGTAGTAGTCTCGCCACAGTCACGTTGAAAAGTTCATTCTCCGCTCAATCGATGAAAGCTTCGAAATATTGCGAAATATCCTTATAATGTAGGTTATACATCTTATCGGGACGTAAAAACTTGTAATAATGAAAACGTCTAATATAATGTTTAACTAACCCTCACTTTTGTATCAGACTATCCATTCCGGCTATTAATCCGTAGATACTCTGCGTATACAGATATGCACACACTTCTGTAATGTAGTTCTAGTCTGCTCCAGTCGATTCGTGGCGCTAGCGTCGCTGAACATTGCTTAATTAAAATCAGGGGCTGGCACGGCCTATCCCCTATTGTGTATAAAAATGCTATGCTTTTTGACCCCTTATTTTAGTTCTACCTGTGGCGCTAGTAGTTACCTTACAATATTCCAATTGCGCAGGCGCGATGCCCGCATGACGTACAAAACCACCATTTTGACTTTTGGAGGTTAAACCGCGGTACGGAATTGATGAAATTGTTCGTAACCGTGCACTAATACCGTGTATTGTGCCCAATTGTACCTCAGGGTACCCGCAAAATATTGAAAAGGTGCATTTTTTCAACGTACCAGCCGATACGGGCATTCAAAGACTATGGAAAGAGGCTATAAATAATGACAATGTGAAAGCTGGACGAGTATACAAACATAAGTATGTCAGTACACAACCGTGGAGGTACGTATGGACAATATAATTATTTATCGCCAAATAATCGGTTCTTGAAAATATTATTAGTGAATAAGTTTTCAAACGTGTTTCAGTTCTCGTTATATGAGCATATAATGAAAGCTGGAGCTCTATTTTTAAATTGAGTAATGACCTTTTGAGAAATTTATAATTTGGTACCAAATAGTTTCGTTATCATATTTATCTTCATGATTGTTTGTTGTCACGATCATTAGTCAATAGACTAATAGTCTATCGAGAATTAATGAATAATAGATAAATTAATAAAACAATAATGGTAGCATAACAAATGGTGTGTGTATATATTTATACCATATAACACCATCAATGTATATGATGGTGTTATATGGGTATTGCTCGATTATATGTGTGCGTGTGTATATACAGGGTGAGGCACATAAAGTGTTACAGAGCAATAGCACTCAAACTATTGATCATATCCAAAAATGTTTCAGACAAAAGTTTCAGTGTTCGAGAAGGCCGTCATACTGGACCACCCTATTTTTTTATCGGTAGAGGCGCTGAAGCTACGTCAAGGTCAACTCCACTTTATTAAATTGAACCATGTATTTTTTTTCGCCTGACATTATTACCGATTTTAAGACGAATTCAGCGACCTACAACACAAGGTCATTCTATTCACGCAAAGTATGAAAATAGTCGAAAAATCGAAAAATATCGGAATAATCACTTTCAGAGGATCCACTAACCTTGGTTTGGGTCTACCTACAGAAGATGCTCGAAGTGATGACCCTCGACTTGTAAGCACTTGTTAATTCGCTGATGAAAAGACCGTCTAACTTCAGCCAACATTTGTGGTGTAATTTCCGTACATGCTCGGCGTATTCTTTCTTTCATGTTGTCAGGCGTGGTCAGGCGTGTTTACAAGTGTTTACAAGTCGAGGGTCATCACTTCGAGCATCTTCTGTAGGTAGACCCAAACCAAGGTTGGTGGATCCTTTGAAAGTGATTATTCCGATATTTTTTGATTTTTCGACAATTTTGATACTTTGCGTGACTAGAATGACCTTGTGTTGTAGGTCGCTGAATTCGTCTTAAAATCGGTAATAATGTCAGGTGAAAAAAAATACATGGTTCCATTAAAAAAAAGTGGAGTTGACCTTGACGTAGCTGCAGCGCCTCCACCGATAAAAAAAAATAGGGTGGTCCAGTATGACGGCCTTCTCGAACACTGAAACTTTTGTCTGAAACATTTTTGGATATGATCAATAGTTTGAGTGCTATTGCTCTGTAACACTTTATGTGCCTCACCCTGTATACATAGCTCTTGCGCGCGCATCAGCTTTGTAAGGGTGCAACTAGCGCTGCGAGTGGCAGAGTAGGACACTAAAAAAAGCAGTCATTTTTCATAGCAAAAATATCAATCCGTGCCAGCCCTCTGATTAAAATCGCTATATCTCTGAAACTAAACGGTCCAAACCAGCCCCCTGGCACTGCTGGGTCTACCGTGTCCCCGTTATTGTCGCCACGTAAACTAACCCACCATGCGGCGCTAGTAGTCGCCCGCATGACCCCCACTCCAGTCGCGCAGCGTCTGTATAATTTGCATTCGACGCGTTTGGATAATTCATTATTTAGATTAGAATTTAAAAGTATACGTGTATATAGGGAGGGAAGCAATATTTACACTTGTTAAAATATGATGCATTATAAAAATATTTATTGAACGAAATAAACAGATAACATTATTTTTTTTTTAAATAATGGACTAGTCACGTTGTACAATGTTTTGCAATTTTTTTCTTGTCGAGATTGCTTTTTTTTTGTTCTGCATTGAGACGTGCAGAATATTGCTGCATCCGCTTCTGGATCTTTTGGTACATTGAAAAAATGCGATTTTTCCTTGTTTGATTGATAACCTGACGTGCAGCCAAGGACCACGCACGCAGGCATTCTTAAATATAAGCACAAAAACCACAAAAATTGTTTTTTATTTTATCGCTACACTAAAATTGTTTATTATTTCATTACTTTTTAATACCACACTACGATTTTTTTATTCGAGAACGACAAATCGAGAAAACGAAAAAAAATATCCACTTGGTCCACGCGACGAAAAAGATGACGAAATAATACGGAGAGGCGCTTTGCGGAGTGGGGGTCATGCGGGCGACTACTAGCGCCGCATGGTGGGTTAGTTTACGTGGCGACAATAACGGGGACACGTTACGTTAGGAGAATTTATCCCAGTGTCAGCCCCCTGGTCCAAACTCATCTTTAATTCAGAAGTAAAGAACAAAAAACTGTAGAAAAGTTTCGAAGTTATTGCGTGAAAAGTGAAATTTTCCACTGCTCCCCATAAAAACACGTGTAAAACCATGAAATCTTTGATTGCCAACATCTCAAAAAACAGAACGGTGAATCCTTTTGAAATTTTGCAGATAATCATTTTATAGTGTCCTGAATGTACAACGGCCGTACACGATATGTACCGCACGTATCGATATGTACATAGTCATTACTATACCTATCGTCGATAAGTGTGTGGTCCATCGCGTTACGTTTTTTCACCACCAGTTGGCGAAGCGTCGCTTCGTTGCAGCACAGCACGACACAACATATTTTCGTAAGTACGCGTCGAACGAGAGCGCGTGGAAGCGTTCCTTTTTTTTCTTCTCAAACCTAAGCCCTCTCCCCTCCCTGCCAGTCGCCCCCCTCCCTCCACTACGTCGCACAGACCGTTTCGCTCTCGTAATCGCGGCGCGAGCCCTTGGCAAAAGGCAAATGGCCGCCGTCTCGTACTACACACGTTCGTGTTACTCCTGCACTTTTCTCCAACGATGTGATCACGTTATATCCGAAAAAGTGCCAATATGCCACTCGCGACGCGTGAAAAACGACGACTAGAGTGGCCGTGTATGCGATAGGCACGAAACAATCGATGGTACGAATAGCGTCGCGTTAAAACACAGTGTTGAGTGCGATAAAGCGAGTAGCCAAAGGAAAAAAAAAAAAAAAAAAAAGGAAAAGTGTTTTCCAACGTGCGTGATGTGAAGGTGGCCCCCCGATTAGCCCATGTGCGCCCGTGTCGCATTTTATTTATTTATATTATTTTTCGTTCCTTCGTTATTCCCGACGAAAACAAACAAAACAAAAAAAAACAACTTGCCAGTGCCTGTTGGTTTACGCGCGGGTTTGTCCCTGTTTTATTATTTTTTCATGGAATATAGTCCGTAATTTACGCGCCCTCGAATAAGAAGAAACGACGTGTTGTGAGTTCGCGCCTTGGTCACAAAAGCCGTTGCAAGAGGCGCGGGGCGGGGGGGGGGGGCCATGAGCATCGTGTTCGAGGAAGCACCGGTGAGTGTTATGAAAGCCGTGTCGGACGATAATTTGGGTGCGAATGAGGTTAAAAAGTCGCATAATCTCGTGAGAGCTGGTATCACAACGAGAAGAAACGAGCGTGAAACCTTAACCTTGAAGCGCACGTTTACACTGCCGAAAAATCCATTTCAAAGCGCAGCGACGAGAATGTCGAGGAGGCGTGTCTCCTCGAAACAGTGGAATCGCGGCGAGCACAACAATACGAGTATCAGAGAAAATTCTCGCTCAAATATACAAAACGACATGAATTCTGGTACAATCGCAGCACCGGCCAATCCCCAAACTAGCCTAACGGGCGATAAGAGCGAGAAGAAAGTTTTTCGTCGGCCCTCATGGAAGAAATTCTTCAACAAAATGGTACAGCACATGTCCAACGTCGGCGTACAGACTAAAGCAGCGACCAGAAGCGATCTCGCTTCCAGCCTCAACGACGTTAGAGTACCGCCGCCGAGACCGGCTCATGTACCGCCGGATCGTGTGCCCGGCGTCATCGGTCTTAGAAATCACGGCAATACGTGTTTCATGAACGCCGTCCTACAGTGTCTCTCGCACACGGACATACTAGCGGAATACTTCGTACTGGACGCCTACAAAATCGACTTGTCCAGAAGGAACAAGCTCAATTCCAAGAAGTACGGCACCAAGGGCGAAATAACCGAACAACTTGCGCTTCTACTCAAAGCTATATGGAGCTGCCAGTACGATCCTGAAATGAGCACCGCGTTTAAAAGCGTCGTTGACAAGTACGGCAGCCAGTACAGGGGAAATCTTCAACACGACGCTCAGGAATTTCTACTGTGGCTGCTCGACAAGGTACACGAGGATCTCAATCAGGCTACCAAGAAGAAGTACAAAATTATTAAGGTACGTTCCTTAAGGACATGTACAAGGTCAACATAACCTCACAAATTGTCCAACCCAGTTTTCCCATAAATGGTTGAGGTTTTTGAGGAAAAACAAAGCATCGGGCTGTGGAGAATATCCTGACAGGGCTTGACGATTTTCTTTTGCCCAAAAAATTATTCATCTGTGAGAAATCTCGGTTCGAAAATTTTAGCTATCTCTCTGGCACTCATATGTCACGTGTTACACCTACTTTGCCTTAACGCCAATTTCCAATACTGTGGAAGTTTGCATCGTTGGGACGCAACGAAATTCCTTTATGTTTTTTCATTTCTTTAATTCGATTACTATCTAAACTCTCTTCTTTCTCGGGCTTAGGTTAGCGATTCGTAATAAGATGCGTGAAAAATATTTCAATGATATTTGTAGTGTAGGCAAACAAAAATGAGGTTATGAGGAGAAGAAGAAAACATTTAGTTACATTCCAATGATGCAAACTTCAATACCGTGCGTTTCATCGCTCCAAGCACACGCTGTAAACTGTTGCTTGTCATGGAAAAACCTTATGATAATGGAGTTTACATCGTTGCAAATTGATTTTTCTAAATTCCTTAAATCTCAGCAGATTTTGCTAACAAAAATGCCTCAACCATTTTTTAAGATTTTTTTTTTAGCAATCTAAAATATAAATTTATAATAAAAAATCTATAATATTAAAAATGCAATGAAAAAAATTGTTTCAACCCATCATCCTGGGTAGAATCGACCCATCGATCATTTTTTTGCGTAAATATATAATAGTTTCCAGCTTCGAATGGGACTGTATTCATGGCGTTGAAGTTTGCATCGGAATGGAACGAAAATGATTTTTTTCTATTTTCTAAATTTTCTTTGCAAGTTTTGGGCTACAAAAGTCATGCCAACATGTTTTATTATTGTCATTTGGCAATCTAAAACAAATTTGCAAAATATAATTTCAGATAATGAAAATTAGATATTGAAAAGAATTTGTGTTGCATTCCAACGATGCAAACTTCAATCCCATCTGTATTCACCATCTTACCTTGAGTTTGAAGTATCCTCATACCATAAAATTGACCTTCACATGTCGGAATAAATACCTTTTTTCCAACGCGCACTATGCTACTATTTTTCCCCAAAAGTAGCATATCTAAGGAGTATCACGTCCAAATTTTAGGTATAAATGTTGAAAATTCATGGAACTATGATTTTTTGAGCGGAAAAAGTATCTTTTTTGCGTTTTCACCTCTCTATGAATTTTTTTTAACATGTCGCCATTTTATTTCTTATAAATAAATTTTTCGTACATCATCTAGAAAGTTCGAGGCATGTTCTGTAATTTTTTGAACCACTTCGGACTAATAGTTTGGTCGCAATACTTTTTTGAAAACTGACTGGGTAGAATCGACCCAAGTGTGACCACCGCGATTGAATTTGGATGTGTGCCCACGAAGGATTAATTGTTATGATTTTGAAGTTTGCGTCGTTGGAACGCAACGAAATGGTTTTTTTTTTCTAATTGCACATATTTTTTTGCGGTTTGAGGCTAGGCTAAATATTTTTTTTTTATTCTCAGAGACCTGCAACCTAACTCTGAAGAAAAATATTTCGGACAATAATAAAAATGGAGAAAAAAAAAGAAATAAAAAAGAATCTCCGTTGCATTGCAACGATGCAAACTTCAACAGCATTAATTGTTCAATTTTTTTTTACTGCGAAGATCACTCAAACGTTTTTAGGCGTTACGTGGGTTTCGAAGCCAAAAAAAAGCATATTTTCTCTATTTTTAAAAAAATATAATCTATAAATTATTTTATTCAAAACGTTAAGCACATGTTAAGCACAAGAGCAACATTTCGACAATATTGAAAAAAAATTTCATCCAAAAATTTGGGAAATTCAGCCAGTGGGACCTGGTTTCCGGAGACCCCTCAAAAAAAAAAGTGTCCTCGTGGTGGTCATGATAACTCATGATAGCTTCATCAGAAATTCAAAAACCAATTTTTATTTTGTTAGTAGTTAAGTATAGCTCGTTATTGAAGGAAGGTTAAAAAAAAATTTAATTTGAATTTTTGGTAGAGTTGTATGCAAAATAGTTTAATTTTTGGTACAATTTACACTACGTATAGCCTTGTAAAATTAGTTGTAATCGAACAAAAAACCCTTCGTTCAATCACCAGTCAACGCTATTTTGAAGAGATGTGCAAAATTTCAATAAGATCGGTGCATTAGTTTTTGAGAAATTGTAATTTGCAAAAAATACGGCTTCGGATAAGCATAAAAATAAATGACGATGTTTGGATCGTTCGAATGCAACGAAAGTTAATTCTTTTTTAACGCTCAATTTGTTTTGGCCCCTTTAGGCGGTGAAAATCACCCACACACACACGTGTTTACGTATCCAGATTAGAGATTCACCTTAATTTTAAAAAAAGGCTCTTAATAATAAACATAGAAGAAATGAAAAATAAGAATAAATATTGCATTTCAACGATGCAAACTTCAATGTCAAAAGCCTCCGACTGTTCTTGAATTTTTTGAAGCACGCGCATAGTAGCTGGTCAACAGTTACACCACAAAAAGCTTCACGTGTCACCATTTCGATTACAAATAAGTCGTATTATAGTAATGAAAATAGGTGTGAATGAAATTAATTGATTGCGTACTCCGCAATCTATAAAATATTATGAGTATCAGGTTTTTTTTAACAGCTATCGACTGGAAGGTAAAGTTTCGAACGTAACCTGAAAATTGTATATAAACATAGAAAATTTGTAGTTTCCCAATGAATTATGTGCAATAAACACTTGTAGTGATATTGAAATTTGCATCGTTGGAACGCAACAAAAATTTCATATCCCATTTTTTTGGCACATTTAGCATTCCAAAATCCTTTAAACGTTTTTCAGGATTCTTATTAGAGATGTTGGCCTGAATATGTGAGAAAAGACTTTGGACGATAATGAAAATGAGGAAATTAAGTAGAAAAAAAAGTTTGGTCGCATTCCAACGATGCAAACTTCAACATCGTACACTTGCAATGATCTTGAAGTTTGCATCGTTGGAATACAACGAAAGTTAACTCGTTTTTTTCCAACGATTTAGAGTACGAAAATTACTCGAATGGTTTTTCATATCCTTATAAAAGATCTACGAGCTTGAGGAGTTTCGAGACTAAAATCTAAATGCTTGTTGACGATTAAAATTAAATGAGGTTGAATTTTGCATCGTTGGAATGCAATGAAAATTAATTTTTCTTAATTCCTTCAATTTCTTTCTGCAGATTTTGGCAAGAAAAATTCATCAACCATTTTTTTATTTATTTTTATTGAGCATTCTGCAATATAAATCTATTACACAAAATATCTTCTATAATAATGAAAATATGGAAAAGAAAATGAAAAAAAAGAGCTTTCGTTGCGTTCGAACAATGCAAACTTCAACACCATGAAATTTATATCGCTGAGAGATTAATTGAGGATGCATTGAGGGTCCAAAAATCAATTGGTTTCACAACATAGTTTAGGAGATTTTTAATGTTCACGTTGAACCTTTATCCAGTTGGCAATATACACGACACCTCGTAAACACCAATTATAGAGATGGTAGGACAAAATTAATACATAGATTTAGATTTTTTTAAACTGAGCAAACCGTGATTATAGCATTAGGAATATCGTGTTAAATAATCAAGTGGTTTCTCTACTTCGTTCATTAATAATACTCGAAAAAAGATATAAATTTTGACCTCGAAGGTACTTTTCTAGACGCGGTTGAAAAAAAATGACGCATATATTGACAACATTTTTTTTTACAGATCATTTATGCACATGGTTAAGTATATGTAAAAAAAACGTAATTACAGAAATATTAACAAATGGCGGAGATATAACATAATAAAGCAATGTATTTTTTTTACGCGCGCGTTGATGGTGAAAGTTCTCGGCATCGATGTGGGTGTCTGAAAAAAAAATGAACATATTTATAATTGCATAATGAATGTATCTTCAGTGTGAACCAACAATATTATTTTTTTTAAATTATTATAATAAAAATTCGAAACTTAAAACTTTTTTACTCAATTTTCTGTCAGTATTTTATTTTTTATATTTTTTTTGTGTCATTGAAATGTTTGTTTCTGTGGTTCACACGATAGGTGATGATACTAAGAATATGTTGTAAAAATTTCAAAGCGATCGGAACCTTCGTTCAAGAGTTAGAACTTTCACAAGATTCAAAAAAGTGAATCGTGAAAAACCGGCTTTGAAGTTGGCGGTCGGGCGCGCCGCGCGGTATCTATTATAAATGCAATCTTACCTTATTTAATAGCATCCTGCGCTATATGTGGGGCCTTCCTCGGCATCTAAAACGTCTCCAGCATGTTTTTTGTCGTTTCTGGCGGCAATCCTTGCTTCCTTTGTTGCCTTTTCAGATTGAATTCCAGTGGCAGTAAGGCGGCAGCTGCCTGCTTCCAAGAAAATAAAACTTTTTACGCTCTAAATGCTGTAACTTTAACAATTTTTGGAATTTTTCAATTCTGTAAAGCTTAAAATATTCCTAACCGTTCAGGCCAATGGAATAAAAAATTTAAAAAAATGAAAAATTTTGAAATTTGTCGCGTATATAAAGCCTTAACGCTCCTTGTAGGTTAAACATGACGACACCGCGTTAACTGGCTCTGTCGACTGAGCCAATCACAGCCAAGCATTGATTGGCGGGTATTTCAAAATCGGCGGGTGTTTAAAACCTAAATAGTATTACAGCATTTGAACTTTATAATAAAATGTATTTATTCCGTCCCCTCGACATCTTTAACGTTTTCTCGACTTTGCCGAAACAAAAACTCTTTACCAAAGGTTGTACGTTTTTCGCCATGTCGTGCCAATGGCAGAAACCGCCGCTGTTGCCAAGTCTATCGGTTGGTTTTTCTTGAATAAAATGGCAACATACAGTCGAGGCTCGATATAACGAATCTCTAGGGAAGACCAAAAAAGTTCGTTATATCGAGTTTTTGTTATATTGAGGTTTCGTTATTCCGAGGTCATGTTCCAAAAAAATCGTTATATTGAGGTTTTAATTTTAAAAAATACAAATAAAAATTGCTCTAATTTAAACGTTTGTTTCTTTTTAAAAAAGTATATTAGTACTATTTTTTTTTAAAGAAAGATTTAAATTAGAGCAATGTTTACAAGCAATTAGCAATTGAGTTGTTAAAAAAAAGTTCGATTTTTTTTAGAATTGATCTTTTGTGATATTAAAACCGAATGTCAAAAGGGTTTTTCTTCGAAATAAATCTAAAGATAATTAATTATCTTAATTATTTTTATATCACGATAATTCAAGTTGTAGATGTTGGCGCGAAATGTCACGCTATCCGCGCTGGCGCTTGTGACGTCACCGCTCGAACGCGACCGAAGAAGCTAGGTATACGGCTTACACGCGAGTGTATACAAAAGTAAAACTTTGTGTCATTTTACATCTAAAAATCTCGAGCATTCTGAAAAAGTCGAAATATAGTTTAATTTTCGTGCAACGATGTGTGAAAGTGGATTCGTGAAAGCACATTCGAGTAATTTACCGATCGTGGATAACTGAAAACTTTTAGGTTAAGAGAGGCTTAATAAATTGCGTCAGTTATTGTCACTACGTATCATAAGCATTTTGATAAAGACGTATTTAAAAAAAAAAATATTTCAATACAGTTTATGTTATAACACGTTTACACTGACATCAAAGGGGTATTCACAGCAAAAATAAGTGGACGATGATTTCGGGTTGACACGTCGTGCTGCATCGAACCACAGATTTCGACGTTTTATGTTTTGTGGCACATTCAGAAATACCTATTAGGGACACTTTTCGTCGTATTTATACAAAGAGGAACGAAACAAGGCTTATACGATTTTGTCGTTGCCATCGTTGACAGAATACTCGTATCACACGAGTAGTTCGTATAGTGGCGTTCGAGCGGTGACGTCACAGAGCGCTCGGGTAACTTCGGATGCTCTCGGTGCGTTTTTGCCCAGCCGAACAGAACAAACATTTCAAAGTGCTATATCATTGTTAATTGTTGAAAAAAAAAAAAGAAAAATACTTTGCTTTAAAAACCGCACATGATCGTTACAATGAAAAAAAAATCATTTGATGACCCAATTAGAGCATAATGTCTATAACATATTATTTTTAACAGCCGATTATTTAAAAATTAAACTAATATTTTGTTGAATTTTTAAAGTTTACAAGTCTAGACAGGCTCCATAGAAGCAGTTAGGTGGAGAAGGGAACGAAAGGAAGAGAATTCGTTTACCGAAGTCTTCTTTATACAAAGGTTTTGTTCACAAAAATTCCTTGTATAGAGGTTAAGGGCCCTGAAAACAAATTCGTTATATCTACACTGAGAGAAACAATATTATGAGTTGGAAATTGCCCAACAATAATTAATGTTTAGATAAAATTTTATTCGCAATAAATTGCCAGTCTGGCGAAAATTCATTGTTTTTTTCATCCCCACTCTCGCAGCCCACGAACGTTATCAAAACCAATCTATGAAAAAAATGTATATAGGTTGTAATAAAAATGAAGAAATAAGAAATAATTAAAAAGAACTTTCGTTGCATTTCAACGATGCAAACATCAACGTCATTGCGAATGATTTATTTTCGCACGTAAGTGACGGTCATCACTGTGTTTTTGGCTGTCGTTTTCACGACTTAGTATGAATAATAAATCATTGGTCCTGAATTAATAGCGACTATATCTCGCTTCGGAGTGAGTTCTCTGCTCGCAGCTGTTTTTGGACACAAAATTCTTATTGAAACTTTTGGTAACCGCTATTTTTCCGGTGCCACGTTTAATCTCGAAACTTCCGGTCAACGCCCTTTCTATGCCTGAAAAAAAAAACACGTATCTTATTTCGATGTTTTCGATCCACAAACATCTTTGAAAACGTATTCTAATATTTTTCGTGTTCTATATATAGTCTTTAGAAATGTAAATTAGCTTACAGCAGCTTTTTTTTTCATCTACCTGTCGGAATATTTGGAGAAAATATTGGTGCGGTTTGAAAGTGAAATATGCTCTGGTATAACGCACAATGGTTTATGCCTATGTAGGTCGTTTAAATATTCAGCTGTCGAATGTGTGTTCTGTGCTCGTAAAACGTATCGAAGGTCTGGTTAATCGTCGATGAATCAATGTGAATCGATCGAAGCAATCAGATCGTAATGTTAAATTCCGACACTGGGAATTTACAATTCTATTTTGACAATTGTCGAGAATAATAATGTGTGGAATTATTGAAAAAAAAAGGATAAAGAAAGCTCCGAGGAATTATTAGCGCCATCGATAATATCTTTGAAACTTAAGGTAGTAGTCTCGCCAAGGCGTTTTTCTATAGATTTTTTCTAAAATTATTTTGAGGACTCATTCTGGACACTATTAAATGATTACCGTCAAAATTTCAAAAGGATTCACCGTTCCGTTTTCGAGATAGTGGCAATCAAAGATTTCATGGTTTTTACACGTGTTCTTATGGGGAGCAGTGGAAAATTGCACATTTCACGCAATAACTTCGAAACTTTTCTAAATATTTCTTTAATTATAAAATAATCCGCTTTTAAAAATAATATGTTATATACATTATGCTCGAATTTCTAATTGCTTGTAAAAATTGCGCTAATTTAAACCTTTCTTTAAAAAATATCCATATATTTATAGTACTCGTATATTTTTTTTTTAAGAAAGAAAGGTTTAAAGTAGAGCAATTTTTATTTGTCTTTTTTTGGAACATGACTGCGATATAACGAAACCTCAATATAACGAAAACTCGGTATAACGAACTTTTTTGCTCTCTCCTAGAGATTCGTTATATCGAGGCTCGACTGTACAATGAGAGAGAAAAATGCTATCGCACAATCGATCCCAAAAACTTCAGACGCTCGAAAATAGTGTATTTGCTAAGATTACTCCGTTGAGTGTATTTACCCGACGAATTAATGGTGTTTGATTTTTTTTTTTCGGGCGAGACTCAGTTTCCTAAATTCGACAAAATGTCCGTAAACCTCGTAATTTCCTTAATTCCTGGCGCCATACATCGTTTTATTTCGATTGTGAATTCAAACGCGCAGATAAATAGCTCTCCGGCATAGGTATGACGTACAGCTAAATTATTTTGGCGAAGCAGTACTTTCCCTTCTTCTTTTTAAGGAGGTTGCTCAGTTATCGCGTAATAATGAGACTTTGCTGAAATTTATTGAGGATATTTGCGAACAGGTATTACGACTCCGTGCAAAATTTCAAGTCATTCGTCTGCATGATTGTTGAGCAATTAATTATTGAATTTAGACTCTTATACACGGGCGACATAGCAAAAGCTATACGATAATTCTGATACGACTCTTGCAACATAATAAAAATGATGAAAATTGAATACAAATAGGCGGAAGAAATTCTTGACATATTTATGAACGATTTCAACAAAAAGTGAAGCGTTTTGTCTGCCTCGTTATCGAGATATTTTCGAAACAAAACAGAAAATTGTAGCTGATTTGCGTAAAACGATAAAGCGCGCTACGACACGTGGCAACGTTGCTGTCAAATCGGCCATCTTGAATAGGCGCCACAATTTGAAACGCACAAAGTATTGCTTCCTCGTTGTAAATTTCTTACCACGGTTTCATAAAGATTATTATTATTCATAAAGAATATATTTAAATATTTTTTACCACTATTGTTATTTTTGTTGCTTATGATAACAACAAAGTTATTTTTCATGTCTTTCTTCATGTTCGATATTCTTTATCCATAACTTCTCGTGACAGAAGCTGCAATGCATGTGTTCTGACATAACCTTCAAATCAATTATGCGTCGTCCCTCGTTTGCGAATTCATTTTCCCGCTCACCTACTACTTTTTTCGCTATTTTTCCATTTTGTACTTGCTTCAACCGTATAGATTATACTGTCTTTCACTTCGGATTTTTCCTTTCCATCTATTCATTATCGTCGAACACAAAAGCTTCATTCGCGAAGGAAGTTTGACAGATTAGCGCTCACTATGTGGCGTTCGTATCTGAGCTCAGTGCTACCAGTTACTGAAAACTAAATTACGCGTTTACCGCATTTCAACTTGGTTAATAACGTATTCGCGATGTCAACAAACAAAAAACGATTAATAACATTTCTAAACAATAAATTATATGCATTCCACATATTTATTATCTGGAATTTGTTTCTTTTACGTAACCGAAAATTTGATCATTCGGGGTTGGCAACCGTTACAGGTACCCCTGTTTAACAAGGGGACCTTACAGGCTGTCACTCACGGATTTTGATAAGTCTCAGATATGTTGTAGAGGGACCTACCCTGAGTACCTGAGTAAAGGGATTTTATACAACGCTCTTTAGTTTTCGAGAAAAACCGTTCGAAAGTTTAGCTCGTAGCTATCATACCGGTACGGTTGCACCTTTGTCGAACCAGCGGGCGTGGCCCAGTGGGCAAGGTTCCCGGCTCTGACGCTCGAGGTCCAGGGTTCGAGTCCCGTGATGGCGTTTTTTTTTTTTTCACAAAATATCAATAAATTCTATGGATGATGCAAAACTGTCTAATTATTTATTATTATTTTATTTATTTATTAATTTTTTTTTCAATTTTTTTATTCATTCTTTTAATTTTTTACTTTGAATTTTTTAAAATTATTTATTATTTTATTTTTCACGCAGAAAAAAAAGGGAGAAAGAAATTATAACATCTTTTACAAGAAACTGCAGTTTATTATTTTTTATTACAATATATAGATTTTTCTTACTCGCTATCACTGTGGTCGCTTGTTACATTAGAACAATATTGCGGGTGGTATTTGTCATAAAAGCAAGCAAAACACAAGACCAAAGAGCAACGCGCACATTGTATAAAAGCTATGGCCTTGCAGGCGCACGGAGTTTTGAGCAGCGTTATTGGAAAGCATACTTGATTGACATTTAAAAACAGCGGTCTTTCCTCAATTAACTTCGATGCAAACCACGCATATTAAATCATCGGCGCGAAAGCGGGTGCGCTTAATTGATGAAGAATCAAAGAATGAATTTGTATGGAATCTTCCCTTGACGCAATTTCTCTGTTATTTTTTAACAAATCGTGAGCATTTTGTATATAGGGGGATAGGGTACAAGTGGGGATGAGGAACGCAGGTAGCGAACCCGGCTGGAGTATTTGAAATAACGGCCCGACCATTTTAAAATTCATATTGCAATGAAAAATAATAAACTGCAGTTTCTTGTGAAAGATGTTATCATTTCTTCCTCTCTTTTTTTCATGCGAGCGCCAAGTACTTTGCTGAAACTGGCATATTTTTGCGGCATATTTGACCAACTTAATGGCTTGAATCTGTCACTGCAGGGCAATAACTCGCATATCTTGAAACTTGTAGAGAAGATTTCAGCGTGTAGGAAAAAAACTGCCGTTGTGAATCGGGAAAACTAAGTGCTCCATATTGTTTTTCTGCATTGCACCAATTCATGGCTTCCAATGAAGTCAATGTTTCACGGGAATTGCTGTCAATTTTCACGGAACACCTTTCGAAGCTCACTGACTGGTTTGCAAAGTACTTTGCGGAAGACAATGTCAAGAAATTTTTTGGAATCAAGATCCTTTTCATGCTCAAGCTCCACCAGACTTTACTTCGCTAGACGGAAAGAGTCTAATTGAACTCTCTTACGACAACAGCCTGAAAACAAGATTTGCTTGCTCAGAATTTTTGGAGTTTTGGATATCGATAAAAAATGAGTATCCAACTCTTAGTGCAAAAGCTCTAAGGATCCCCACTCCCTTTGCGACATCCGATCTATGCAAAGCTGAATTTTCAGTTCTTGCTGTAATAAAGACCAAGTATCGTTCAAAAATCAATGTGGAGCAAGCAATGAGAGTAGCTGTATCATGTCTTATTCACCGATTTGAAAAACTATGTCGAGATCAACAAGCTCACCCGTCACGTTGACTAACTTGCCATTTAATGTTTTTTTCCCTTTTTAAATGCTTTTTTTGTCGAATAAACATATTTGAACTAAACTATTGTATTTATTTCTGTGTCTGATTAACGTTATAGTATAAATATCGTAACTGGGTTGGGTTGGGTTAGTATGGGTTGGATTGGGTTTGGGTTAACTGGGACGCCGTGAAAAAAAATCAAACCTGTAGGGGCGCCGCGAATTGAAAAAGTTTGAGAACCTCGCGCCTAACTCCTTGAAATAATTTATGACATTTCTTTATTTTTATCTCCTTATAACCGATAGTTTTGCCTTCTCTTCCTACAATCCCGTGAATTCTCGATTTCATTGACGTCGTAAATCACGACAAAATAGTTCCCCAACATTCTCACTCTACTCCCCTTGAAATCCCATTTGACACGAAGAAGAAAATAAAAAAGAAGTTTGATCACAAGCGTATAAAGGAAAAGAGCAAATAGTGTCGGGCTTGAATTTACACAAATACCGGATGATGTTTACTCGTCCTCTGTATTCTCAAAGATTATTGCAACCGGTTAAAACTTGCGCGTTATTATAAACGCGTCAACTGGCGCTCAGACTAGGCGCCAGAATTAAAATCGTTCGATTCTTTCCGGCCCGATGATATATAGCCTCAACTGATTATTACGTAGCAGAGAGAAGCAGCAATGTGGAAGTTGAGATAATGTCGATGAACGCAGTACATTGCTGACATGGAAATAACAACAAAAAAAAGGATGACGTTGAAACTTGCATCGTTGCAATGCAATGTAAATTGCATTGTTTTCTGAATTGCCCAAACTTCTTTCGCATATTCGGAAATCTCCACAAAAAAAAAAAAGAAACGATTTAGAATTATAATAAAAATGGAGAAATAAAAGAGAATTTTCGTTGCATTCTAATGATTTTTTGTTCGCTTTTTTTTGCAAATTAAGCTCGTAAATCTCTACTAAGAATACGTTAAAACGTTTGAGTGACTTGAGTGAAAAATAGAACAATTGAAAAGAAGCATTTTTCGTGGCATTCCAACGATGCAAACTTCAACATCGGAAACTTCAATACCATCAAAATTCGATCGATCGATCCTATATTTCGGTTGCCTCGCATCGAAAACAATCGGCTTGTATTATTGAAAGATTGTAAACAGAAGACGTAGACGTAATAAATTGAAAAAAAAAAATATTGCCGCTCATTTTAATCGGATAAAAAACAAAATTGTTATTGTTATTCATATACTTCTTATACAGATATTTTTGGTGGAACCTTCATCGATCAATTTGGAACATAAAAAAAAAACTTCTCGTGTTTTCGGACAGAAGTCACGTAATATCAATATGATTTAATTTTTTCTTGAATGGAAACAAACATTCGATGAATAATTTGCATTCAATTAATTAAAGCGTTATTAACTTGAGTGATCTTCCGTTTTCGATCTATGATATGTATATTACATTCTTCTAAGTATTCTTATCTAATTTAAACACAATAATAGTAGCAAAAATAATGCTCGTTATGCATTCCTATCCATCCAAATAATTAAAAATGTCCATCGATTCATTTTAATCGAATGAGGAACATGTTTTCCATATACAATCATTTTTACGAAGCCTTCATTAAGGTAGTAGTCTCGTCATAGTCACGTTGAAAAGTTTATTCTTCGCTCAATCGATGAAAGCTTCGAAATATTGCAACATATCTTTATAATGTAGGTTGTACATATTATCGACATGTGAAAACTTATAAAGTAATGATGAAATCTATTTGGCGACTAAATGATCTATTTTCGGAATATTATGTGCACATTAGATTCTTCAAAATATTCGTACGTCATTTTATTAAGGTAGTAATCTCGCCAAGGCGTTTTTCTATAGATTTTTTTTTTATTTTGAGCGGTCATTCAGGACACTATTAAATGATTACCTGCAAAATTTCAAAAGGATTCACCGTTCCTTTTTCGAGATATGGGCAACCAAAAATTTCATGGTTTTACACGTGTTATTATGGGGAGCAATGGAAAGTTTTACATTTCACGCAATAACTTCGAAACTTTTCTACAGATTAAAAAAAAATCCCAATTACAGAGGAACATATGACGAAGTGAGTAAAAAAAATCATGATTTTGACAGTCTAGTTTCAGAAATATAGTAATTTAAATTAAGGCCTTAGGCCACTCTAGAGGCCGAAAAAGGGCATATTTTGTGATTTTTTTTCAGCGAAACCATAAAATAAATCGGAATTACAAAATAGGGTTTTTATTATACACGTAATTGACTATACAAAATTATTTTTTCACAGCGATACATGTCAAAATGGCGACCGTGCAACAATTTTCCGATGACGCCTTTATTTCTGGAAGGTCAACGGCCGGACCAACAACTCGTATAATTTTTGAGTTATGATGAGACAATAAAATTTTTTCACAGAAATATTTGCTGAAATGAAATTGCACAGTACGAAAGGGGCCATCCGATAGCGATAATAGTTTTTTTGCAGGTGGAGGTACTTCGGACATTTGAAGGTCAACTCCATTTTTTTAAATGGATCGGTATGTTTTTTTTTCTGTTTCATGATAGAGGAGCTTAAAACGAGTTCAGCGACCTATAACATAAGGTCATTGAAGGTCATAGAAAGTACAGAAAGGCGTTTATCTTACTATAAACGTAGTAATTTTATTTACTACCGAAACTGTAAGTATTATCGCCTTTCTGTGCTTTCTATGACCTTCAATGACCTTATGTTATAGGTCGTTGAACTCGTTTTAAGCTCCTCTTTCATGATACAGAAAAAAAAACATACCGATCCATTTAAAAAAATGGAGTTGACCTTCAAATGTCCGAAGTACCTCCACCTGCAAAAAAAACTATTATCGCTATCGGATAGCCCCTTTCGTACTGTGCAATTTCATTTCAGTAAATATTTTTGTGAACCTTATAGTTTCGAAGATATCCAAGGTGCTAATAGTTATTGATCCACCCTGTATAAGAATAGCTATAGAAGTACGTTGGATTTTTTTTATATATTGTTTTTTTGTCAAAATGGCGCATTTCTAAAACAAGAAGTACAACATGTCATGAGAAAATCGTCAGAAAATTGTTTATAAAAAAATCAACTATGCAATATAATTTTTTTTTAATCCTACGTAGTGCCTCAGAAAATGTAATTCTAAATATACAGTTAAAATTTTAAGTGAATCGGTCGAAATTTGTTTGAGTTATGAGTCCGGCCGACTTGAAAAATGTAGTTTTGAGATAAACGCGTTTAAAATTAGTAGAAAGTCACGACATGAATCAAGAGGGGTTGCGCTAGAAATCGAAAATCGAGTATTTAGAGATTTTTTACACCCATAATCTTTTGGAATGTAATTTTATAGGTACTAAGGTACATTTTTAACAACAAAAAATGGAATTTTTGAAATTTTCAAACCCACGTAACCCCTTAAGCAATGTCTAACGATGCCACGCTAGCGCGACTGGAGCAGACTAGAACTAAATTACAGTAGTGTGTGCATATCCGTATACGCAGAGTATCCACGTATTGGTAGCCGGAATGGATATTCTGATACAAAAGTGAGGGTTAGGTAAACATTATATTGGGCGTTTTCATCATTACTTTATAAGTTTTTACATCCCGATAAGATGTACAACCTACATTACAAGGATATTTCGCAATATTTCGAAGTTTTCATCGATTGAGCGGGGAATAAACGTTTCAACGTGACTGTAGCGAGTCTACTACCTTAAAGCGAAAATACCAACTATAATAATAATCATATACTATAAAAATTAACAATACTACGAATAAAAATGAGAACAATGTCCTTCCGTTCTCATAAATATTGCAATTAAGCTCATTCGTTCTTGAAGAATCTCTTAATATTTCAAACTCGGCGGGACCTTAACCGTATAATCGCCATAACACGGATAAAAATAAAAATGAGAAATTTAAAAGGTAATCCAAGCTGTGCGAAATGCGAGAGGAGAACGTGGATACGAGCTGAATATAAAAGGTTGCAGTAGACGTCTGTATTCGTAAAACGATACGTTTTAATTGCAAAGACAATGATAAATCGACGATACGTGGCCAAAGCTCACATAGACACGCGCGTCTACGCACGTGGTGAAACGTATAAGTGAGGAGAAAAAAAAGGAAATCAACGATACGCCAAAAAGAAATAAAGGAAGACATCTCAGGTGATAGTCTGGAAGCTTTCCGTTCAACTCTACACAAAACTTATAGATAACGGCGGGGCTCGACGCTCCGTTAGACGAATACGACGAACGGCTATCAAGGAATATAAGAAGATACGCGTGCGACTGCACCAGAGTGGAATTTGTGTCATACGACATGAAAATATGGGTCGTTCAATGGATGAGTCGGTTGTGTGCTTCTGTTTGTTCGAGAAATCCGAACAATGGTTGTCCATTTGTACATCGTATACCATTATTCAAAATTCTTATCGGAGAAACTTTTTTAATTACCGTCATGTTTCCTCGGGCCAAAGGAATATATTATAATTTTCATCAACTCAATAACGCGTTCCGGAAAAGTATAAAAGGAAGAAGATCTGGGAAATAATATCACTTTACATTAGATATAGTGACATTTTGGAAACCCATGCGCGTAAATTTTTGCATTTTTAAATTATTACTGTTTAACAAGTCGGTAATGATTTTTCATATCGTTATGGTTATTATTATTATTATAACATTATTATTATTATTATTGAATGTCAGCGTTCGTAAAATCCGATATTTATGATAAATATTGAAAATATCCGATATTTTGATTTATATCCGATTTTTTTAAATATGTTTTATTTTTATAAAAATAACCCCTATCTTTTTGCTGTTTTTTAGAGCTGCTTTTTTAGAGTGTGTTGAGAATTAAAAAAAAAATATGGATGTTGTATACAATGTAACAACTTTATAATCGTACGCGCACGCACACATCAGAGCCTAGCCAAGCAAATTTCAATTTAACATCCCAGATAGACAATCATGATTATTACGGCGTGCATACAATTGATGAAGCAAATTTTACAGCATATTGACTACATGTTGTGATGCAAAGCCATGCACTCATTTAGTATTATGCATTTACAAAACATTTTGATCTTAATATGTCGTTTACAAATGCATCATGCGTTTGGAGCACGTCGAACTCATATCGCTGTGCTCAAGTGTCCGCAATTAATATCCGCAAATTTTACGTCATATTGAAGTCATGTGCAGACATTTTGGTGTGTATTCACCATGGTAACATCAATTATTCTCATGAATTGTACTTAACATGAACGCAATTTCGTTTACGTTGGTGAATACATTTCATGAGCTCATTCAGTACCCTGGATTTGAGATACATCGTGACTTAAATTTGTCGTTTCGAAATGCATCATCCATTGACTACAAGATGAACTCATAAGAGGGCATATTTAAATTCTGCAATGAATATTTGCAGATTGACGTCATATGGTAGTCATCCAATAAATTTTGTTGGTGTATTCACTGGGTTAGCACTGGTAGTAGACATGCCATGCAAGCAATATGACGGCGATATGCATATTTCTTAGTGATACACCCCGTGAGCGCAATATTCCGGCAAAATGCATGTTTCTCAGTGATACATTGTATGACGGCGAAATGCATGTTTCTCAGTGATACATTCGATGAGCGCAATATGACGGCGATATGCATATTTCTCAGTGACACATCCCATAGGCGCAATATGACGGCAATAGTAAATACTACAATATATAATGAAATAAAATGTCAATAAAAATGATTTTCTAAGAATTTGTTTTTTTTTTTAAATTCAAATGGATGTAGTATACCTTCTTAAAAAATTGAACATTTTTTCATAATTACTTTTAATGCATCTGGATGTCTTTCTTACATCATTAAAATATTTAGCAAGGAAAACAAGGTATTCATTTTATATGATATAAGTAATAATAACTGCAGTCATTCGTTTTTTTATCATCATCAAAAGCCTTGAAGTCGTAAAACTATAATAAGAATACGTAAAAACGTGTCAGTTAATTTTACTGCCTAAAGGGGCAAACAAAAATTCAGTAGTCAAAAAGAATTAATTTTCGTTGCATTGCAACAATGCAAACTTTAACGTTTGCCCATTTATTGACATTTTTTTTAATGATAAAAGTAAGGAGCAAAAAAAAGGAAATTTACACAAGTGTTAGGATGGTTAGGTAGATACCGCGCTCAGCTCTAGAATTAGAAGACGTAGGATCGAAACCGAGGCTAGACAAAAACTTTAATGAGGCAGAATACGTTTTAATCCAATTACCATACATGCAGCAATATAAGTAAAGCATATGGAAACGAAAAATACTACCAGAATTTTTTTTTATTCATAATTTGTAGACTTATTAATTTTTTCATTTCCGGCACCGATCCGGCAGCCTGTACAGTGTCGTAGTACGGCCTACGCCCTCTAGCGTCCATATAAGCCGAACAATTGTATCATGTCATGACGCCAATATGAGCTTCATATGAGCACTACAATTTTTTCACGCCGTGACACCCATATGAGCTCCAAATGAGCACAACGTAGTTACGTCACGCCGTGACGCCTATATGAGCTCCATACGAGCACTAAAATTTCTTCACGCCGTGACGCTCATATGAGCTCCATATGAACACAATATTTACGTCACCCTGTGACATCAATGTGAACCCCATATGCACTCCCTTATTGTTGGATATTCGTGAGCCGATTTTGCTAGTGCTGATGAATTCACTGCATGCATACTCGCGTGAGAACAACTTTGCTTCAATTGGATGTGTTATTATGAATCGTCATGTGATGCAAATTCGACTTGAAGGTGAGCACTCATAAGCAACACATAGCTGTGTTAATTTCTATGCCTCATAGATAATGCCCATATGATTCCAATATGAGCTAAATCTGTCTATCTGGGATATTATTATTATAAATCATAGCGCTACCAACATCTTTACTTGTCCAAAACCGTTGTTATTCCACAAATGAGAACATTGAGAACAATTGAAGAAACAGAGCTGGTCGAAAGACAATGGTATTCTTTGAAATATCGGCACTTACAAAAAATATTGGGAGCCTTTTTACGCCTACCGATAAAAAATACCAAGGACAAATACATAGATAAGTCGTCATAGTTTGGTATTTTAAAGTCGAGTCAGCGCAGCGCCATGTATAGTTGCATAAAGATAAAGTTATTTTTATTTAAAAAATGCGCATTTTTGTTGCATTTTAGGATAAATATCAATAATATATATCCAACAAATATCAATGAATATATATCGGATATATATCATGCGAACCCTGTTCGATCTATGCATAATTCCCTAGCAGAATTCCAACAGATGTTCCGAAGTGTCGTATATCAAGTGACAGCTGAAACTTGTGCCGCTATTTAATAAAATTATCTATCGAGATCCGTGATGTATAGGAAGTTTAACCCTTTGTGGTTAGCCTGGGTAGAATCGACCCGTCGATCAATTTTTGGCGTAAATATATAATAGTTCCCGGCTTCGAATAGGACTGTATTCACCATCTTATCTGGAGTTTGAAGTATCCTCATACCATAAAATTTACCCTCTTCACATGTCGGAATAAAGACGTTTTTTTGGAACGCGCACTATGCTACTATTTTTTCTCAAAAGTAGCATATTGAGTGAAGTAAAAAGTTTTGAGCGTTTTCCGCTAGATATCTATAGTGAGCTATATCTCACGATATATACATCGCATCGGGTCATACTATACGGCGATTTAAAGGTGACATTACGCTTCAAAAAAAGTTCTTTGACAGTTTTGTTTTTGGTGAAGCTAGTTGTGTGTTACAGCGTTCCAAAATGGAGGTAAAAAAGAGAGAATTCGATACATTCTTCAGTACCACTACGACCAAGGTGGAAAGGCGGAGCAGGCGGCCAAAAAAATTTGTGCTGTTTGTGGACCCAATACAGTATCGAATGCAACAGCAAAGCGGTGGTTCCAACGATTCCGCTCTGGTAATATGGACGTCGAAGATGAGGTACGCTCTGGTAGGCCAATCGTCGAAAATGTCGATAAAATCATGGAAATCGTCGAGTCGGACCGGCATGTGAGCACTTATTCCATTGCCCAGGAACTGAAGATTAGCCAGAAAACCGTTTGGAACCATTTGCATAAGGCTGGTCTCAAGAAGAAGCTCGATGTACGGGTGCCACACGAATTGACGCAAAAGAACCTTTTGGACCGAACTGATGCCTGTGATTCTTTGCTGAAACGTAACGAAATCGACCCATTTTTGAAGCGGATGGTGACTGGCGATGAAAAATGTGTCACATACGAGAACAACAGCCGAAAAAGATCGTGGCCCAATCGCGGCGAGCCGGCCCAAACGATCGCCAAACCCGGATTAACGTTCAAGAAGGTTTTGCTTGGCCGTTTTGCAGCTCTTTCACTATGAGCTGCTCCCATCGGGCCAAACACTCAATTGGGACCTCTACTGTCAACAACTGACCAGATTGAAGCAGGCGATCGACGAGAAGCGGCCAGAATTGGTCAATAGGAAGGGTGTTGTGTTCCATCAAGACAACGCCAGGCCGCACACATCTTTAACGACGCGCCAGAAGCTCTGAGAGCTTGGATGGGAAGTTCTATCGCACCCGCCGTATATGGTCCAGACCTGGCACCAAGCGATTATGACCTTTTCCAGCATTTGCAAAATTTTCTTGATGGTACAAAACTGGCCTCAACAGAGGCTTGTGAAAATGAGGTGGTCAATTTTTTTACCAATAAGGACGAGGACTTCTTCAATCGCGGAATTATGAAAATGCCTTCAAAATGGACAAAACTTATCGAACAAAACGGCGCATATTTTATCTAAATCGGATAATCCTAACTATATTAATTTCATCGTCGAAATAAAGCGAAAAAAACGCTCAGAACTGTTTACTTCATCTAATATCTAAGGGGTATCACGTCCAAATTTTAGGTAAAAATGTTAAAAATTCACGAAACTGATTTTTTGAGCGAAAAAGTGTCTTTTTTGCGTTTTCACCTCTGTATGATTTTTTTTAACATGTCACCATGTGATTTCTTATAAATAAATTTTTCGTACATCATCTAGAAAGTTCAAAGCATGTTCCGTAATTTTTTTAACCACTTCGAACGGATAGTTTGGTCACAATACTTTTTTGACAACTGACTCGGTAAAATCGACCACCGCGATTGAATTTGGATGTGTGACCCCGGAGGGTTATTTATATTTTCAACATGGAAGGAAAAAAACGTATATTTTCGACGAATTCCGCTTTTTTCATTTCCGAAAAGTCAAAAACGCGTCACAAACTCACAAAAAGATATGCTCCGTGTACGGAGAGAATCCCGTAACCGAACGTGCGTGTCTGAAGTGGTTTGCGAAATTTCGTTGTGGAGATTTTGATTTCCAAGATGCTCCTCGCTCCGGTCGGCCAGTCACTACTGATGTCGAAAAAATAATTGAGGCTGTAATCGACTCCGACCGGTGTTTGACGACTACAGAAATCGGACATAACCCCACCATTGACCGATCAACTGTTTCGACACATTTACGGAAGCTTGGAATGGTAAACAAGCTTGATCTTGAGTGCTGTACGAAATGAGCGAAAGTATGTCAATGGAACGAATTTCAGCTTGCGATTTGCTGCTTAAACGCCATCAAAACAAACCATTTTTAAAGCGATTGATTACTGGCAATGAAAAGTGGATTGTCTACAACAATGTCAGTCGGAAAAGATCATGGTCAAAGCTCGGGGGGTCGAACGCAAAGTGATATAGTAGAAAACAAGCTGTAACAATTCGCAAACAATGAAAATTCTCATTGCCTGCTCGAAAGAATTTAGAATACTTTAAACGACAGAACTGTAAAACTTTGATACTCGATCGTTATTATAGGTATGTTTTTACATGAAAAAGAAATATAAATCGGCCTTCGAGACAATGACAATTAACAATTAACGATTATGATGTTTTATTTAAATTTCTTATACCGGTCTTCGCAGAATTTATAAACACCGTTTCTTTTAAGGGGGGAAATACATGTAGACGATAAAAAAATAGCTAACTTTGATTTTTTTGGAAAGGCTAAAATGTTTTACATTTATTAAATTTTAGGTGCTATTTACAACATAATCATACTGTTCAAATAATTTTTTCATAAAAAAAAAGATTGCAAAATGGTGACAGTATGGCGTGGTCTTCCAGGAAGGTTTTCGCGGCAGTTATCCGCTTGTGGAAAATTCAACCACTCCAATATTTATCTGAAAGATATGAGCCAATAATTCTTAGTATTTTAATATCCAAATGCTGAACTTAAAACAACTAAGAAATATTTAAAAAGTTGAAAATTTAAAAAATGGCACACTCCAGAAAAAAATCGAAATTTTACACGAAATTTCCTTCTTTTTTGCAATGAAAAAGAAGCATTCAAAAGTGATTTTCATGAACAAGTAGGTATAATTTCGAGGTAACTCTACTATTGAGTTGTGTGTATAATTTTAGCTTGATCGGTCAACTCATTTTAAAGTTATTTTCCCGACAAATTCAAAAAAATGCCGCCAATACCTTCCTGGAGGTGCACGCCATAACGTCGCCATTTTCTAATGCAAAAATTCATTTTAACAGTTTACTTATGCAATAAATTGTACCTAAAGTTTCATAAATGTGAAACGTTTAGTTCCTCTCCAAAAAAAAGGCAGAATTGGCAATTTTTTCGTCGTCTACATGTCTTTTTTTCTCTTTTACTTTCTTTTCGAAAAGGCTATACGGCCAGGCCAGTGTTTTTAATAACTCATTTTTCAGTTTGTATTACCCGATTCATATCAGTGTGTCAACCTGAAGAATTTCGTTTCGAACTTGTCGTTAACGTATAAAAACTTTTTTTTCTTGTTTATGCAGTTTTTGTCGTTTGTTTTTAATCCAAAGGTTTTCAAAACTAGTCACAATAAACGGTATCTTGTTTCGGATACTTTATAAGTCGAGCTCTCAGTACCGATTGCGATAACAAATGACGCAACGGCAAACAACACGAAGAACCGAATAATTGGGTGGTATCTATATACATAGCTGCATATATGCACGCACATGCATACATATAAGTATACGTGTAACTAGCGAGCAAAATCTGGTTGAGAAATGAATCATCGCTCGAGAAACGATGGCTGAATTCAAACACATGTGTTACATGCAGTATGTATTCACACATTGTCCACACGCCTACATAGATGTATACGCGCGCACACCCACACACACACACACACACATATATATATATATATACAGGCTTGCTCAAAAGTATTAGGCACCCTGTAAGTTTTCTATCCGAACAAAAAATTGAATACCTCGACGAAAAAAAAATCGTAAGCCAATTTAACCAATAGGGTTTTAAAGTGGACAAAGCCACCTTCATTTTGCTCTTTTATTGGATGAAGTAAAAAGTTCTGAGCGTTTTCCGCTAGATGTCTTTAGTGAGCCATATCTCACGATGAATACATCGCATCGGGTCATACTATACGGCGATTTAAAGGTGACATTACGCTTCAAAAAAAGTTCTTTGACAGTGTTGTGTTTGGTGAAGCCAGTTGTGGGTTACAGCGTTCCAAAATAGAGGTGAAAAAAGAGAAAATTCGATACATTCTTCAGTACCACTACGACCAAGGTGAAAAGGCGGAACGGGTGGCCAAAAAAAATTCTGTTGTTTATGGATCCAATACAGTATCGAATGCACCAGCAAAGCGGTGGTTCCAACGATTCCGTTCTGGTAATATGGAGGTCGAAGATGAGGTACGCTCTGGTAGGCCAATCGTCGAAAATGTCGATAAAATCATGGAAATCGTCGAGTCGGACCGGCATGTGAGCACTTATTCCATTTCCCAGGAACTGAAGATTAGCTAGAAAACCGTTTGGAACCATTTGCATAAGGCTAGTCTCAAGAAGAAGCTCGATGCATGGGTGCTACACGAATTGACGCAAAAGAACCTTTTGGACCGAATTGATGCCTGCGATTCTTTGCTGAAACGTAACGAAATCGACCCATTTTTTAAGCGGATGGTGACTGGCGATGAAAAATGGGTCACATACGAGAACAACGGCCGAAAAAGATCGTAGTCCAATCGCGGTGAGCCAACCCCAACGATGGCCAAGCCCGGATTAACGGCCAAGAAGGTTTTGCTGTGTGTTTGGTGGGATTGGAAAGGAATCATCCACTATGAGCTGCTCCCATCGGGCCAAACACTCAATTCGGACCACTACTGTCAACAACTGACCAAATTGAAGCAGGCGATCGAGCAGAAGCGGCCAGAATTGGCCAATAGGAAGGGTGTTGTGTTCCATCAAGACAACGCCAGGCCGCACACATCTTTAACGACGCGCCAGAAGCTCCGAGAGCTTGGATGGGAGGTTCAATAGCCCTCGCCGTATAGTCCAGATATGGCACCAAGCGATTATCACCTTTTCAAGCATTTGCAAAGTTTTCTTGATGGTACAAAACTGGCCTCAAGTGAGGCTTGTGAAAATGAGCTGGTTAAGTTTTTTTGCCAATAGGGACGAGGACTTCTTCAATCGCGGAATTATGAAATTGCCTTCAAAATGGACAAAAGTTATCGAACAAAACGGCGCATATTTGATCTAAATCGGATAATCCTAACTATGTTAATTTCATCGTCGAAAAAAAGCGAAAAAACGCTCGGAACTTTTTACTTCATCTAATATTTCTATTTTTGCTATTTTTTTTTTTATACCCGGTGCGTCATTTTGAACATGTCAGTTTTTCACGATTTTCGCAATTTGCAACATCGCGTGCTGGACTTTAAAAATAAATAATTTCACAATTTCGTGATAAGATCATTGAAAAGGACACCGTTAGCTATAGTTTCGTTTTTTTTTTTTAAGTTTTTGCGTTTTTTTTGCCGCAGAGTTATAAAGTTTTTTCTTAAAAAAAAAAAGGTAGTTTCCCGAAAAGCCGATAGCGGCGTAACTTGGAAACTATGAAGTTTGAAATATTTTAGTCTAAGGAGTAAAAAGTTGTATTTTGTTATTTTGGAGTCACTACATTTTTTTAGATTTTTTTTCAAGAATTTCTTTGTATCGCTATTTTTGGTTCATAGTTGACGATTTAATTCGTATCGACTACCATCTGATTCGTACGACATACAAATTCAATTATGTACCTTTTCTCCTCTTGATATTTTCATTAAAACATCTTTGTTTCAACGTAACGGCAATAAATTAATGAGACAAATCGTCGACTATCAATCAAAAATAGAGATACAAAAAAATGTTGGAAAAAAAATTTCGTGACTCCAAAATGACAAAATACAACTTTTTACTCCTTAGACTAAATATTCCAAACCTCATAGTTTTCAAGTTACGCCGCACGACACCGGCTTTTCGGAAAAATGCATTTTTTTTCCAAGAAAAAACTAGACAACTTTGGAAAAAAAATCGGAAAAACTTTTTTTTTAAACGACACTAAAGCTAACGGTGTCCTTTTCGAAGATTTTATCGCTAAATAGTGAGATTATTTTTTTTCAAAGTCCAACTCGCGATTTTGCAAAGTGCGAAAATCGTGAAAAACTCGCATGTTCAAAATGACGTACCGGATACAAAAAAAATCGCAAAAATAAACAAGCAAAATCAAGCTGGCTTTGTCCGCTTTAAAACCCCGTTTGGTAAATTGGCTTACGATTATTTTTGGTTGAGATATTCAAATTTTTGTCCGGATAGAAAACTTACGGGATGCCTAATACTTTTGAGCAAGGCTGTATGAATATATATGTTTTGATGAAGCACTGGACGACGTCTAGTCCCACTCAGTGGGCGACCTCGAAACTCTCTCGCACTCCTCACACGAAGATCATCTCCGTCCTATTCTTGTCTGGATTTAATTTATAAAAGTATGCTTAGTGTTAAAGACAAAACGTCACGAGTTTGTTCTCGTGGCTGGAATTAAAAATAATAAAAAAAATTGCCACGTCTACTTCCCAGATAGACAGTCGTGATTATCACGGCGTGCATACAATTGATGAAGCAAATTTTACAGCATATTGACTACATGTTGTGATGCAAAGCCATGAACTCATTTAGTATGATGCACTTACAAAACATTTTGATCTTAATATGTCGTTTATAAATGCATCGTGCGTTTAGAGCACGTCGAACTCATATCGCTGTGCTCAAGTGTCCGCAATTAATATCCGCAAATTTTACGTCATGTTGAAGTCATGTGTAGACATTTTGGTGTGTACTCACTATGGTAACATCAATTGTTCTCATGAATTGTACTTAGCATGAACGCAATTTCGTTTACGTTGGTGTATCCATTTCATGAGCTCATTCAGTACCTTGGATTTGAGATACATCGTGACTTAAATTTGTCGTTTCGAAATGCATCATCCATTGACTACAAGATGAACTCATAAGAGGGCAAATTTAAATTCTGCAATGAATATTTGCAGATAGACGTCATATGGTAGTCATACAATGATTTTTGTTGGTGTATTCACTGGGTTAGCACTGGTAGTAGACATGCCATGCAAGCAATATGACGGCGATATGCATATTTCTCAGTGATACACTCCATGAGCGCAATATGCCGGCAAAATGCATGTTTCTCAGTGATACATTCTATGACGGCGATATGCATGTTCTCAGTGATACATTCGATCAGCACAATATGACGGCAATATGCATATTTCTCCGTGACACATCCCATGAGCGCAACATGACGGCGATATGCGTGTTTCTCAGTGATACATTGTATGACGGCGATATGCATGTTTCTCAGTGATACATTCGATGAGCGCAATATGACGTCGATATGCATGTTTCTCAGTGATACATTCGATGAGCGCAATATGACGGCGATATGCATGTTTTTCAGTAATACTTCCTATGTGCGCTATACAACGGCGGTAGTAAGTACGATATAGTGTAATAAAATTTCAATAACAATTAATTTCTAAGAATTTGGTGTTTTTTTTTATTCAAATGGATGTATTGTACCTTCTTCAAAAATTGAACATTCTTTCATCATTCCTTTTAATGCATCTGGATGGCTTTCTTACATCACTAAAATATTTAGCAAGGACAACAAGGTATTCATTTTATATGATACATGTAATAATAAATGAAGTTATTCGTTTATTTTTATCATCATCAAAAGCCTTGAAGTCGTAAAACTATAGAAAGAATACGTAAAAACGTGTGTTATTTTTACTGCCTAAATGGGCAAAAAAAATTCAGTAATCAAAAAGAATTAATTTTCGTTGCATTGCAACAATGCAAACTTTAACGTTTTCCCACTTATTGACATTTTTTAAAATGATAAAAGTAAGGAGCGAAAAATAGAAAATTTACACAAGTGATAGGATGGTTAGGTAGGTAGCGCGCTTAGCTCTAGAATTAGAAGACGTAGGTTCGAAACCGAGGCTAGACAAAAACTTTAGTGAGACAGAGAACACGTTTTAATCCAATTATCCTATATGCAGCAATATAAGTAAAGCATATGGAAACGAAAAAAACTACCAGAATTTTTTTTTAATCATAATTTGTAGACTTATTAATTTTTTCATTTCGGGCACAGATCCGACCGCCTGTACAGTGTCGTAGTACGGGTTACGCCCTCTAGCGTCCATATAAGCACAACAATTGTATCATGTCATGACGCCAATATGAGCTTCATATGAGCACTACAATTTTGTCACGCCGTGACACCCATATCAGCTCCAAATGAGCACAACGTAGTTGCGTCACGCCGTGACGCCTATATGAGCTCCATATGAGCACTAAAATTTCTTCACGTCGTGACGCCCATATGAGCTCCATATGAATACAACATTTACGTCATCCTGTGACACCAATATGAACCCCATATGCACTCCCTTATTGTTGAATATTCGTGATCCGATTTTGATAGTTCTGATGAATTCATTGTATGCATACTCGCGTGAGAGCAACTTTGCTTTAATTGGATGTATTATCATGAATCGTCATGTGATGCAAATATGACCTGAAGGTGAGCACTCATAAGCGACACATAGCTGTGTTAATTTCTATGCATCATAGATAATGCCCATATGATGCCAATATGAGCTAAATGTGTCTATCTGGGTTAGAAAAGCGCCTGTGTAGAGAAAATCGATTTATATTTTGTCTGAGAAAGCTGTTTGAGTAGATAAAAATATTTCGCGAAAAAGAAAAAACGCGAGAGTTTTGCACTTTTTTTTTCTTTTGAAATTCATAACTCAGAAACTGATCGACAGAATTTAGATTTCTTCGCGGATTTGAAAGGGACAGAGGTGAAATTTTGAAAAAAACAGTATATGGTGATATAATTTTTCATCATTACCAACAAAACTTCCAGTAGTGACTAGGTCACGATGGTGAAGTTTGCATCGTTGAAATTCAACGAGAATTCTCCTTTATTTTTGATTTTTCTTTTTTCTTTATCGTCTAAAATCATTTATTGCAAATTCGTCCTGTAGATGTCCTATAAGTATTCTCAAGAAAAGTTCAAATTATTTAAGTAGCTCAAATTTGCACAAAAAAAAATCGCCTACGAAACTTTTGATGCGTTCTAACTATGAAAACTATTACAATTATATGACGTTGGAAGTTTGCATCGTTGGAATGCAACGATATACATTACTTTTCTTCATTTTTACCATTATCCAAAGCCTTTTTTTGCAAGTTAAGGTCATGAATTTCTAATAAGAAAACGTAGAAACATTTGAGCGATTTTCACAGCCTAAATCGACCTGAAGAAAAATTGAGTAATTAAAAAGAATTAATTTTCGTTGGATTCCAACGTTGCAAACTTCAACGTCATACAATTGGATCATTAAGGAGGTACGACTACTCCCTCAGAGTCAACAAAGAGACTAAATTTATGTCACCCCACGGGTGTTCTGATTTATGTTAACTTATGTTGAATATTCGTATTGTTGATCCCAATGTGCCAAATTTGTGGTAAATATTTTATTTATTGCATATTTACTAACCAAAACTGAAAAATTATATCCTCAACGACTCTTGAGTCTTCACGACGATTTCCAAGCAATACCGAGATTCTGAAACTCTGTAGCGACCGTTTTCGTTGTCGTTACCTAGCAACAGCCAATAAGAGGCTCCCTTTCTTCTGATCGTGCATGCGATTGGCTGTCGCTAGACGGCGACAACGAAAACTGTCGCTACCGAGTTACAGAATCTCGCTACAGAGCTAGGTTATGCTCGCCAAACGAATCAGCTGCTGTGCCCGGCGTTGGCAAGTCTATGGGTACTACTTCGTCATTACGATAATATTCAACCGGAAGTTGAAACCGTTTGATAATGTAGTGCTTGAACTACACGGTGAAGTGCGAATTTTCGATTTTTTACAATATCTATTATGTCTAATTTATCAAATTTCAGTTTTCCAACGACTTTAGTTGGATACGTGAGCAGCAAAACCGTGATCACCGCACTTCTGGTCAACCCTCTCCATAAGACGACGTGCTTCACTAGCTCAAAGTGCTCGACTTTGCAATTTTATTATGAAAAATCTGAACGGCCAATATAGCTCAAATTTTTCCAAAGGGTGCATAACGTATTCTTCAACATCATATACAAATTTCAGACCCGAAAGTTGGATTCGTACTCCTAATCGTACCTCCTTAAAAAGAATTCATTTTCGTTCTATTCGAACCATGTAAACGCCAATGTTATGAGATTTAGGGGTCTTCGTACTCCATGAAAACTTCAGTCCCTTCAAACTTTCTTTAAAAAAAATTCGGTCACGAATGCGTTCTGCTCGGCAACAAATTCGTCCGGTGCACTTTTACATTGCCTCTTCTTCTCGTTTTAGAGGTTTTTCCGGTGAAGCTTGCTACACAAATAATCCAAGAATTCGGTGTTTAAGAATACTCGGAGATATGTGTGGATACGTTATGGCAGAGCTCTAAAGAGATTACGAAATACTTTGTGACGTTGGTTCTTTTTTCCTTGTGGCAATTGTTATGATGGGCGGAAATGAGTATTTTTTTTACTTTCCTGAATTTCAACGCATACTTTTGCGGGTTTTTACGCATTATCCTTCCTAATAGAACTCTTTCCTACCACTCTCTGCCTGCATTTCGCTAATCAAACCTAACTCCCGTTGCACCCATAGCCATCTTGAGGTAGTAGTCTCGTCAAAGCGTTTTTCTATAGATTTTTATTTTTTATTTTTGAGGACTCATTCAGGACACTATTAAATGATTACCTGCAAAATTTCAAAAGGATTCACCGTTCCCTTTTCGAGATATTGGCAATCAAAGATTTCATGGTTTTACACATATGTTCCTATGGGGAGCAGTGGAAAATTTCACATTTCACGCAATAACTTCGAAACTTTTCGAGAGATTGAAAAATAAAAATTCTCAATTACAGCGATAGAAAAAACATCAATTTTTATTTCATTCCAACGATGCATTTCTTCAACATTATCATACGGGCTATAAAGTCTTCCGGTATACATGCGCAAACTGATGAAATGGGAATGCTTTAGTTATTCTTCTTTCTTTTGTCACCGCGCATAATATTTTTAAACTTCTTTCAAATTTTTCGATTCGCGCAAATGAGCCGGTCTCTCTTCAAAGGTGGAAAATCTTCACCGGAATGGGAAGTCGTAAAATGTTATTCCTATGCGATAGCCGTTCCGTAATTAAATATACATATCTTTTTCTTTCTTGAACTCGAGCTCGTGGTTTATATAGTTATGAGGTTTCGCGTTTTTTACATGCATTTAATCTCCGGTCTTTTGAGACTTTATATCGGGCAGGAATGTATCCCCTTCTCGCTCTCGCTCTCTGTCTCGCTCTCTCTCTCTCTCTCTCTCTCTCTCTCTCTCTCTCTCTCTCTCTCTCTCTCTCTCTCTCTCTCTCTCTCTCTCTCTCTCTCTCTCTCTCTCTCTCTCTCTCTCTCTCTCTCTCTCTCTCTCTCTCTCTCTCTCTCTCTCTCTCTCTCTCTCTCTCTCTCTCTCTCTCTCTCTCTCTCTCTCCTCTCTCTCTCTCTCTCTCTCTCTCTCTCTCTCTCTCTCTCTCTCTCTCTCTCTCTCTCTCTCTCTCCCCCCCCCCCCCCTCTCTCCTTCTCTCACACACTCGTTCCCCCTTTCTGCATCGTTCGTTCCAACAAAACACAGGATGCTGAACGCGCTTTTTCGCTGCTAAAAGAATCCATCGTGGTGAAGCATTTTTCATACGCAAACAATCGTGCCTGACAATACAACAGTTTCATATTCGCGCGATATACGATAATAAAACATACACATATGCGAGTCGTTCCAAGCTCAATGGGCCTTAAATGGAATTTTGTTGAAGTTTGCATCGTTAAGGACAACAAGGAAAAGCATATGCTTAAAGTAGTAGTCTCGCCAAGGCATTTTTCTATAGATTTTTTTATTTTTTATTTTGAGGTCTTATTCAGGGTACTATTAAATAATTACTTGCAAAATTTCAAAAGGATTCACCGTTCCGTTTTCGAGATATTGGCAATCAGGGATTTCATTGTTTTTACACGTGTTCTTATGGGGGAGCAGTGGAAAATTTCAATTACAGAAGAACATATGACGAAGTGGGTTAAAAAAAATCATGATTTTTGACCGTCGAGTTTCAGAGATATGGCGATTTTAGTTACGGGGTTACGTGGGTTTCGAAGCCAAAAAAAGCATATTTTCTCTATTTTTAAAAAATATAATATAATATACAAATTATTTTATTCAAAATGTTAAGCACATAAAAGAGCAACATTTCAACAATATTTTTAAAAATTTTCATCCAAAATTTTGGGAAATTTAGCCGGTGGGACCTGGTTTCCGGAGACCCCTCAAAAAAAGTGTCCTCGTAGTGGTCAGGATAACTCATGATAGCTTTATCTGAAATTAAAAAACCAATTTTTTTTCTGTTAGATAAGTATAGCTTGCGATTGAACGAAGGATTTAAAAAAAAATTGAAATTTAAATTGTTGGCAGAGTTGTATGCAAAATAGTTCAATTTTTGGTACAATTTACACTACGTATAACCGTGTAAAATTAGTTGTAATCGAAAAAAAAACCGTCTTTCTATCACTAGTCAATGCTGTTTTGAAGAAGTGTGTAAAATTTCAATAAAATCGGTGCATTCGTTTTTGAGAAATCGTGTCCACCGTCTTCAAAAATAGTGTTTTGTGAAAAATGCGTATACCTGCGTCGCTCTCGGCCGGTCTTTCCCAAAGGCTCTCTCTTCTAGACTTTTACTCCGATTGACATAAAACTTTGGGAGAATATTCTAGATGTATTGTACTATTAGATAATAAAATTTAAAAAAAATGTATTTTTTGAAATTTTCAAACCCACGTAACCCCTTAAGCAATGTCTAGCTACGCTAGCGCCACGAAGCGACTGGAGCAGACTAGAACTAAATTATAGGAGTGTGTGCATATATGTATACGCAGAGTATCTACGTTTAGTAGCCGGAATAGATAGTCTGATACAAAAGTGAGGGTTAGGTTAACATTATATTAGGCGTTTCCATCATTACTTTATACGTTTTTACGACCCGGTAAGATGTATAACCTACATTATAAGGATATTTCGCAATATTTCGAAGCTTTCATTGATTGAGCGGAGAATAAAGTTTTAAACGTGACTGTGACGAGACACGAAAGATGAGACCTTAAACACGGGCGCCTGTAACGGATGCCAATTTCGAATAATGAAATATTCGGTTACGTAAAATACACAAATTTCATTCAATAAATGTGCGGGATGTAATCGATTGTTTAGAAATATTATTAATCGTTTTGCTTTTGTCTATTTACATCGCGAATCCGTTATTAAGAAGGTACGATCATGGGGTCGAATCCAATTTTCAGGCCTGAAATTTTTATATGATGTTGACAAATACGTTATGCACCCTTTGGAAAAAATTTGAGCTATATTGACCGTCCAGTTTTTTCGTAATAAAATTGTAAAGTCGAGCACTTTGAGCTAGTGAAGCACGTTGTCTTATGGAGACGGTCGACCGGAAGTGCGGTGATCACGGTTTTGCTGCTCACGTATCCAACCAAGATCGTTGGAAAACTGAAATTTCAGAAATTAGACATAATAGATATTGTACAAAATCGAAAAATTCGAACTTCACTGTGTAGTTCAAGCACTACATTATAAAACGGTTTCAACTTCCGGTTGAATATTATCATAATGACGAAATAGTACCCATAGACTTGCCAACGTCGGGCGTAACAGCTGATTCGTTTGGCGAGCATAACCTAGCTCTGTAGCGAGATGCTGTAACTCGGTAGCGACAGTTTTCGTTGTCGCTGGCTAGCGATTTTTCACACCCATAATCTTTTGGAATATAAAATTTTATCGGTACTAAGTTACATTTTCAACAAACAAAAAAAAACGATTTTTGGAAAATCCTAAGTGGCCTAATTGCTCAACAAGGATGCAGAGGAATGGCTTAAAATTTTGCACGGAGTCGTAACACCTGTTCGCAAATATCGTCAATAAATTTCAGCAAATTATTAACATTACGCGATAGCTAAGCAACCTCCTTAAATTCCGACGAAAGTTCTCAAATATTTAATTTATTATTGCTTGAAATCTTTTGAATGATTCCCGTAAAACAAATTTGCAAAAAAAAAACACAACACAATTCAATGCAAATAAAAACTACAGTCAAACCTCGCTATAACGAACCTCGATATAACGAAATCCTCGATATACCGAAGGTTTGTCCATTCCCTTCCGAGAGACCCCTGAAACCTTGATACAACGAAGAAAAACTATAGATATAACGAATTTATTTTCAGAGTACTTAACCTCTATACAAGGAATTTTTATGAACAAAACCTCTGTATAACGAAGCGTTCGGTAAAGGAAATCCCTTCCTGTCGTTCCCTTCTCCACCTTTCTGTTTCGATGGAGCCTGTCTAGACTTGCAAACTCTTAAAATTCAACAAAATATTTGTTTAATTTTATAATAATCCGCTGTTAAAAATAATATGTTATGCATTATGCTCTAATTGCTAATTGTTTATAAAAACTGCTCTAATTCAAACCTTCCTTCAAAAAATATCCCTATATTCATAGTACTAATATATTATTTTAAAGGAAGAAAGATTTAAATTAGAGCAATTTTTATTTGTCCTTTTTATTAAAACCTCAATATAACGAATTTTTTGGAACATGACCTTGATATAACGAAGTTTTTTGCTTTTCCCTAAAGATACGTTATATCGAGGTTCGACTGTAATTGCATTTGAACGATGCAAACTTCGACATCGTCAACAAACTTCCTCATAGGAAGTCGCATGAACGGACGAAAATTGAATCAACATCGGAATTATATTTTTTTTTACCAGTGTCAAGGTCAATTCTCCGTATTTTCGTAGGACCGGATTTTAAACGGCAAAATGTAGTCTAGCCAATTACTAGCCTAAACTCCTCTATACGTATGCGTCTCGTTAACACACAAAAAAAATGTATATATAAATTGAGAGGAAGAGCGTCGCGACGATACGCGTGAGTGCCAAAAATATCCAGAGTCACAGTTGGTATGATCCACCGAGCGACCGGAAGAATCACATACCCAGAATAGATCTTGTAACATGGCGTCGTCTGCGTGTCCCGTGTATGATATACAATATATATGTCCGCGGTTGTTACAGGAAAGGTCGTGACGCATACCAATTCTATCAGCAAAGCCTCTATGTTAGGCCCTTTTTTTCATATATACGTCGTTCTATATGCGTTTACATACGTATGGGGTATTTCACGTTGAATCGACATTGCTCTAATTATTTTTATTTGTATGATTTTATAGGACGTTTCGAAAGAACTGTTTCCAATCATTTTTCAAACAGTTCGTTATATCATCGGGAATTGCAAGAAAATCATGACGTTGAAGTTTGCATCGGTGGAATGCAACGAAAAATTAATTCCCTTAACCCTCCGCGGCCACTCGAGGTCAAAATGACCCCAAGCTCCAATTTAAGCCAAAATTACTATGTTGGCGGCCACTTTTTACAACAAATCGCTCATTTTTCATGATTATCGTTATTTATTTCACTCCGAAATGGCTCTTCACATATAAGAATAAATACCTTTTTTGGAACGTCCACTATGGAGCTTTTTTTTCCTCAAACTATCATATCTCAAGAGTATCACCCTAAAGTTTTATGAAAAAAAAAATTGGAAATTACAAGAGTTATGTTTTTTTTTTTTTTTTTTGTAAAAAAGGGGATTTTTACGCATTGTCCCCTTGCTGATGTTTTCCGCCATTTTAGAATTCGATTAAAAAATTACACCGAGAATGCCACATTCTAGAATGTTCAAACTAATGTCTTGAATTTTTATGAAGCATTCGTAACGATACGGTCAACGCGGTAATCGTTTATACAGGGCGGGGGTCATTGCGACCCCCCTGTGGCCAGCGTGTTATAGCCAGAACGTGTGACCGCGAAGGTTTACGTAACTCAAATTTTTAATGCTCATTTAGCCTGTAAAATTCGCTCGAAAGTTTCTACGTATTCGTATAAAAAATTCACAACCTCAATTTGGAAAAAAAAAGGCTTTGAGTAACGCTAAAAATGAAGAAATAAAGAATGAAAGAAAATGCAGTCGAACCTCGATATAACGAAACTCTAGGGAAGAGCAAAAAAGTTCGTTATATCGAGTTTTCATAATATTGAGGTTTCGTTATATCGAGGGCATATTCCAAAAAAATTCTTTATATCGAGGTTTTAATAAAAAGGACAAATAAAAATTGTTCTAATTTAAGACTTTCTTTCTTTTAAAAAAATATATTAGTACTATAAATATAGGGATATTTTTTAAAGAAAGAAAGGTTTAAATTAGAGCAATTTTTACAAGCAATTAGCAATTAGAGCATAATGTATATAACATATTATTTTTAAAAGCGGATTATTTTAAAATTGAACAAATATTTTGATTAAAACACATTTGCTGATTTTATAATCATACATCTACATTGTAACATTGAAATAACAGCTTTGGTATCTTTGGGTTCGTTAAAGTCTTCTAAAAAAAGTCAATGATTTTCTTTTGCGTACCCTTAGACATTTGTCTTTGAATTTGGTTTTCGATAGTTGCCGATCGAGTATGCCGAATTTTCGATACTAATTCGATAGCAGAGAGGGGGAGAAGAGAACGAAAGAAAGGGAGTTCGTTTACCGAACGCTTCGTTATACAGAGGTTTTGTTTACAAAAATTCCTTGTATAGAGGTTAAGGGCCCTAAAAATAAATTCGTTATATCTATAGTTTTTCTTCGTTGTATCAAGGTTTCGGGTGTCTATCGGAAGGGAATGGACAAATCTTCGTTACATCGAGGTTCGACTGTAATATCGTTGCATTGCCACGATGCAAACTTCAACGGCCTACAAAATCGTCCTTACAACCCTTAGCCCTTATGAACAACAAATCACTTGTCAAAATAATAAAAGCTCGTTTCTTTCCCAACATTACGCGACTCTCGATTATGTGCGATTGCCGCGAGGATATCTCAGTAATTTCAAACAGAACGAAAAATCTGCAATTTATTTTAGACGACAATGTGTCCAGCGCATTTTCTTTACGAGAAATATATTGCGCCTTGAACGATAATGGTAATGCCAAAAAAGTTTTATCAAAGGCTTTTTTCGCTATCTTAACGACGATAAGAAAAAATCGTGGTGAGAAGTGCATTTTCTCGATATCATCATAATCATTAAAGTTTTTTTTTCTCACATTTGTAAGGAAGTTATTTTAAAAACGTAACTCATTTAGTTTCTTATTTCAAAAAAATATTTCAGTCATCGCAATATAACGAACAATAAACTTTTTTTATGCTTTTTTTTTCACGTGATGCTTCACGTTCAGAAACCATTATGGAACAATATTTTTCAGTACACCATAAATAAATCGATAATGTAGAAATTCGTGACGATATTTATTCAAACAATGTTTTGGACATGCCTGCGTGCACTCAACATAGTTAATGAAAATGACTGGTCACGCACAGGAATAACACAATAATTCGACTTACGAGAGTACGTGAGAGAGAGAGAGGGAGAGAGGTCTAGTCAGTCTGGTATCACGAGAACGGGAATATTTCGGTCGAATGTCTGTCTGTTAGTCGCTCGGTGAAATCGGTCACGGTCACGTTTCCGAGCCTTCGTCGGTATCTTGATCATTCTTTGCCTTATACACCTCTGTGCTCATACATTTAAAATGATACTTTGATTTATCTTCCTTTTTTAAAGACAAGAAATCAACCACGAGATAATTAATAAACTCTTACTACACGTTTCATGCGACTGTTTTGATACTTGAAGATATTTTCAATACCCGTGAAGAAATATTGTCTTGGATACGGTCGGATTCGGACGAGGATCCTGGTTTCTCAAACGGAATCCAGTCGGGCATTGGATCGAATCCGGGAGCGAAATGTAACGCTCGGATATGTAATAATCGGAATGCAGCCAGAATTCTAATCCGGAACTATTAAGAAGGCCAGTCAGAATCCAAATAGAAACTTTGAATAGGATCCAGACTAGAATCCCGAACTTCTAGAACAAGATCTAGTTCGATATCGAATCGGATCCCAGGGATGAATGTGAAAATCACCAGGATATACCGATCCGTATCAACTAGAGACGCTGGACGTTTTCTGAAATCATTTATTCAAGGATCTAATAAAGATTAGGTAACAATTGGTGCTACAGTATAACTGTCAAAACTTATTGGGAGTACAAATAAGACTCCGCCGTTTGTTATCAAAAATTGGGCATTTATTGTGAAAGAACGGTATTTTATGTTTTATTCAAGGTATTGTCCATCGCTAGCCACTACTTTTTGCCATCTTTCTGGCAGCATATGGATACCGCGTCGGAAGAACGCTTCATCTTTTGAGGCTATCCACAAATCGACCCAATTTTTGGTATCTTCATATGATGTGAAGTGCTGCTCAGACAGGCCGTGCGTTATCGATCGAAATAAATGATTGTCAGAGGGATCAATGTTTGGTGAATACGGCGGGTGGGGTAAAACTTCCCAATTGAGTGTTTCCAAGTAGGTTTTGACCGGCGCCGCAACATGTAGACGAGCATTATCATGCAGGAGAATAATTTTGTCGTGTCTGGAGTAGTCGTGGGCGCGTTTTTCCTTGAGTGCTCGCCTCAATCTCATCAATTGTGTTCGGTAGAGAGCCCCAGTAATGGTTTCGTTAGGGTTGAGCAACTCATAATACACGACACCAAGCTGATCCCACCAAATACACAACATGAGTTTCTTTCCATGAATATTCGGCTTGGCTGTCGATGTTGAAGCATGGCCAGGTGGTCCCCATGATTTCCTCTTCTTTGGGTTATCGTAGTGGATCCATTTTTCATCACCAGTGACTATACGATGCAAAAAACCCTTTCGCTTATGCCTGGCATAACCAGGCATGAACGCCATCGGCGTTCAACGTTTCTCGGCTTCAGTTCATATGGAACCCAATTTCCTTGCTTTTGAATCATTCCCTACGATTTTAAACGATGTGAAATTGCTTGTTGAGTCACTCCTAATGTAAGTGCAAGTTCTTCTTGCATTTGGCACGAATCTCCCTCCAATAATGCTTCCAATTCCGCGTCTTCGTACACTTTCGGCCTTACGCTACGTTCTTTGTCTTCGACGTCAAACTCACCGTTCTTAAACTTTTGAAACCACTCACGACAACTTCTCTCACTTAAAGCAGCCTCACCATATGCTTCGACAAGCAATCGATGCGCCTCAGCTGCAGATTTCTTCAAATTAAAGAAGTAAATCAAAAGTTCCCGCAAATGACGCTTATTCGGCTCAAAACTCGACATTTTCGCACGAAAAAAATGATGTGATGCTGATACAAAATCGCTAATATTTCAAGGTTATGGTCTTGCCAGATGTCCAACCTTACGATATGACGTTTTACATCTGACAATTGTAACCGTAATCTCCTGGTGGGGTCATCTTTTCGAAAAAAAACATTACATAGACGTTGAATGACTTATATTTACTGGAAAAAAGTGATATAGGTTATTTATTCTAAGTAATTCTATTTAATTTAAATATCGATCGTTCCAATTAAGAAAATATGTATTTAATTTTCGAAGAAAAATGTATTTAATACGTACTTGAGATACGTATTTCAAATTCTTCCTACCGCGTATCCGCCTTGTGCTACGCAGTGGTCGCCATCTGGATTCCGATGAGGATACCCCTTCTAGGGGATCTGTATCATATTCCGATCTGGATCTGATCGGCACTTAGGTTTCCCTGAGAAATTTCTGCACGGGTAGCGCAACACTTCGATAAAATAAGCGCCCCATTCGCGTCTTCAGCTTGCCAAAAAATTCTATGAATGGCAGGAAGCAACGGATTCTCTTTTAAGGGGGACTTTGTCCTTGAAATTTTCAAAAAATCTATTTTTTTATTACGGATTCTTAATCTACATGTAAGTAGAAATAAATCTGTCGAAGCGTTTCCCGGATTTCGAACGTTTACGATATTTTAAACGCGTTTGAAGTCGACACGGTCAGCGCGCTCTGACCGTCTCAGCGGGGCGCCCGGCTAGCTCGGTTCCTGCAGGTGTCAGCGCGTCTGACGCAGGTATACAGAGCCTTTCATGCTTAGAAATCTTAGAATAGGGTCCCTACTTTCTCCTTTCATCGATTTGGCAACGGTTATTTCAGTCTGGCTTCAGCGTTAAAAGCGAAAACATCGTAGCGTCCGTGTTTTTTGTTTTTCGTTATTTTCAAGTAATTTAACGAAAATTTGTGCGCAATATGCCTCGAAAGGGTACAAAAGATAATCCGAAACAGTACGGGCGCAAAAGATGGCATCCGCAACCCCCCAATCGCTGGGAATTTGAAAAGAGCAAGTCATTCACAAGCACGTCAGCGCAGAAAATTTTACAAAGTGGCAAATTGGGAAGTTATGAACTAAGTGTTGATTCAGTGTACTGCTTTTTGAACTTCGCATTAGTTTTTAACTTTTTATCCGATAACGTTTTGTGTAAAGAGTGCAACGGACGAATCGCTTTTTCCATGCGTGATCGACGAGGCATCGGTTTCAAACTGAATTTGAAATGCGAGTGCGTGGAAAAAACTGTTGCTTCGTGTCCACTTATCGATAAAGCTTATGAAATAAATCGCCGAATCGTGTTTGTTTTCCGTTTATTAGGCCTCGGAATAAACGGTTTGAGCAGGTTTTGTGGCATGATGGACATTTGCAGCGGGGTGACGACCACAATGTATTACGCTTGTGTAAAATATATACGAATCGCGACGAAATCGGTTTACGACATGGTTCTGAAGAAAGCTGTAGCAGAGGAGAAGAAAAGAAATGTTTCTCGAGGACTACAGGAAGATTACTTCATCGTTTCAGGAGATGGCACGTGGAAAAAAAGAGGGTTTTCATCTCTCATTGGCGTGACTAGTCTCATTGGATACCACACCAAAAAAGTTGTCGACGCCATAGTCAAATCGAAGTTTTGCCAATCTTGCAGCTTTTGGGAGAAAAAAAAAGATGAAGATCCTGCTGGTTACGATGAACGGAAGGAAACACACGTGGAAACTTGCACCGCAAACCACGACGGTTCCGCAGGAAAGATGGAAACCGACGGAATCGCCGAAATGTTTGTCCGATCGGTAGAACTGCACGGAGTCAAATACGTCACTTACGTCGGGGATGGTGACAGTAAAACGTTTAAGGGATTGCTTGAAGCCAATCTCTATGATGACGTTACTGTCAAAAAAAAAGAATGTATTGGTCACGTCGAAAAAAGAATGGGAACGAGATTGAGAAATATGAAAAAAGGAACCAAGGGACTCGGAGGGAAAGGGGCAGGCAAACTCACAGATAAAGCGATCGGAGAACTCACTAAATACTATGGCCTTGCTATCCGCCGAAATTCACATTCTGTGCAAGCCATGAAGGACGCGATATGGGCCAGGTATTACCACAAGAGCTCCACGGATAAAAAACCCCAGCATGAGAAGTGTTCACCAGGAGAAAACAGCTGGTGTACGTGGCGTAAAGCTGAAGCATCGGATACTTTGTCTTTATATAAGCACAAGGCTCCTCTTAGTGACACTGAAGGCTATCGAGCCAATTTACAAAGACTTGTCGTCGGACGATTTGCTCCAAAGATGTTTGGGTGCTCATACTCAAATCAGTAATGAGTCATTTAATAATATCATTTGGATGCGTGCGCCCAAACAATTTCATTCCGACGCAGAAGTGGTCAATATTGCCACGGAATTAGGAGTGATTATCTTCAACGAAGGTGAGGAATCATTGTTAATTGCCGTGAATCTCATGGGTGTCCGGATTGGCACATTCGCAGAGAGCTGGGTCCATTCACGGGACAAAACAAGGATCGAGCGCGCGGAGAGGCAGGTGACCGACGCAGCAAAAAAGGCCCGGATTGAGCAGCGGGAGATGTTAGCGGCTCAACATGAGCAGCTAGAAGAAGAGGAGGGATGCCGCTATGGACCAGGCATTGCCGATTAGCGGTAATTATAAACACATTACAAAACTTTAAACGCGTTTTTCTCGAAAACACGTGTTTAAAAATGGCTGACATTCTCCTGACCGCTGTAATTAACATATCGACATGAAATTTGGAGAGCATACTCAGAAAATATGTCTTCACGGAATGACAGATCGTTTTTTCGATAGATACATTTTTGCATTTATTATTTATCTTTTTATGCGAAAAAAACGCGAAAATTCGATTTTTTTTTATTGCCGCCATTTTCCGAAATTTGCACTAAACGAAAAATCCATCCGTCATTCCATGACCAAAGGGTCACAGATTGATAATATGCTTTGAATTTGTGTTTCCGATCAACAAAGAGGGGGCAGTGATGTCAGCGGTTTACCTCCCGCGATTTGAGGACCTGTTTTCGCGGAGCTGCAACGGCCGCCATTTTGGTTTTTTTTTTTAATGTTCTGTATATCATGAATAAAAGCAAGAAAAAAACCGCACTCAAAAAGCTTTACTCGTTTCCTTTAAAAAAAAATAAAATGTAAACACCTGAAAAATGGCACTCCAAGGACAAAGTCCCCCTAAAAAAGGCACAAATCCTTTCTACCAGCGAAAGACTGACGTACCAATGGGGCGTACTGCGGATTAAACCTTCACAACTCAAGAAAGTAAAAATAAAAAAATAGTTGAATTTATGGTACTGCATGAAGACCTCGGCATAGACACAATCAAGGCCGTAGCACAAAAACTATACACAAGCTACGAGACAAGACTTGGTAACCACCCGAATCGGCTAACAACGAACCTACTCGACGGAAGAACAATCACGAGGTGGCTGAAAAAGTTTAAGCCATTGGACTTACGAGAACGATTTCGCGTGCAATAAATACACAAAAAAAACAAATCGTAACACTTGAAATTGAAATATAGAACAACGTGCAGCGTTGGTTGCACCTTCTAAATACTTTTTGTTTTTTTTTCCTCCACACCAAAACTATTTATTGTTAAAGAGCTTTACAGATTATAGTTCTAAAATAATAAAGTTAAAAAAAAAGAATTTATAGTAGGTTTTAATAAATAAATAAAACACGTATTATTAAGTTTTTGAAAAATTTAATCAGAATGCTCGTTAGAAAGCAATAGAGTGTGACAGACATGTTATACGAGGTATGTAAATTAAGTAATGAGACTGACTTTTTTCAATTCTTTTATTCGAATAAAATTATAATTCAATACTGTCTCCCTTATTTGGGAACTTGACTTCCTTGGGAAGCCACACAGCGCTGGAGACGGTTCTCCCAATCCTCATAGCAGTCCTGCAACTCGGATACTGGACTAGCCTTTAACTGCTCGGTTACAGCTGTTTGAATGTTTTCGAGTGTCCCAAAATGACGTCCCTTGAAGTGATTTTTCAACCTCGGGAAGAGGAAAATGTAACAAGGACTCAGGCGAATAAGGAGGGTGAGGAACCACAGGAATGTTTTTACTGGTCAAAAACTCGTTCATTGAAATTGCTGTGTGACAGCAATTTTTCTCATCCCCAATTTATTGGTAAAATCTGATGAACGGTGGTGTGAGTCAAATTGACCGCTTCCCTGATCATTCTGACTGTCAACCGATCATCTGAACGCACAGGATCCCGGGTTCTGTCGACATTTTCATCGGTTATTGAAGACGAAGGGCTTCCGCTGCGTGGTTCACCTTCAAACGACTCTCTTCCTTCTGAAAATGCCTTAAACCACCGAAAAACCTGGCACCTTGGCAAAATACTGTCTTCGTAGGCCTGATGAAGTTTTGCAAAAGTTTCCGTTTTACTGTGCCCAAGTCTGAAGCAAAACCTGATAACACACCGTTGCTTGACATTGATGTCACTCATTTTTAGAACGCACTAGAAAAAACTGTTTCACGAAAAAAAACGCTACGGACAACCAAATTACTCTAGCGAGTTCAAACTCGCACTGAAGGCGTATCACATGTTCAGCTGACGCCCCGCGAAGTCCGCGGTCCAAGTGTTGCCAGATCGAATGCTACGTTGCCAGTCTCATTACTCAATTTACACACGTCGTGTATATATATAACCTCTTTCAAACATCGAATGCGGATGTTTAAGGTTCGGATAATCGAGGTTCTACTGTGTGTGTGTGTGTGTGTGTGCGTGCGTGCGTGCGTGCGTGCGTGCGTGCGTGCGTGTGTGTGTGTGTGTGTGTGTGTGTGTGTGTGTGTGTGTGTGTGTGTGTGTGTGTGTGTGTACACACATATATTAGGGTGGCCCAGTTTTTACCTTATTTTTTATTTTTTTGCGGGCCACCTGAACAAATTGTGACAAATAGAGAAAAAAAAATATCGCAAAGGCTCCCTATAATTGGAAAATGCTTACAGGTCGCTAACGAGCATTATAACACTTTTACTATATATTTTTCCCACCATGGAGCGTCAACTTGTGTCGAGTATGTTATCGTATCGAGTATATCTCTATCGGATTGTGTCTAAGGTAGTAGTCTCGCCACAGTCACGTTGAAAAGTTTATTCTCCGCTCAATCGATGAAAGCTTCGAAATATTGCGAAATATCCTTATAATATAGGTTGTACATCTTATCGGGATTGAAAATCTTACAAAGTAATGATGAAAATGCCTGATATAATGCCTAATCCTCACTTTTGTATCAGACTATCCATTCCGGCTACTAGTGTGTAAATATGATGTTGAAGTTTGCATCGTTGGAACGCAACGAAAATGAATTCTTATTGACTGTTCAAATTTCGTTGTGGCTGTAAAAATCACTCAAACGTTTTTAGTTATCGTTTTTAGACATTTAGGACCTCGATTTGCAAAAATGCCGGCTTTGGATAGACATCAAAATGAAGAAATGAAAAAAATGCACACAAAAATCGTTGCACTCCAACGATGCAAACTTCAACGTCATGCGTAAATAGTCTGCGTATACGAATATGCACACACTACTGTAATCTAGTTCTAGTCTACTTCAGTCGCCTCGTGGCGCTAGGCGTCGTTAGAAATTGCTTAATTTAAATCTCTATATCTCTGGAACTAGACGGTCAAAATTCATGATTTTTTTTTACCCACTTCGTCATATGTTCTTCTGTAATTGAAAATTAAAAAAAAATCTGTAGAAAAGTCTCGAAGTTATTGCGTGAAATGTGCAATTTCCTCTGCTCTCCACGACACGGGTAAATCATGAAATCTTTGATTGCCAATATCTCGAAAACGGAAAGGTGAATGCCTTTTGCAATTTTGGAGGTCATCATTGAATAGTGCCCAGAATGAGTCCTCAAAATGAAAATAAAAAATCTATAGAAAAACGCCGTGGCGAGACTACTACCTTAAAGTGGCCACTACCATCCTAAAAAAGTTCATGAACCATCCATGGTATCTGTCAGAAGAGTTAATCTGTTTGTCTTTTTTCGATAACGACGTTCCAATTAAAACGAAGCGCGAAATGACTGAATCATTAGCACGTCCAGGGAGTACCAGTCGTCAAGTGAAAGCTGATATAACACTCCAGAGCCTTCTTAACATCAGATTAGCAGACTTCGTAACCGCTTGTAGCTTGCGATTTTTAGAAATCATAAAAATAGAACCAACTTTTATTGCTCGGGACCCACTGGAGTAGAAAAGTGATGAAAGCTTTTTAAAGTGTTTCGCTATTTGCAAAGGATTCCGTGTAGTAAACGACACAGCAGAGGGAGGAGTTGCCCTTATAGAAGAATTTAATCGGGCCATTACATATGATGAAGAACAGAAACAGTATCTGCTGTTAGTCGTAAGCGAACATCGGAAAAACATGCCAAATTTCAATATCAGTACGATTGTACATGCTATAAAGAATTAACATAAAGTTACATTGTTATAAAAAGTATAAACAAATTTGTATTCCGAAAAATCGTTTGGAAAAAATATAAATCAATTTTATTCATTTTCAGAATAATTTTATTTAAACCCAGGTAGCGACCTCTAAATATTTTCCAACTACAGGGAGCCTTTACGGTATTTTTTTTTCTCTGTTTGTCACAATTTGATCGGATGGCCCCCAAAAAATAAAAAATGGACCACCCTTATATATATATATATACAATATATATTGTGTATTTATTTTAATTTCTGTTTTATATTATCCCTTCGAAAAAAACAGCGTTTCTATTATCCGAAAATTTGATTATCCAAATCATGTTCAGTCCCAATCGGTTCAGATAATCGAGGTTCTACTGTACTTTTCTATTTTGTTGGATTCGTGGATATGACTCCTTTGAGGAATTTTCACTAGATTTTTGATGTACAAAACGCATTCGCTCATTTTATATCAAAGTTGACTAAGCTTCATACGTATGAGTACGAACAAGAATAGCAAGCAACAACTTATTTTTTATTTTTATTTATGAAATTTCAAGATGAGTATGACCAAACACGTTCTAGAAAGAAAAAATCGATTCACAGTTGCGCAAGTCTTTTATTCGACACATGGACGTCTGTTCTTGGTATTTGTGTGCGCAAAAATAACTGGAAATGCGTTTTTTATTCCTCTCGTAAGAATTTTTACGTTCACTTTAATTAACCTTCCATTGCATGCGTTGTCGTGTGTCCAAATAAGCGCGTTTGAAAACAGTCTATTTACGAACGAATCGTAAAGACAGGCTGTTTAATTCTGAGCTTTAAGCTCGTTCGAACGCACTTGCTCGTTTTTTTTGTTTTCAGTATACGAGTACACCGAAATACATATATGTATGTACGTTTGAGCGCTCATCATACGTGTTCATTATAACGACGACAAGGAGAAATGGGTGGGAAGGCAATACGTACAACATTACAGCTTTTGACGCCGCACGATCTCGGTGGAACCAATCGAAGAATTCCCTGCGCTTGCATGTATTTATGACAACAAAAATTGTGTGCTATTTTAACGATATACCGGTCGTACAGTCGGTTTCAAAAGTTGTTACGGACAAATTGGCCCTTTAACTTTTTCCTGAAGGATTTCGAACAAGCTACCTCCTCGACTAGAAATTTAGCTACGGCGCAGACTAGCGGCCTCTTTAGTCTTCAGGCTGCTGGATCCAAATTGCTAGTCGAGTTATGACTGACTTCAACCATGGACGCCAATAAAGAGTATTTGAAAAAGAGAAAGAAAAAAACCTCGTCCGTAAAACTTCATACTCTAAAATCTAACAATTTTATATTCGTTTCTAGCCTCATTAACGGGAATACTTTCCGACTAGAATCCTAATCAGGGTTGGAACGTAAAAAGCGGATTTTAGTGACTCAAACCTACCATCGACGAAATATCATCGATAAAATATCTCAAATATCTAAAATATCTCGAAAAAACATCTCAAATATCTAAAATATCCCAAAAATATCTGAATAATTATTTTACGAGTCCTCATCAAATACGCCGCAAACTATTGAGGCCTTAGGTCACTATAGGATTTAAAAAAAATCGATTTTTTTTTGTTAAAAATGTAACGTAGTACCCATACAATTATATTCCAAAAGATTATGGATGTGAAAAATCTCTAAGTACCTGATTTTCGTATTCTAGCGCAACCCCTCTTGATTCATGTCGTGACTTTATATTAACTTTAAAGGCAGTGCCCAATGGTCCCCAGCCACTCATTTTCCAAACAAACTTCAATAAGTTTTTTTTTATGGAATAGTTTATCATGAGTTACATGTTAATATCATCTTTAATAAACATAAAATTAGACGTACACAAAGAAACTCTTACCTTATTGCAAACTGTTCCATTATTTACTTCGAAATCACGATTTTTTTTTCACTTTTGCACGCACCGTACCGAAAATCGTCTGTTTCTTCGACAACTGAGACAAATGACAGATGAAATTTGATTGAACGGTATTACCAGGCGCTAAACTAAACTACATTGGTAGAAATTTAAAAAAAAACTACCATGCACTTCGAGTTTGGGGGTGCCCGAGCCTCCCAATTGCCCGATGGTCCCCACTTTCCCCTACTGAAAATCTTCTCATTCAGCAAACTGAGGACGTGAATCTTTAATAAGAACACATAATAACATTTCAGTGATTTTCACAGCCTAAATCGGCAAAATTAAATTTTTTATTAAAAAAAAATTTCGTTGCATTCCAACGATGCAAACTTCAAGGCCATTTATCATTTCCATCTCTGTTCATCTCGGACCCTCTTCTCTCTAATCTATGTCGAACGCAACCTTGCCCCAAAAAAGAATTTATTGAAATCAGATTGCGCTTCATCTCGTACTGATAACTTTTTATTTTATCTACGAAACAAAACGAATCATGAGTTAACTTCATGCTGCAACGTATACAATTATAAACCCTCTTTTTTGTTGTTGTTTTTTTTTTGTAAAATTAAATTGAGATTCAGGATCCTGAGAAAGGTTTAAATTCAATTGAATAGAAATGAGTTCGCATGGATGTGAAGAAAAAAGAACTAAGTAAAAGTGAGTATTGCTATCAACATTTGCTGTTGAAACGCGTCACGTCGTGTAAATTATAATTTTATTTCTGTGTGACCATGTAATTAGTTATAAATTCTCTCCACTGCCAATATGGAATTGTAATGTATAATTGCAACACATTGAAGGACTTGGAGGAAAAAAACCTTCGCACCATTTTTTTAGAGTTTATTTTATGAGGAGTCGTATCTATATCTGGTTGAATCGGGACATCCTGTATATGCGGGTACGCATCAGCACGCACGCACACACCCACACATATGAACATTGATCTTCCTTCACTTGGCGTGGTCACGGTCGTCATTGTCTTGTTTCACCGCCACATAAAGGTGCACGAAGTCCTTCGTGGTAGCGTGAACACCGGAATAATGTCACGCATTCGGGACGCCTTTGCTAAAGTTCTCATACATGCAATTTCTTTCCACAGTAACCACGGAGATAATGACCCTCTGACTAATAATATGTCCTATACGAATTGGGATCTTTCATATGGGCGGAGATTAAAAAACATGGCGACGATAAAAAGACCGTGAAACGTAAACAGCTGTGTAGTTTAGTGCAAATTTCTGTGATATTATGATAAGTACTATTGGAATTTGTGATTTGGTTGGTACCAATCATAAACAACGCAATTTTGTGAAAGAAGAACGCACAGTCGAACCTCGATATAACGAAATCAGCGATATACCGAAGATTTGTCCATTCCCTTCCGATAGAAACCCGTAACCTTGATGCAACGAAGAAAAACTATAGATACAGTGAAACTTCAGTTATACGTTTTTCAAGGGGTACAGCAAGAATGACGTATAAATGAGAATAACATAGAAGTGAAATACAGTATGTATCGGAAACTCTTTAGCATTTGAAAATGGCGATCGGTGGATAATTCGCGATGTTTTTTAATAGCAGTACCTCTATTATAATATTTGGTTTTCCAATTCGAAATTTGATTGGTAGTAACGAAGTAATGAGCCGACTAAATCTTTTTTTTTATTTTTGTTTAAATTTTTAGTTGATGCGAGTCTTTAACATTAAAGCTCTGACGTTTTACACTAGAAAATAATATTTTCGTATAAATAAGAGATAGGTCGTCACAGTTCAGTAAAGGGTGTCTCAAAATGACCTGACATTTTAATTTATTAATAAAACGTATTATTTATTTGAAATGTAGGAATATTTTTATTTTAATATAAGGTACAAACATGGAGGTTATGTGTGGATGACAATATCCGATAAATGGCCGCCTCGTCCCTGTTTGCAAGCGTTAACTTTTTTGACGAAATTTTCAAAAATATTTTGGCATAATTGTGGATTAACTTCATTAATGGTACGTCCAATTGTTTCCTTGAACTTCGGAATGGTCTGTGAATCATTGGCATACACTTTTCCTTTTAGAAAACCCCAAAGAAAGAAGTCCAATGACGTCAAATCGCACGATCTTGGTGGCCAATTCAAATCGCCGGGGCGCGAGATGACACGACCATAAAACTTCGTCTGCAATTGTTTCACATTGCATTTTCACAATTTCTATGCGTTACTCGATCGTGTAATTCTCTGTGACCAAACCTCAATACTTCCTGATGCCAGTTGTCAAAGATTAGTACTCTATGTTCACCAGAAAAAAAATGACGCGCAATTTAAAATGCCCTTTACATGCATACCTAGTACGATACTAGAATTTGACACTGGTAAAAACTAAAGTACGGGTTGTGAATTTTTAAAATTCTTGTCTGTTTTCTTTTTGTGTCACAGAACACTGATTTACGTACAACTGAGAAAAAACAGACCCCGCAACGGGCGCTGGGGATGAAAATTATAATCTACCTATCTATATATATAAAAGGCAAAGTCCTGACTAACTGACTGACTATGATTGATTGACTCATCATCGCCCAGCCTAAACCGCTAAAGGTAGAAACGTCAAATTTGGGGAGGGTGTTGATTTTATAATGGCGGCATCGTTTAAGAAGAGATTTTTCGAAATTCAACCCTTAAGGGAGTGAACGGGGGTGGCAAAGTTTGTCTGGGAAATAATATTTTTATGATCGAATTTACTTGAAACTTGGTATTAATGCTCTTTGATACAATTAATAAAATACGTATTTCGGCGTTTTTCAAAATTCAGCCCTTACGGTTGTGCATGGAGATGTCAAAGTTTATATGGGAAATAATATTTTTATGGTCGAATTTACTTGAACCTTGTATTAACTCTCTTTGACACAATTAATAAAACATGTATTTCGGTGTTTTTCGAAGTTCAACCCTCCGCGGTCACCCGGGGTCGAAATGACCCCAAGCGCAACTTCAAGACAAAATCACTATAAGTTGTTAGCGGCCACTTTTTATAATAAATCGCTCATTTTTCATGATTATCGTTCTTTATTTCATTCCAAAATGGCTCTTTAGATATGTAAGAATAAAACCATTTTTGAATCACCCACTATAGAGCTATTTTTTTCTTTAAACTATCATATCTCAAGAGTATCGCTCTAAAATTTTATGAAAAAAAAATTGAAAATTGCAAGAGTTATGATTTTTTTTAGTAAAAAAATGCTTTATTTACGCATTGAACCCTTGCTGATTTTTTCCCGCCATTTGTAAAATTCTATCAAAATATAATACCATGGATGCCACATTCTAGAATATTCAAACTAATATCCTGAATTTTTAGGAGTCATTCGGAACGATATGGTCAACGCGGCAAACGTTTAAACATGGTTGGGGTCATTGCGACCCCCCCCCCCCCCCCCCCCGGGTTTATACGCCACCGTATTGTGTGGGCGTATAAACCAGAGCCCTCTTGATTCATTAGTAAATTACCGTGGCGCTTAATGAAGATAAGTTTCAATCAATTATTATACCCAACGATGAACTGGAATGAAAACATTCGCATAAATTTTGTACATTTAGACATTTTTACATGTTCTGTGAGAAGTCGCAGTTACGAAAATTCTTCTGCTGGTCGCATTTTTCTAAGTTTTATCATTAATATTTTCTTCAAACATTTGGTGACACCCTGTTTTTATTGTCATTGCAGAATCTTTGGAATTTGTTGCATGCTTGGAGCAGTTTATATCAGAGATCTAGGGTTACTTAGTATATAAATTATGAGATAGAAATATGGCCAGCATGCCATCTCCATAGAGTGCTGCTTATGCAGCACTCTATGGAGATGGCATGCTGGCCATATTTATATTAGATATTATTTATATTATTTACTTATTTACTTCAAATAAATATTATTTACTTCAAATTCGTCTAATTTATATTAGACGAATTTGAAGTCGTAATTTTTTGTAACTTCTGTACTCCGGTAACTTAGGTTCAAATTTTACCAGTATACTGGAATGTGGTATACAAAGAAGTGTTGTATTAAAGTTCAGCTTTCTGTCCGCATCTTTTTTCGCGTAAATTAAAAAAGGTATGCACTGTTTGTACAGTTTGTTGGTTTATGAATGAACAACAATGGACGTAACATCATATCGATGGACATACAACATCGATTAAAATGGAAAAGAAACTGTTCAAATCTTATAGTTTCCGCGAGCAAAGTCGCGGGAAGACACTTAGTAACGTATAAGCGCAAAAAACGTGTAAGTGGAGAACGTAGAAATGAAACTTTATTACATTCGTTATGGGCGAAATTTGCCGGGGCCAGAGAAATGTGACGTATACATGATAAAAACATATAAGCGAGGTTTCACTGTACAACGAATTTATTTTCAGGGCCCTTAACCTCTATACAAGTAATTTTTGTGAACAAAACCTCCGTATAACGAAGCGTTCGGTAAACGAACGCCCTTCCTTTCGTTCCCTTATCCCCCTCTCTGCTTCTATGGAACCTGTCTAGACTTGCAAACTTTTATAATTCAACAAAATATTGGTTTAATTTTTTACATAATCCGCTTTTGAAAATAATATGTTATCTAAATTATGGTGTAATTGCTAATTGCTTGTAAAAATTGCCCTAATTTAAACATTTCTTTCTTGAAAAAATATCCCTATATTTATAGTATTAATATATATATTTTTTAAGACAGAAAGGTTTAAATTAGATCAATTTTTATTTGTCTTTGTTTATTAAAACCTCAATATAACGATTTTTTTGAAACATGACCTCGATATAACGAAAACTCGATATAAGGAACTTTTTTGCTCTTCCGTACAGATTCGTTATATCGAGGCTCGACTGTATTTTGAAAGCTGGGCACTTTCAAAATGTGATAAAGTCAGGCGTTTCCCATACTGGTGCTGTTAGCTTCAAAGCGTATTGTTCGCAAACGTCTCAATTACGAAATAATCGTCATGAAATTGATGATTTTAAGTGATTTTCTCTGGCAAAGATGGGTTAAGAGAGAAATGCAAGCACATCATTGAACATGACGTTGAAGTTTACATCGTTCGAATGCAACGATACATTTTACTTTTCTTCATTTTACCATTATCCAAAGCCTTTTTTACAAGTTAAGGTCATGGATTTCTAATAAGAAAACGTAGAAACGTTTGAGCGTTTTTCACAGCCTTAATCGACCAAAAGAAAAATTAAGTAATTAAAAAGAATTCATTTTCGTTGGATTCCAACGTTGCAAACTTCAACGTAATTACTTTCCCTTGAGAAGTACAGCCTAAAGGTTGACCATGAATTTTTTCAGATATTTTCATTGACAATTGTTGGTTTGGTAGTGACCCAGGTTCAAGGGATTAAGGTGCCTCAAATACCTTCACGGATTGAGGGTTAAACACAAACAAACAAGCTTAAACCCAAACAAACAAACCCAAACCTAATCCCACCAACATTGTAATGTACACACCAGAATTGAAACTTACTACTTGTAACCACAAATAACTCTACATGTAATGCAGGATTTTTCAACAAATCACAGGCATTTGGCATGTCGCAGCTCCCCCCACCCCTGCTACAACACAGCAGCAGTGGAGTGGGGGTAGCGTTAGTTTCGCGTGACATCTCGCTAAATCAGACCCCCTATATACATCTTTAAAAGCATTTCCAATGCTAAAATAGGGCATTGCCCATCGAAAGTATATGGAATATATGTCTCCAAATTTTCCTCGATTTCTGGTAATTTTATTGATCGTAAAAAATGTATGTGGGATCAATAAAAACACATATTTTGTTTGGAAGTTTCAAGAAGCGAGACGATTTGTTTACATCGGAAATGTTTCTGCGCATGTCCGTAACCAAAGGGGCGACTGGACAAAAGAAGCAAGCGGAAAAAAAACAACCTAGCCAGTCAGTCGGAAGGGAGCGCTTAACGATGAACACTGAGAGAAAAGTGTATGGTATTAACAAAAAACGCTCATGGTAAAAAAGGGTATAACCAAATTTCGTATAGTTTATTGGCACCGCAACTATAATATGATGAACACAACTATTAGCGAAAAGTATATCTATAAACATGCGATTTTAGTGGCGTGTTTGACGATCTATTATCTCTGAAATAACTATTATATATTGTAAAAGGTTTGACAATATAGATACGGTTAATTAATTCAGTGCTATCACAAAATCGGCACACAAATACTAATGCTGTATACCGTACGTCAGTGTTGGGGAAAATTTAATTGCTAGGGTAACTAAAGATTAACAATTAATTAATTGTTTCTTGCTGTAGTCGCAATTAACAATAAATCATTTGTTAATCGTGACTTTCCACAATTAGAAACTAATCAATTTTCAATCTTTTTGGTGTATTTGATTAAAAACTAACAATTAAAACTGATAATTGTATACGGCGCTGTGTAAGCCTACAAAACCCAAACAAACACGTCCCATCTGGAAGCTGTAAAGTTAAATAGATTAATTGTTAGTTTTAATTGTTTCTTAGAACAATTTTAAAAAATTAATTGCAATTGTTTTATTTGCAACGTGCAATTAAATGTAATTAATGTTAATTGCAATTAAATTAATTGCAATTACTTTTTTCGTCAATTAATGAACTGATTGAAAATTCAATTGATAAACGCCCAACACTACCATACGTTAAGTTTCGTTCCGGTTAAACTTCTACTATTATATTCGAATTTGTACTATGCATATGCTTATCATTAACATTGGTCGAGTATAATTTCTTACAAGATCTTACGAAAAGTGACTTTACGAAAAAAAATTATGGTAATCTTTACTTATAGCGAAGACGTAAATCATTTGCAGATATTGTCGATATTTATCAATGTAAATATATACGCGTATTAATTTGTCAGTTTTCCCAAGTACAACATTTCGAAAACTTGCGATGCGCCCAAAACCCATTTAAGCAGTGATATATATTATTATAAAAAAAAAAGAAGATTTGTGCAAAATTTCACCTGTATACGAGGTAACAGGTATGCGGAAGTATAATTGGAATTACGTTTGTCTGTTATGCTAAATATACAATTAGAATAACATACATTAGAATAAGTAAAATAATTGAATAGAATAACTAAAATAATAGAATTAGAATAACTAAAATAATAATAAATATACATTAGCATAACATAGCATAGTGGCAGCGTGCGTAGTATAGGCAAAAGATAGGTAGGTATAGGTTATAGGTTCGATTCCATGTGTAGGCGAAATATTTTCTTCGAAAGATATGATAGGCGAATTATGATAAAGAATCATCGAGTTAGAACGCTCAATTGAGAATTTTTTAATTTTTTTGTATTTATGAAAAAATCTATACATTTAGTAGACGTATCATACATGGTATAAATCACTATAAACATCGTCGCAAATCGCAAGCAACATTTTTATCAATGTATACATATTTTAGTCCTGTTCTGCATAATTAACGCAAATATCAATAAGCAGTACTATGTTTTGGGCAGTAAACATGCCTATAAAATATTGTCCTCTCAGGAAAATATAAAATATGGGTTAAATATGGTTGAAGATATACGATACATTTCTCTCAGCGTAGAACGAATACATCCCAACATTCCCCATTCATTTTTTTTTTACCTTATTATCTCTTTATCGAATTGTTCGACATTAAAGCAAAACATTCTTGATTAAAAGAAACATCAAAGATTTGCCTCATCGCACTTCTAGAATTCGACATGCATTTAGTGGAAATTTCTGTAATTACACTGATAAGTAGAGTATCAATTAGTTCGTCTGTTATTTGATCGAACGTAAATCGTTACCGAACAATCGTGAGGGATGCATCGATGTGGAATTGAACTTTGGATCGTTGCGTGGCAACAAAGATTATATTTCATATTTTTATTTCTTTATCTTTATTGCTATGGAGAATCGTTTTTTGTCGATTTATTAATTAGATCTCTATATAAGTATCTCACAAAAAGGTTCGCGGATATCCGTTCCTCAGATTTGCCAATATGAATTTGAGCGATGAATAAAAATGAGTGTTTATTGCATTCCAATGATGCGAACTTTAATCTCATGCATCGATTACTTAACCCGATCAGTGTAGCGCTTTTTTGCACCACTTAAGTGTGGGGGGGGGGGGGGTCAAATTGACTTCATGCTTAAAAATACTCGAAAACGTCTTCCTAAAAATCTGAAAAAAAATCATGTGTCATGTTCAAGGCTTCTACTTTACAATCAAATTCTGAAATATAACTTTCACCAAATTACGAATAACAATAAACAAATGAACTCGTGAAAAAAAGTATAATTCTTCAAAAATTCATACCTCGGAGACAAATGTATGAAATTTAACGTGCAATAAACCAATCAAAAGCTGAAGAGTGTATCTTTCAATGAAAAAATATTGCGAAGTGATATTATGAAATTTGAACCCTTATTTGTTTACATGAACATATACATTTTTTGAGGTGTGAATGTAGGTTTTGGTATAAAATATACAAATTTTTCAATATAAAACTATTTATTTTGACAAATCTTCTACAAAATCAACGTCGTCGTCCTCGCTCTCATCCTCGTAATAGTCGACTCTTTCACAAGGACGGAGTATTCGACCCACTTCACCCCCAGAGCGTCTCGCCATTTTCTTATCTAAATCACGTGCACACAGAGACAGTTTTTTTTATTCCATATAAAATAGAATTGTACTCTTACTAGTACAAAAAACACAAAAGATGAAAAAACTTACCTGAGCTACCGTCTGTCACAATGTTACTGTTAGGTGTAGAGGTGGGTCAAATTGACCCGCGGCCGAATCCATCCGCTCACTACGCTTCATTGAAAGGGACTGGGGACTGGAAACTTTGCGCAAGGGTTCTGCCCTAATGTACAATTTTTTAGGTGGGCGTAAGGCGTCGCCCCCTTGCTTGGTTTAAAAATAAGGGACGGCTGAAATTTCCGGCCGGATCAAATTGACCCCCCCCCCCCCCTTCCCCCTTAACACTAATCGGGTTAACCCGATTAGTGTTAAGCGATTTCAAACATACAAACATACACACACACATTCAAGTTTAAATGAAGAGGGGTTTTCTTAGTTTACAAAAATGCTTCAATTATCAACTCACTACTCTAAACAACGAAATTACGTTACAGAGAATAAAATTGTTTATCTCTGTTGTCTCCTACTGAGCATAAAAAGTAATGAATGGTATTCGGCCTTGTCGAACGGAATGTTAAGGAGAAGAAAAAAAAATGCTGTTGCGCTCGAGCACGCCGCAGATACGATTTGTTTTTCGCACGTATTACGTGTGTATGACCAGTAGACGACAATGTAACACTGAAATATTCTTCTGATGTATATCTGACGCAACACTCTGGCATCACACGAGACTTTGATCTCGTGACGGTGACTCATATAATTATTTTGATCCCACGCCTTCTTTCGTCTGTATACATATACCAGGTCTGTAAATATGAAACCGAAATTTGCCCATAGATGGCCCTAGCTGCCAATGTAGTTACCGTCAAGTCGCGTCATTGGCGCCATTTGCTTTGTTGACATCTGCCAAAGATTTTTAACTCACAACAATACAAGTTTCATACCCCAACATAGTTTGTTATAGCGTTGAACATGTCTAATTTTGTGCCTGGAAATTACGATTTACGGACAGCATTAATTTTCTGTTACCATTTGAAGAAAACTGCCGCAAAATCGTATCGAATGCTTGTCGAGGATTACGGTGAGCATGCTCTTGGTAAATCACAGTGCTTTGAGTAGTTAAGAAAATTCAAAAGTGGCGATTTCGACGTGAGAAACGAAGAACGTGGGAGGCCACCGAAAAAGTTTGAAGACAGCGAATTGCAAGCATCGGTGGATGCTAAAACCTGGCGAAACTGTTAATACTGAACGCTACCGACAACAAATGATCGATTTGAATCAAGCTTTGCGTGAAAAACGACCAGAATATAAAAAAGGCAACACAAAGTGATTTTGCTACATGATAATGCACCATCACACACAGCAAAACTGGTCAAGGATTGAGGCGTTTAGTTGGGAAATACTTTCGCATGCGGCTTACTCACCAGACTTGGCTCCGTCCGATTATCAATTATTTGCATCGATGGGATACGCACTTGCTGAGCAGCGCCTCACTTCTTACGAAAATGTACGAAAATGGCTCGATGACTAGTTTGCCTCAAAAGAGCAACAGTTTTTTTGGCGTGGCATCCACAAATTGCCAGACAGGTGGGAAAAATGTATGGCTAGCAATGGACGGACAATACTTCGAATAAAATATTTTTCATCATTTTCATACAATAAACGTGTATTTTCTATACAAAAATTCCGGTTTCATATTTACATACATGGTACACTTTCATTTTTCCCTCATATTTTTATATCATTTCACAGCCACCTGAGGCGCTTTTAAAATCGTGTTTTTTTTCTCCAAGAATTTAATTGCTCTTAAATTATACAATGAGCAGGCGGAAATAGTGCTAAGGATAAAGAAACAGAGGAATGTTGAACGGCTTGCAAAGCTTGTTTTAAGCGGACAATTCTAGTTCAAAATTCAATATCTAAGCTCCCAAATTCCACCTCACCGAGATGGCTTTGCCATAACCAAAAAAAAAGAATAGTATAGCGACAATTATTTTTCAAATATTACATAGGTCAGGAACTGTTGGCTTTCAAAGTTATCTTATGCAGCCCTCGTACTTTTCTTGACATTCTAAGCTTAATCTACATATCCTTAAGGCAATTGTACTCGGTATTTCCGAAAATATTAATCATATATAGGGATGTTGAAGTTCTCGCTGTTTTTTCGTGAAAATGAATGCTTTATTCTAAAAAAAATAGTAAAAAAACATGTTACTGAAAGTATTATCCATCGCTAGCCACTACTTTTTCCCATTTTTCTGGCAGCATTCTAATTCCACGTCGGAAAAACGACACGTCTTTTGAGGCTATCCAAGAGTCGACCCATTGTTTGGCATCTTCATAAGAATTAAAGTGCTGCTTAGCCAGGCTATATGCCATCGATCGGAACAAGTGATCATCGAAAGGGGCAATGGCTAGTGAATACGGGGAGTGGCATAGGACTTCCCATTTAAGCGTTTCTAAGTAGGTTTTCACCGGTTTTGCAACATGTGGCCGAGCGTTGTCCTGCTGCAAAATCACTTTGTCGTGTCTCTGCTCGTATATCGGCCGTTTTTTCATCAATGCTCGGCTCAAATACATCAATTGCAGTCGATAGCGATCTTCCCTGATGGTTTCGTTTGGCTTGAGCAGCAGCTCATAGTAAACTACACCCAGGTGATCCCACCAATAGCGTTTGTTTTTCTTCAGTTTAATTCTTTTTTCTACATGTTTCCTCAGAATTAGATTTAACCTTCATAATATTCATTCGTTCATAGGTACATATGTTTCTACTGTTTTTTTTCGCTTACTTTATTCTTTTCGTATGTGTACAACTAACTAGGATAAGGGATAATGTAAAAAAGCAATATTCTGTACAATGGAATAAATACTACTACTATATAGTGTTAATCACAAGAAGTAACCACCTAGGATATCTCTATAAGTATTGAAGTTTGACGACGAAATTAAAGACAAAAGTTTAATTAGTAATGCAACGAAAATTAATTCTTTTTATTCACTCAAATTGTTTTCGGCGGATTTATGCTTTGAAAACCGCTCAAACGTTGCTACGTATTCTTTTCAGAAATTTACGACTTCAATGTGCCAAAAAGGCTTTGGATAATGATGAAAATAAAGTAATAAAAAGAATGAATAAAAATATATCGTTGCGTTCCAACGATGCAAACTTCAACAACCTCATGTATGACTATTTTCTCGGGATCAACACAGAGACTACATTTATGGTACCCCACGCGCGTTCTGATTTATGTTAACTTATGTTAAATATTCGTATGCCAAATTTGTATTAAATATTTTATTTATTGCATATTTACTAATAAAAACTGAAAAATTAGATCCTCAACGACTCTGGAGTCTTCACGACGATTTCCAAGCAGTAGCGAGATTCTGAAACTCGATAGGCGACCGTTTTCGTTATCGTTAGCTGGCGACAGCCAATAAGAGGCTCCCTTTCTTCTGATCGTGCATGCGATTGGCTGTCGCTAGCCAACGACAACGAAAACTGTCGCTACCGAGTTACAGAATCTCGCTACAGAGCTAGGTTATGCTCGCCAAACGAATCAGCTGCTACGCCCGACGTTGGCAAATCTATGGGTACTATTTTGTCATTATGATAATATTTAACCGGAAGTTGAAACCGTTTTACAATGTAGTACTTGAACTACTCGGTGAAGTACGAATTTTTGATTTTTTGCAATATCTATTATGACTAATTTATCAAATTTCAGTTTTCCAACGACTTTAGTTGGATACGTTAGCAGCAAAACCGTGATCACCGCACTTCCGGTCGACTCTCTCCATAAGACGACGTGCTTCACGAGCTTAAAGTGCTAGACTTTGCAATTTTATTACGAAAAGACTGAACGGTCAATATAGCTCAAATTTTCCCAAAGCGCGCATAACGTAGTCGTCAACGTCATATAAAAATTTCAGGCCCGAAAGTTGGATTCGTCGTGATGATCGTACCTCCTTAAGAGACATATACAGGGTGTCCCTCTTATCTCTGCCACCCGAAATAACTCGGTAATTATCAACGTCACAAAAAAATGTTCCAGACAAAAGTTGTACGGTGTGAAGGGGCCATCAAATGCGACCAATTTTTTTTATTTCGGTGGAGGCGCTGACGCACAGTGAAGGTCACCTCCACTTTTTTAAATGGAATAATACATTTTTTTTCAACCATCTTGTGGAGCACCTCAAGCCGCATAAAAAACATTAGGGGGCCAAAGTCGTTCAAGGTTATTCAAGGTCAGGATCGATTATACGAATCTAAATATCTCGGATCACTACCAAATATTTGGTAGTGATCCGAGATATTTAGATTTGTATTTCATTTTAATAGGTGTTCGAAATTAGCTTGAAATGAGAGATATCGGAGATCGTAGTCATCGACAACACTTCGAATACCTTCTGTTTATTTAGCAACCTGCGTTAATCTGTATCGTATGTAGCTCAATCGCGGTTGTCGTTCAGTTTGATTTCGAATTTGGATAAGAGCTATTCATAATTTGAAAATATACCGGCAATTCGAATAAGTGGACATGATACTGTGTTACGGTGAAGCAAGAAAAAATTCTGCAAGAGCGCGTTGTCTTGTGTTGTCGATGACTACGATCTCCGATATCTCTCATTTCAAGCTGATTTCGAACACCTATTAAAATGAAATACAAATCTAAATATCTCGGATCACTACCAAATATTTGGTAGTGATCCGAGATATTTAGATTTGTATCATCGATACTGACCTTGATTGACCTTGAACGACTTTGACCCCCTAATGTTTTTTACGCGGCTTGAGGTGCTCCACAAGATGCTAAATAAACAGAAGGTATTCGAAGTGTTGTCGATGACTACGATCTCCGATATCTCTCATTTCAAGCTGATTCCGAACACCTATTAAAATGAAATACAAATCTAAATATCTCGGATCACTACCAAATATTTGGTAGTGATCCGAGATATTTAGATTTGTATAATCGATACTGACCTTGAATGACCTTGAACGACTTTGACCCCCTAATGTTTTTATGCGGCTTGAGGTGCTCCGCCAGATGGTTGAAAAAAAATGTACCATTCCATTTAAAGAAGTGGAGGTGACCTTCACTGTGCGTCAGCGCCTCCACCGAAAAAAAAAAAATTGGTTGCATTTGATGGCCCCGTTCACACCGTACAACTTTTGCCTGGAACATTTTTTTGTGACGTCTATAATTACCGAGTTATTTCGGGTGGCAGAGATAAGCGGAACACCCTGTATATGTTGCTCAATTCTGTTTCATTCTCAGGTCGTAGTATAGAGGCGTTTTCAATGTCACTTTTTCGGCTAACATCAATTTTTCTACGTATATAATATAATAATACTTGATAGACATTTTTTTAAAAACCTAACTCATCGTTACCGCCCCTATTTTGGCTGTATACTTGTCTTGCCTCAGCCATGATATGCTATACGAAAAGATCGCTGACCTCGGTACGCTCCGCTTTCGTTCCTTTGACAATAAAATCGTGTTAATCGCGGCGAAGTCTGTTTGCTTTCTCCAGCTTGACGAGAGAGCTCCGTTTGCGTCAAGAAAGCATCGGGAATTGTGCACGATCAGAGTGCGTGAATACGCGAGCAGCATTCATTATCGTATCAGCTACGGCTTTTACGTATACACATTCACTGTCTCCATCGATCGCGCGACAAACCAAGGGACTACGAAATACAGGAATTTACTATTTACCAATATACTATTTGCGAATGCGTGTCATAAATTTCCTCGGAAATAGTAATAAAAAAAAGCTCGGCAAGATTGATTTGAAATGGTGTTCAAGTTTTCATTGTTGAAGTGCAACGAGAATTATTTTTAATTTCACAATTTCATTACTCTTATTATTTTCTTATGTTTATCGTTATATTTACAGTCAAGCCTCGATATAACGAATCTCTAGGGAAGGGTAAAAAAGTTCGTTATATCGAATTTTCGTTATATCGAGGTCACATTCCCAAAAATCGTTATATTGAGGTTTTAATTAAAAAAAAGACAAATACAAATTGCTGTAGCTTAAACCTTTCTTTCTTTAAAGAAAATATATTAGTAGTATAAATATAGGGATACATTTTAAGAAACAAAGGTTTACATTAGATCAATTTTTACAAGCAATTAGCAATTAGACCATAATGTAGATAACAAATTTTTTCAAAGCGGATTATTTAAAAATTCAACCAATATTTTGTTGAATTTTAAAAATTTGCAAGTCTAGACAGGTTCCATAGAAGCAGAGAGAGGAAGGAAGGAACGAAAGGAAGGGAGTTCGTTTACCGAACGCTTCGTTATACAGAGGTTTTGTTCACAAAAATTCCTTGTATAGAGGTTAAGGGCCCTGAAAATAAATTCGTTGTATCAAGGTTTCGGGCGTCTATCGGAAGGGAATGGACAAATCTTCGGTATATCGAGGATTTCGTACCCAAAATCAGCCAAAACATTGGACAATTAAAAAAAAAATCAGAGTATTCCAACGATCCACCAGCTTCAACAGCATAGTTATTGGTAATAAATAAATAACAATTATTTCTGCGATGAGCGGATAAAAAAGATTTATTGAAATAAACTAAATGCATTTAGTTATTTATTTTTATTTGAATTAAGTAAAATTTTCGTAACATCAATGTTTTTTAAATTTTATTCTACTATTGCAGAGAAATATTTCAAATACATTTATTTATGTAAATAAAGATCGATTTAACACCGTTGAGTAATAAGAAAATGATATGCTTCTAAGATTTCTGGCTTTTGATATCACTTAAGGTCTTAGGCCACTCTAGGAGTTTCCAAAAATCGATTTTTTTTTTGTTAAAAATGTACCTTAGTACCTATAAACTTATTCCAAAAGATGATGGGTGTGAAAAATCTCTAAGTACTCGATTTTCGAATTCTAGCGCAACCCCTCTTGATTCGTGTCGTGACTTTCTACTAACTTTAAACGCGTTTATCTCAAAACTACATTTTTCAAGTCGGCCGGACTCATAACTCAAACAAATTTCAACCAATTCACTTGAAATTTTAACTGTATATTTAGAATTACATTTTCTGAAGCACTACCTAGGATTATTTATTGTATTGCATAGTTCCTTTTTTATAAACAATTTTCTGATGATTTTCTCATGGTATTTTATACTTTTTGTTTTAGAAATGCACCATTTTGACAAAAAACAATATATCAAAAAAATCCTACGTACTTCTATAGTTATTATTATATATAATCGAAAAAACTTTAATGTCTCATTATTAACTCAAAAATTATAGGAGCTGTTGGTCCGACCGTTGACCTTCCAGAAATAAAGGCGCCATCGGAAAAATACTGCACAGTCGCCATTTTGACATGTATCCCTGTTAAAAAATAATTTTGTATAGTCAATTACGTGTATAATAAAAGCCCTGTTTTGTAATTCCGATTTATTTTATGGTTTCGCTGAAAAAAAATGCCCTTTTTTGCCTCTAGAGTGGCCTAAGGCCTTTATTTAAAAAAATATTCAGTCGTATAGACTAGTTGGGTCTATCTAGATTTTTCATTTGAATTAATTAGCGAATTCATAGTTGTAGTAGTACGCTTTGTCACCGGAGTGTGGCGCAGGACCCGAAGCTTCTCCAGCAACCCATTTGCACTCTGAGCGCAGATATGACCGAGTTATTTATGCGAAAGTATGGTAACTTTGTTAGTTGCAAGTTAAATTACAAATCATTCAAATATAATTTTTATTCGTTCGCAATAACAATATATTTGAATCCAAGGCACATTTAGTCCATGCGAATGATGATATATTTTTATTCAAATATATCTCATACGTTCAAATCAACAATGTATTTTGATCAAATACGTACTTGTTGAATTGCCTACATCAGAGATACTTAACAAATGAAAACAAATATATTTGAAACAAATAGAATCCTAGTAGGCTGTAAGGCAACGAAACGAATTCAACTGAAATAGATCCCAATGGAATCAAATAAACTCTTCTGACAGTGTAATAATCCGAGAATTTATCGACCGATTAGTATTATCGCTGCAGGATAATTCAACTGGATTACCAGCCGATGCTGGCAAAAAAATAGGCTATTCGAGGAGTGATGTTTTCATTGGTTCAATTTCGGAAGAACATAGCACAAGCAACACTCCTTTTAATTAATATTCGTTTATTGGTATGAGTAAGAATTAAATGTAACGAGAGTAACAGCTTTCGGTAACTCGACGAACCACAAGAAGTGCACATCCAGCGTGCAATGCGCTAACAGAAAATACACACGACAGTGCTCCTGAATGCCCGCAATGTCCGTGAATCGAATATTCCAATAGTCGTAGCAGATCCCGTAAATCAATTACAGAGCTATATTATCCATGAGTATTTTTTGTCTCTTTAAACATTGTAAGCACACCTTCTAGCAATTATGGAAATACATTATTTGTTTTTCATTCCTTATTTAAATACATGCGTAACAATAAAGTAGGACCTTTTGGGACTTGCCTTTTTAAAATATTTCGGAGCGTTGCCCACGTTGTCAATATCACTTGACATATTATCTGGTCAACTGTGAAATTAAGGGAGGAGATTCCTTTATAAGGCTAGAAAATCGATGATTTTGTGGAATATTTTTGGGTGAGAAATAATTATTTCATATTTTTTAAACTTTTGCATTGATTAGGGTGTACTTTGATCTACCCAGGCGTATTTTTTAAGTTACAAAAAAATAAAAAATGCCTGAGATCCCGCTGGCTTTGGAGCCGGTCGACTCGGGACTTCGACAATGGCATACACTCTGGTGTTCGTTGTTTTCATCTGAAACCAATAGGCTTGGTGATTTCCATTGAAAACATTCATAGTTCGTCTGTAAGCCTAAAAAAACTAGTAAAAAAATTAAAAATTGGAAGCATAATACCATTTTTAAATAGACATTGCGATTTTTTATGTAATTTTTCTTCTATTTTGACATGGAAAAGTTATTTTCTTGGCCGATTTTTTTAAACATTTAGGCTTAGAAACTAAGTAGTGATGTTGTTCAGTCATGTACCAAATTTGGTTAAGATTGTTTGAATAGTTTTTACGTGAAGATGTATACCAATTTGAAAAATGTAGTTTTAAGTAAAACACGTTTAAAGTTTGGTCACGAAAAAAGTCAATGATAACAATTACTTACCGGATAATCAGCGATTTCAGGGCCATATACTAAGCCTTCAGCTTCTTCGAAGAATTAATTTTCTTCAGCCATTTGATTTTTCCGCGCTTTTCGAGCCTCTTTGGCCGATAAGGATCTGCGCCGCTGCTGTCGATGCACCCGTCGAGCGTCGGCGCTGTTGTCGTAATTTTTGCACTGAGTTCCAATCATGATATCCAATGCGAGCATGGTTTTCAAAATCGATGTCTATCCTTCGTTAAATAGTCCAGCCGTAAGATAGGATGCAATTTCGACGATTTTCAGTCCAGAATTCAAGTGCTTCGGAGCTAAGATCCAGAACGTTAAGTTGAAACTTTCATTGGCATTTTGAGTATTTTGAGTATGCTCAAAAATAACCGTAGACGCATTTGGAAACAGTAGAGTATAAAAGATAGGGCACTGCATGCATAGTCGTGCGTTACCGTCGGTAACGCGCACGACTATGCATGCAGTGCCCTCAAGCGTCGGGAAGTTGTGTCACGTTTCTGGCTATAACTTCCAAACGGCTTCGAATTTTGATTTAAACTTTTGGTACGATATTTTTAAGACATTGGACTAACGTTTTATGGAGAAAAAAATCAATTTTTTTAAAGTTGTAAAGATATCTTCCCCCTTAAAGAGTCCCTGATCATTAACAAAAAGGAGATCACGATCAAATAACATCCCATGAAACTGCCTTCTAAATGAATACTAACAGCGAACGAAAAATTTCGACAAATATGACGCTGGAGGTTGCACTGTTCGAATGCAACGAAAATTAAATCTTTGTAATTACATACATTTTTTTTGCAGATTTAGGCTGTGAAAATCGCTCAAATGTTTCTCCGTATTCTCATAAAAAATTTACGATCTGAATTTGCAATAAAAATAAAGGTTTAAATAAAGGATAATGAGAAAAAATAAAGAAATATCGTTGCATTCCAATTATGCAAACTTCAACGTCACAATCAATTTTGATTTATGACTCCATTTTTACTTCAATAATAACAGTGGATGTTTCAGTGTTCTCGGGCCATCAACCCACCCGCGTTCCCATGCATGTCACAGTACGCGAAACAAATATGGAGCAGCCGTGGCATAAATTCCCTTTTTCTTCTTCATATTAATTATATACGATTGAGAGAAAGAGAAAGTCGCGCAAGGGCAATATCACCAGACTCAACGAGTTTCAAATTCCATCCACCAGAGAGCGCAAGCGTTAAGATAACGCGACCACCCAATGTTACTACAATTGATATAATATTATCGTTATTGTTGTTATTGTTATTATTTTAATTTTAAACGTACCGGAGAGTGTCTTTATCAGTCGTGATAATAGCCTTGAGCTAACTCATTATGAGAGTTGTGTATCAACTCCAGTGCATCGAGTATCGTTGTACGAAAAAAAAAATAGCTGTGCCCGCGACCTCGTACGCGCGCACCACTGAAATACGTACCGATGCCTTTTTTTTTATAATAATGCTCTGAGCATTCTCAAAATAGTGAAAAAAACAACAATTAAAAGTATTTTTCCTGCAGATAGTAGTCTCGCCAAGGCATTTTTTTATAGATTTTTTTTATTTTGAGGACTCATTCAGGACACTATTAAATGATTAGCTGCAAAATTTCAAAAGGATTCACCGTTCCGTTTTCGAGATATTGAAAATCAAAGATTTCATAGTTTTCACACGTGTTCTTATGGGGAGCAGTGGAAAATTTCACATTTCACACAATAACTTCGAAACTTTTCTACAGATTTTTTTTAAATTCTCAATTACAGAGGAACATATGACGAAATGGGTAAAAAAAAATCATGAATTTTGACCGTCTAAGTTTCAGAGATATAGCTGTTTAAATTAAGCAATGTCTTGCGACGCTAGCGCCACGAAGTGACTGGAACAGACTAGTACTAGATTACAGTAGTGTGTGTATATCCGTATACGCAGAGTATCTACGTATTAGTAGCCGGAATGGATAGTCTGATAAAAAAGTGAGGGTTACATAAACATTATATTAGGCGTTTTCATCATTACTTTATAAGTTTTCATATCCCGATAAGATGTAGGGGCGAGTGGAGCACAATGTGTCACGGCGCACAGTGAGCCACATGCGGTTTCTCGGAGGTTTACAGCTCGTAAATTCCGAAATTTTATGTGTTGGACCGCAATTTATATTAGGTTTCGTCAAGCCTAAAAGAAAGTCGATACCAGCTGACAAAGGATTATTGAAAATTAAAACTTGATTTGAGACTTGGAAAACAAATATTTCGCTTGCCGGGAAAACATAAAATATAACGACACCAGTTTTCGGTCCTAATCGATAGTTTTATCATTTATGATGCACTCAGTGACTTGTGTTTTTCCATTCGTAGTTTAATTAATAGTTATTTTCATCAATAATCAAATATTTTACTAGTGGGGTACAATGTGTCACCGAGTGGTGGGGCAAAATTTGTCCCATCGCGTGTAACCTCTTGGCAACGGTTGATCGATCAACTCCTAGTTGGGCTGCAAGTTCTTCTTGTGTCTGAAGAATTTTGGACCAGTAAAGTTTCCAAATTGTCGTCCGAAAATTTTTCAGGCTGTTCAGTACGCGCACGGTCACTGAGTTCGAAATCATTGTTTCTAAAACGTTTAAACCAATAATTGCATGTTTCGTATGACACAATACTCTTCCTGAACACAGAACAAATTGACTCCCACGCTTTGGTGGCACTTTTTCCTTGTTGGAATTCGTAAAGGATGCAGTGGCGAATGTGCAGCTTATCGGTTGCCATTGTTCTTGCTACTTTATTTTCACCGAATAAATTCATACAGCGTCTTGAACAGGGCTATGTCAATACTTTAAAATCCTAAAAGGACGTTGAAATATTTCAACTTGAAAGAGGATTCCCAGCCTGCTAGAAAAATCTGTAAAAATGAATTCACACACCTAATATATATATATATATATATATATATATATATATATATATATATATATATATATATATATATATATATATATATATATATATATATATATATATAAATGAATTCACACACCTAATATATATATATATATATATAAATCTGTAAAAATGAATTCACACACCTAATATATATATATATATATATATATATATATATATATATATATATATATATATATATATAATATATATATATATATACACCTAATATATATATATATATATATATATATATATATATATATATATATTAAATATATATATATATATATATATATATATATATATAACCCGATAGTAGTTGGAGCGCGAAAATGGGGCAGCAGCTATCTCCTATATCAAACAGCCTTGACCGAGGCCAATACTTGAATGGGTGATCGCTTGCGCGTGAACGGGCTATCATTTTGGAGGCAATTGTACCGAATGCCCAAAGGTAACAGATTCAAACATCAATGGAATAAGGACCTGTATCGAGTCAGGTTGACCACAATTCTCACATGCCCTCGGGCAAATACAAATAGTAACGCATTAGCAGAGATTACTTTAGGGCCTCAGAAATTGGAAAAAATAAAGGGGAGAAATGTGAGGTGAGAATTAAGCGAAATGAATGGGATTGTAAAAGACCGAGAGGAGGCCATACGAAGGAACGTTCGGAGAAAAAAACGTGTATGAGCTTGAGTATACAGGGTGAGGCACATAAAGTGTTACAGAGCAATAGCACTCAAACTATTGATCAGATCCAAAAATGTTTCAGACAAAAGTTTCAGTGTTCTAGAAGGCCGTCATACTTGACCACCCTATTTTTTTATCGGTGAAGGCGAAAAAAATTCCTTTCAAGAGTATTTACACATAGTCCCGCCTCACATACTATTCCTCTTTACAATTTTTTCTTACACTTTATGTACACGAGTCTCCGTTTTCACAACATTTTATACATACAAATTTCCTTCTCTTCGCGCTACATGTTTCATCAATGAACAGAATTCTTTCGCATATGTACTCTCTGACTGGATTATTCCTAACCAGTTCCTCTATTTTTTGTAGTTCTTTTTCCACTACTTCCGCTCTTATTTTCGCCCTTACCGCCCCACAACCACAAATGTGTTCCAAACTCTCCCTCCTTCCCCTGCAAATCGGGTAGTTATTCTCCCTATAGCCTTTATTCCCTATAGGGGAGGTCCGGGCAAAGCGAACACCTTAAGCTTACCGTGATTATTGCCGATAATGTATAATGGAGAAAATTAAAACAATTACCTGCGATTAGTCTTTATTTTATGAACTCTCGAAACCCGTTAACAATTTTCCTTAATTCTGGTTTAATTAGTTGCTATACATCAAATAAGAAAAAATATCAAAGTATCGACTTTGCCCGAGCCCCCGGGTAAAGTGGATTCGACATAACGGCAAAGAGAATAACAACAAAGAAATCTTTGAAAACGTAAGTTACTAACAAAACAATCTGTATAAGGTAGCGTATGCCAACTCGTACTTTTTGGCGGTTCCTTTGATAGATTCTCCAGCTTTACATAAATTTCTTGCTGTTTGCATGACATCCGCACTCCAAGAACCTTGTGTCGTCTTTTTTTGTTTTTGTATTTATTTAGGATTTCGAACCCATAAAAAGCATATTTTCTTTATTTTTTTATATAATATATAAATTATTTTATTTAAAATGTTAAGCACATAACAAAAAACATTTCAACAATATTTTTTTTAAATTTCATCCAAAAATTTGGGAAATTCATCCTGTGGGACCTGTGAGAAAAAAAGTGTCCACGTGGTGGTCAGGATAACTCATGATAGCTTTATCTGAGATTAAAAAACCAATTTTTTTCTGTTAGTAGATAAGTATAGCTCGAATTTGAACTGAGGACTTTTAAAAAAAATGAAATTTGAATTTTTGGCAGAGTTCCATCCCAAATAGTTCAATTTTTGGTACAATTTACACTACGTATAGCCTTGTAAAATTAGTTGTAATCGAAAAAAAAACCTTCATTCAATCACTAGTCAATGCTATTTTGAAGAAGTGTGCAAAATTTTAATAAGATCGGTGCCTTAATTTTTGAGAAATCGTGTCCACCGACTTCAAAAATAGTGTTTTGAGAAAAAGTCGTATACCTGCGTCGCTCCCAGCCGGTCTTTCCCAACGGGGGGAATTCCCAAAGGCTCTTTCCCAACGGGAGGAATTCCCAAAGGCTCTCTCTCCTAGACTTTAAGGCAGTAGTCTGCTTTAGGAGCCGAAAAAAAAGCGTTTTTTCAACAATTTTTTTGAAAGGGAAGGAAATGATTGCGGTAAACGAATTTTTGAGACGATAGTATATTATATTCAAGCTTTAAAAAACAATTTTTATTATTACAAATTATTGAAATTTGCCAAAGTTGTAACGATTTTTCTGGGGCGCCTGGAGTGTGCACTCGTAAATCGGTGCCGGTGATGGAGGTCGTGCGATGCATCTGAAACAGTGGAACCAAATTTTTTTTTAGTTTTTATAAGTTCCTTTTCTATATGAACTAAAAAAATACCGAAGAAATGACGAAATTCCAAATTTTTTCGAAGTTTGAAAAAAAAATTCACTTTTTTGAAGAAAAAAAATTCACTTTAAGTTGCAAAACAAGTAATTTAAATAGTACTTTTGTCCAACTTTTTTAGTTCAAATAGAAGATAATTCAATACTGAAGCTAGATCACTTTGGTTTTTTTCGATCGGACATATATTGTTTTTACTATCGCCGGCACCGTTTTCCAAAACTTGTGAAAATGAAAACTCGAGAAAACGGGCTGTAAAGTTCTGCCCGAGCATTCGCACCTGCTCGACGCTCGGCCACTAAAACTGATCTAGCTTCGAAAATATGTCGAATTGGCCTCTAAAATTTTGAACACATATTCTTGGATAGTTTTGGAATAGATTTAAGACAAAAACGAAAAATCGATTTTTTGAAGCCTGTAAAGCAGACTACTGCCTTAACTCCGATTGACTTAAAACTTTGGGAGAATATTCTAGACATATTGTACTATTAGATAATAAAATGTAAAAAAAATGGTTTTTTTTATTTTTCAAACCCACGTAACCCCTTAACCATCTGAAACGAAATATGCAGATTATTATATATAATGAAATTCTTTATGATCACCAGGCAAAGTGAATACGGTATTCACTTTGCCCAATTCGCTTTGCCCTGCGTGGTCACTCCTGGTGTTATCCCGTTTCAAATAAAATCTATTGCTTTGGGTCTCATTGTCTACATAGTGTATAAAGCTACATAAACATTGTAATCACCTAAAAACAAAGGACGATAAATAAATAACTTTCTTGTTGTTAGCAAAATACTTACCTTGATGAATCATTATTTTTCAAGCAAAAACCCAAATCGTCGTCTTCTGGACGGCGTGTTACACGGCCATTCACCAAAGTATTTGCCACGTACTGGGTGACGACGGGCGAACGTTGCTATAGTAATGTGGCGATCGGCATACGCATAATTTGCGAGCGGTGGCGAGTATTCACTTTGCCCATGGTATTCGCTTTACTCGGACTTCCCCTATTCCTGCACCTTATCCTCAGACATAGTCCCTTTATTTCCTCTCTGATCTCCTTTATCTATCAATATTTTTCTATTTCTGCGTTCCCTTTTCCGTTTTTATACTCTTTGCAGTTGATTTGTCAAATCCTGCACCAGTCATTCTGCATCTTATGCTACGTTTTGTTTTTTGTTCCCCTTTATACTTTTTGCTGTATTCGTCCCACGTCCTCGCTTCTTATTGCCTACCACATTCCTCCTTCTCCCACTTCTTGCATTGCTTTGACAAGGTTCTCGCCCCACATTGACGGGTTTCCGTTGATAATTTCTCTTACCTCTTCTTTTAGGCAAACCTTCAGCCACCTTCCTTCCAATGTCTGTATTATTTATTCCGTGTTCCGTAACGAAAGATAAGGAAAAGCACCAACTTATTATTATTTATTTCCAATGTTGCTTTAAAAAATCCGCAATTGTTAAAAGTGCTGGGACATATTAATCTGGGACATATCAAATACTACAAGGAAAAATAGTTCGCAATATCAATACATGCTTAAGGAGACTAATTCACCTGAAGAAGGAGCAAGTAATCATTTAACTGATTTATTTATAACGGTTTACAATTGTTATCGCACGAACTGAATGCCCACGTGCAATGAGATTATTTTCAATCAAGCGACAAGTACGTGCGATCAATTTTCAGGTCTGAAAAATACGAAAAATAAATGTGCCAAATGGACATTTTTCACTTTACAGAGGATCTCACTGGTCGAAGTGAATAGCGAAGATTTGGAAAAATGTTTTTTTTTTTTCATCCATTGGGCTTTTCAAGACGAGAAACATCTATCATGTCAAATTTAATCGTTGGTGTAGAATCAATAAAAAAAAATTAAACGACCAAATGTGAAAACACTGGTTATAAAATGCTTCGATACGACAAAATTGATGATTCGGAACGAATTTCGGTAATACAAAACGTTGAATGGAAAAACAATACCGAATGTCGTCTCAAGCTGAGAAATGCCGAAAATAAAAAAATAACGACGCAATTTAGAGAGATATACCTTCGAGACTTTTGGTGCAAAATATCTCATGTATGTGTATACGTTTATATACAAAATGGTATATTAGACGAAACGACGTCTTGGATACATACGTGTACTGGGATGACCGTCCTACCGATCCAATTAAGGGAAGCCCTTTCCTCGTGTATATGTAACTCTCGTTTCTCGTGCGCTTACACGCGCCATCTCATGGATTCGTACATTCAGGAGGAAGCAACAGAACGCCCAAGCCCAAAGCCAATTACGAAATACCACGAACGCTTACGAAAAACGACAACAACGTTCCATGCTTCATTTCCCAGATTTCCAACATGTTCATTTCTTAATAAACATTACGATTTTTTTAAATATAAATGTTCAGTCATTCCATACATTTGTATAAATATTTGGAATGTTGATAGAATTAGATTTGTTTAGTATTAAGAATAGAATTTACGCTCTTATTGAAACCCTCAGAAAAATGAGACGAAGATTATTTTCGATAATGACACTTATTATGGCGTTGAAGTTAGCAACGTTGGAACGCAACGAAAGCTCTTTTTACATTTTATTTTCCTTATTTTTATTGTTATAGATTCATATTGTACATCGCTAAATAAATATCCTCAAAAAAATATAATAGTTGTGAACCGACGCTGGTGGTTGAGTGGTCGGGGTGCGGCTCGGGCGATCACTGATGTCAAGCAGCCTCGGACGAGGTTGATACTTGGTGCGGTGACCGTTTAGCCGTGCTCTGGCTGGCGCATCGACGAGTGAGCGGGAGGCTGTTTTTTCTGAGGCCTTGATGTACATACCTTGAGCAAAGGTCTTTATACCAAGGAATCAGAGAATACAGGGCCGTCTATGCCAGTACGGGTTTTCCACAGTTTTCCCGTACCCTCGGCATATGCGGTATAGTGTAGCGTAAGTCGGCTGTGGCCGCAACGGGAGTTAGGTAACGGGTGGGGTACTGGAAGGGATGAAAAAGAAGGAGAAAGAAGGGGAGAAGAAAAAATGAGGAAAAGTATGGGACTGGTAAAAAGCACAAAAGGCGCGTACCATTGAGGAACACACCAATAAAAAATAATAATAATAATAATAGTTGTGTGTTTTTGTTGGGAAACTGCCAAAAGAAATTAAAGCTTTGGGTGGCAGCAGCTCATAATAGAAGATTCGTTTCCAATCCCACCAGATACAGAGCATGATCTTCTTCCAGTGTACTTCAGCCTTAGGGACTGTCTGAGCAGCCTCCCCGCGCTTTGGCCATGATCTTTTTCAATTAACATTGTTGTAGACAATTCACTTTTCATCGCCAGTAATCATCCGCTTAGAAAATGTATCGTTTTGATGGCGTTTGAACAGCAAATCGGAAGCTGAAATTAGATCCATTTGCTCTTTAGATCCATTTTGCGCAGTTCGTGTGGCACCCAAACGTCAAGCTTGCGTAACATCCCGAGCTTCCATAAGTGTGTCGAAACAGTTGATCGATCAATGTTGAGGTTATGTCCGATCTCTGTAGTCGTCTCCCGCAACGAAATTTCGCAAATCACTCCCGACACTTCCGCTTACGGCATTCTCTCCGTACACGACGGATATCTTTTTGTGAGTTTGCGACGCGTTTTTGCCTTTTCGAAAATAAAAAAGCAAAATTCATCGAAAATACACGTTTTTTTCCTTCTACGTTTAAAATATAACTAAAATTCGTTTACGCCACGGATCTCGATGAATACTTTCGTTAAACGTTAGCACGTATTTCAGCTTTCACTTAATATACGACACTTCATCTGTTTGACACATGTGCGAGCGGAAAGACAACTGCGAACGACATCTGTCGGAATTTCGCTACGGAATTATGCATAGACCCAACACATGTAACAATTCAACGTCACTTTAATGCTGCATAAGCTTGAAATTTCATTAATACGCTTTTTCATGCCATAGTTTTATGTCCTAGGGTCTTAACTTAAATTGGCAGTCAAGATTTTGTAAAAATTCCATAAATACGACCACCCGACTGCGCTAAGGCGGTCATAACGGTCCTGCGCGCGCCGTACACTTTGCCGAATTATACTTATCGGTATACATTATGTGGAATGCAATGATACTATCCCAGTGATGTTATGATTTTGAAGTTTGGATCTTTAGGACGCAACGAAATGGTTTTTTTTTAATTGTACATTTTTTTTGGCAGTTCAAGGCTACGGTAAACTTTTTTTATAATTCTCAGAGACCTGCAACCTAACTCTGAAGAAAAATATTTCGCATAATAATAAAAATGGAGAAAAAAGAATCTCCGTTGCATCACAACGATGCAAACTTCAACAGCATTCAATGTTGGCCAAAATTTAATTGCTAGGGTAACTAAAGATTAACATTTAATTATTTGTTAATTGCTGTAGTCGCAGTTAACATTTTATCAATTGTTAATCGTAACTTTCCACAATTAGAAACTAATCAATTTTCAATCTTTTTGATTATTTGATTAAAACTAACAATTCAAACTGATTATTGTATAGAGCGCGGAATAGCGTCAGAACAATTGTGCACGTTATTGAAATAGGTATATGAGTAACACTGTGCGCTGCGTAAGCCTACAAAACCCAAACAAACACGTCGCATCTGATATCTGTAAAATTAAATAGGTTAATTGTTAGTTTTATTTTTTCTTAGAACAATTAAAAATGTTAATTGCAATTGTTTTAATTGCGAGTTGCAATTAACATAGATTAATCCAAATAAATTAATTGAAACACGCAATTAATAGTTCATTGCAATGAATTGCAACATGCAATTAATAGTTCATTGCAATTAATGTTAATTGCATTTAAATTAATTGAAATTACTTTTTTAGTCAATTAATGAACTGATTGAAAATTTAATTCATTAACGCTCAGCACTGGCTCCCGTGCAGGTAGAATTATGCAGCTGTCGGTTCTTGTAAACAAAAACAGGTCTTTGTCGGCCTGTTTATTTTGTTAATCGTAATTAGTGCTACCGTACAAATCGACTAATGCACGTTAAACGTGCATTAGAACACTGTGAAAATGGAACAAACGCAGTTCGAGCGTAAAAGTTCGAGAGATCGTGCTGGACGTCCTGGCACCACTGAAGAAAGAGAGGAGCCTCCACCGAAAGGTTTTGGATATCAGAAAATCACCAATATACTTCCGAAAGCGGGTAAACATACATCAAACGAAAGGACGGTTATCCGTATTCTAAAGAGCAAAATAAATTGAATTCTTGTTGAAATAGTTTAATATTTTCACATGTTTCGAAATTATTACGTTTGTCGTAAAGGTAAATTATCCCTCCGAGTTTTTTCCATTCGCAGTTTGAGGGGTGGTTTCCTCCCTTAAAACCGTTTTTCCGTCGATAAAAAAAAATACGTGTCTAATTAGTTTTCAGTGCTTTATCACATATATGAGTTTCAACAAAATCGAAGGCGGACACTTGAGTGGTGTTGAAACGTACCCTTTTTACCCTACATTATTAGTATTATTTTCGTAATACAGTCGAACCTCGATATAACGAAATGCTCGATATATCGAAAATTTGTCCATTCCCTTCCCATAGACACCCAAAATCTTGATACAACGAAGAAAAACTATAGATATAACGAATTTATTTTCAGGGCCCTTAATCTCTATACAAGGAACTCCCTTCCTTTCGTTCCCTTCTTCAGAGAGGGGGCTCTCCGCTTCTATGGAGCCCATCTAGACTTGCAAACTTTTAAAATTCAACAAAATATTGGTTCAATTAAAAAATAATCCGCTTTTAAAAATAATATGTTATCTACATTATGGTCCAATTGCTAATTGCTTGTAAAAATTGCTCTAATTTCAACCTTTCTTTCTTGGAAAAATATCCCTATATTAATAATACTAATATATTTTTTTAAAAGAAAGAAAGGTTTAAATTACAACAATTTTTATTTGTCTTTTTTTAAATTAAAACCTCAATATAACGATTTTTTTAGAACATGACCTCGATATAACGAGACCTCAATATAACGAAAACTCGATATATCGAACTTTTTTGCTCGTTCTTAGAGATTCGTTATATCGAGGCTCGACTGTACGTATAATAACGTTATTCAATTATGAAATTATAATGCATTTTTTTGTAATCGTAATTATTTTATAACTTATTTCAATTATAATTAACAAATGTGCAATTCCATAAATAATAAGATTTATTGAAATTTCACTAAAAACGAGTACTGATTTCACGACAGGGCCACGTTGAGAATGCAACAAATACGAAATTCGTGATCATATGTTAAACGCACGTAAGGTACTTGTGAATATAAAAAAAAATAATAAAAAATTCAATTATATTTTCTTAAGTTTATGAGACCACGAACGATAAATCGTTCCGTATTACCATACGTTCGAATCACATTGCACTTGTTGAGCGTGAGATACGAGCGCGCGCTAATCGTTGAAGCCGCTTGAAACGCGAGTGCGGGTGCACCCATCGACGCTGTATACAGGGTGTCCCAGGACGGAATGTCATCCCTAAAATGGGGGGTTGGGGGTGAAATTCTGAGTCGATTGATATAAGCATGTATGGTTCCCAGATCAAGCCCTGAATAATTATTAATTTTTAAAGACGGGCCAATCAGGCGCGCCCGATGAGCGGGCTCACGTCGGTGAGCGATACGCGCGTGTAGTGGTGCCTGGCGGAGCCGTGCACCACATACATGACATCCCGTCCTGGGACATATACACAATAGATGACATTCCCTCCTGGGATATATACACAATAGATGACATTCCGTCCTGGGACACCCTGTATATATATATGGAGGATCGAGAATGATCGAGCGTGTCTGGGACTTGCAATAGCGAGGCTTTGGATACCCCGTTAAAATTTACACGTCTGTAATACATGGCCGGATCTCGATTGTTATTCCGGAATAATTGAGATTTCCGGTGATCCCTCATCACTGTTGCGTAACCATTTGTACACCTTTCGTCTCGTACCCCTGGCGAGACCTTTTTTCCGCACGACCTCGCTCTAATCCGGAAACCCTGAGCGCAGTTTCAAGGCTGGAAAACCGATCAAGCTTTGCGTTGATCATAATAATCGTGGTAAAAACAACGACAATAATAATAGTTACAATAAACCTAAACAAAAAAAAACGATAACTGCGATCACTACGACAAAGATAATGATAATAATCAACGTGAGAAGTTATAAACATTTTCCCTTTAGGTTGATTAAGGCCTTTTTATGAATTTTTTAAATTCACTTAATGGTTTTTTTGGGCTCAATTAAAGATATGTTATTGCACATACATTAAAGTAGATTCAAGTAAATTTTTATTGAAAAAAAAAAAAACAATAGTGGAAGTACAATAAATGGCAGAGTGAACGTCTATTGGAAATTTCGCTCTTCCTGGTGGAATTGAAATCTTTGGTTTGATTAGTCCGAAAAAAAAAAAATGTGCCCTTAATCTGCATTAATGTCGCTATTTTTAAGTGTAGTCGTTCTTGATTTTGTTTATTTTTCGAAATATGGCCACGTTTTGAATTAGAAAAGTATTATTTTCACCTAAAATATTTTCATTCAAGATGCTTTAAGAAATAGTAATAAAAAAAATTAAAAAACGGCTACGCACAACGATAGCTGTTACAATTACAAAAAATTTCGTGCAAAAATGTTACATATCCGACTATTATTGCTCAAGTTATCGTCCGCACTAGTTCGAAAAAAGTGGTTTCGAGAAAAACGCGATTCAAATTTCAAGTACAAACTTTGTATATGTTTGCGCTCTCCTACTAAAAGTGCTGTAACTCTATCATTTTTGTAAATTATCAAATAATTTTTGGTATACATATTTTAAAAAGTACATACAAGAAGAAAATACAAAAAAAACCGATTTTTTTGAACCATCACAGTGGGGTTCCCCCTTAAGACGTACGCATTAAGTATGTTTATTTTTTGTCGTAGAATTCTTAAGGGGTTACGTGGGTTTCGAAGCCAACAAAAAGCATATTTTCTCTATTTTTTTTAAATATAATATATAAATTATTTCATTCAAAATTTTAAGCACATAAAAGAGCAACATTTCAACAATATTTTTTAAAAATTTCATCCAAAAATTTGGGAAATTTAGCCGGTGGGAGCTGGTTTCCGGAGACCCCTCAAAAAAAAGTGTCCTTGTGGTGGTCAGGATAACTCATGATAGCTTTATCTAAAATTAAAAGACAACATTTTTTTCTGTTAGTAGATAAGTATAGCTCGTCATTGAACGAAGGATTAAAAAAAATTGAAATTTGAATTTTTGGCAGAGTTGTATACAAAATAGTTCAATTTTTGGTACAAGTTGAACTACGTATAGCCTTGTAAAATTAGTTGTAATCGAAATAAAAAACCTTCGTTCATTTACTAGTCAATGCTATTTTGAAGAAGTGTGCAAAATTTCAATAAGATCGGTGCATTTGAGAAATCGTGTCCACCGACTTCAAAAATGGTGTTTTGAGAAAAATGCGTATACCTGCGTCGCTCCCGTCCGGTCTTTCCCAACGGGGGGAATTCCCAAAGGCTCTCTCTCCTAGACTTTTACTCCGATTGACTTAAAACTTTGGGAGAATATTCTTGACATATTGTACTATTAGATAATAAAATTTAAAAAAAAGTGGTTTTTTTTACTTTTCAAACCTACGTAACCCCTTAATGATAATAAGGGAGAGTTTTATAAGAATCGGTAATCTCGACTTTTTTTTAAAGAACAATTTCTTAAATTTTCTTACTGTACGAATAAAATTAATCCAAAACTTGTGACCAGCAAGTTTTTTGTAAAAATTGATTTTTATTGCGATATTTCGAAGAATTATACCATTGAGAAATAATAATTATCGTTAGAAAAATAAAACCCAGGAATCAGGATTTTTTAAATTTTGATACCAATATACTTTTATAGACATTGTAGCTGAAAATAAAATCGGTATATTCGTAACAATCGCAGTTATTCGTGCGAGGAAATTATTTGCATTCCGTGCTTGACGACAATTTTTCTCTTTCTCTCTCTATCTCACTTTCTGCCTATTCTTCACCAACCTGTTATGGCGATCCCTGTATATGTTCGTGTGTTCATACCGAAGAATTATATGCCGCGTAAGTATACACGAAATAATTATAGATATAGATGCCGAAGGATAGATTATTCGCATTTCTATTCAGAAAATATCGTAGCAATATATGACGTTGAAGTTTGCATCGTTGGAGCGCAACGATTTTTTTGTTCCTTTTCCATTTATTTATTTTTATACTTATCCAAAGTCTTTTTTTTTTGCACATTAGGATTGTAAATCTCTACTAAGAAAACGTTAAATCGTTTGAGTGATTTTTACAGTAAAAAAAATTGAACAATTAAAAAGAATTTTGGACAATTAATGCATCCTAAATTGATCTCTCGGCGATATAAATTGCAACCGTCTAGAAGCATTTCGATTTTGGTGTCGAACCTCCTGGCATCTCCTAGGCATACTTTCCATTAGTTTCATGACATGATCTGCGACAAAGACCTCCATACGAGTCGAATCTGTCGGAATAATTGCTTAACGTTCCAGATCTTTGGTGTCTATTGGTGTGGGTAGACTAGGTATGATTAAGGATGTTTAGGGTACAACTGAAAATCATAAACTGTTCAAAATCTGACATATCATTCAAAAATCCAAACTGAGTTCATGTGCATAATGTAAGGCCTTAGGCCACTCTAAGATTTTCCAAAAATTGATCTTTTTTTGTTAAAAATGTAACTTATTATCTATAAAATTATATTCCAAAAGGTTATGGGTGTGAAAAATCTCTAAGTACTCGATTTTCGAATTCTAGCGCAACCCCTCTTGATGCATGTCGAGACTGTCTACTCACTTTAACCGCGTTTATCTCAAAACTACATTTTTCAAGTCGGCCGGACTCATAACTCAAACAAATTTCAACCGATTCACTTGAAATTTTAACTGTATATTTAGAATTACATTTTCTGATGCGCTACGTAGGATCTTTTTATTATATTGCATATAATTTAACGTGTGTTCTTATGACGAATAGTACTTTCTCCGATATTTATACTATGAAAATATAGGCGTGTACTTCCGAAAAGCCCACACCTCCGATTAATGTAAAACTTCGTATACTTATGTATTTTGACTCGCTGATCACGAATATGATAGTGGAAATACCCGAAAATTTTATTTTCAAGGTCAAAACTAAAAAAAACTTTTTTAGTTTTTCTATTTTATTTTTATAAATATTGATCTTAGAGAAAAATGTTTCCTACAAGAGTTGTAGCTTATGAATAGACTGATATTTTATGTTCTATACAGGTTTTGTCTAAAACCATTATTTTTCGAGAAAAATGGGATAATGCTCCAATAAGTATATCTTGCTAAACTCTATTAGTTTCAATGTTATCTACTTACGCACTTTACCACGGGGAGTTTGTTTGGGTTTGTTTGGATTTGGATTTGAAAGGCTGTACTTTCGAATAGAGGGTGTATGTGCTGTTTGGGCATGTGCATTTTACGTTGTATAGGTATATGTATATGTGTATTGTTTGGGGGCAAGGTGTCCAACAAACATCCAAGGTGTCCAACAAACCCACCACAGTGTTCTATGCACCTCACGATTCCACGCACCCATCCCACGTGCCTTTCCACCACTCCAGTGTTCTACGCACCCCACGATTCCACGCACCCATCCGAGGTGCCCTCCGCCCACCCCAGTGCTCTAGGCACCCCACGATTCTACCCACCCATCCGAGGTGCCCTCCGCCCACACCAGTGTTCTACACATCCTGCGATTCCATACACCCATCCGAGGTGCCCTGCGCCCACCCCAATGAACTACACACCCCACGATTCACCATATCCGAGTTTGTTTGGGTTTAGGTTTGTTCGGATTTGTTTTATTTGCGTTTATTTGGGCCCATATGCAGTAAAGTGCGTAAGTAGATAATATCGAAACTGATGGAGTTTAGCAATATATACTTATTGGAGTATTATCCCATTTTTCTTGGAAAATAATGATTTTAGACAAAATTTGTATGGAACATAAATTATCGGTCTTTTGATGGGTTACAATTTTTGTAGGAGACATTTTCCTCTACGATCAATATTTATTAAAATAAAATAGAAAAACTAAAAAAAAACCGTTTTTTTTTAGTTTTGACCTTGAAAATCAAATTTGTGGGTATTTTCACTATCATAATCGTGATCAGCGAGTCAAAATACATAAGTATACGAAGTTCTAAATTATTCGGAGGTGTGGGCTTCTCGGAAGTTTATCCAAACATAAATTAAATCATAGGAACGATTTGGGAATTTTTCCACGTGTATAGAGAATACGTTAAAGAATCTATTCTCAAAATTTTGTACGCGTTGGTCAAAGTGATTTCGGTAATACTTAATTAAAACCGGAAGAAAATTGTCAATATCTTCAAAATTTCTTAGAAATTGATTAATAAATAAATACACGACACTGGTGGATGTGCGGTCGGGGTTAGGCTCCGGCTGTACTTCGAGTTAAGCAGCATTGCGCGTGGCCAATACTCGAAGCGGTGAACGCTTACCCGTGCACCAGCTGGCGCATCAACCAGTGAGCGGGAAGGCTCTACGCTCTAACGGTTTTTTAGATCGGGAATTTACCCTCTAACTATTTCCAGGAAAAAATGTAGCCGTACACGCTTTTGTCAAACAGGCTGTACGACCATTGTTTTCGATAAGCCACACCGGAAGTACTGCGTATGGATTAAAAGGGAAAATGATTTTTTTTTGTTGCATTTTTCTTTATTAAGCGATATAACATTATTGTTATTATATTCAATCGGCATCCTGTTGTATAATTTTGAATGGGGTAGAAATGCAATGACAATAATTATTTTTTACTTACTCAAATTTCTTTTAGCAAATTTTATCTCCCGAAATCCCTCGACCATTTTTAAAAATGCTTATTGGGAGATTTGCAACTGAAATTCGCAAAAAAGATTCGGTATCATAATAAAAATAAGGAAATAAAACTATGAATGTGTTTTTGTTTCTGTTTATAATTTAAAAAATTATACATTTTTCTAACGATTCTATCTACTGGGATAGATATTCAAATAAAAACCATTTTTACAATGGATTGCCTAAAAATGTATTCGATTCCGAGGAATGCTCCATTTTTATCATCGCCCAATTTTCATGACTGTTTATTTTCGTTTTTTTTTTCTTATTAGAAAAAAAAACTTCTACGCAATGATTTAAACCACATTATTTTTTTTTTGCAGAATTCGTTTGGCAGACCGGACTCGATAGTGGCTGCGGAAACATTGGCGAATCACGTGCGTTGCAACAATTCCTTCGTACACGCGGTGTTTCAAGCCCAATTTCGCTCGAGCCTGACGTGTCCGAGATGCCATAGACAATCGAACACGTTCGATCCGTTTCTTTGCGTATCCGTGCCTGTGCCGCAGCATCATCGTCTGATAAATCTCTACGTTAATGTTTTGTACACGTCGCAACAGCCGCGACAAGTAAGAATTGGTGTCAGTGTTAATCAAGCATCTAACGTCAAAGAACTGAGGGACATACTCGCAAGCGATACCGGCATCGATGAGAATCATATGTTACTCACGGAGATTCACGACGAAGGTTTTCACAGGTACAAATCACACATTTTCATGTTTTACAATTTTTATATACTAAGCGGAAAAATGGACGAATTACTTTTTTGTCGCCAAAATTTCTAACTATTTTAAACGAGTATATTACCGTAAAAATGATCGCAGAAAAAGAGAATTTTGAGGAGGTACGATCATGGGGACGAATCCAACTTTCGGGCCTGAAATTTTTATATGATGTTGACGAATACGTTATGCACCCTATGGAAAAATTTAAGCTATATTGACCGTTCAGTTTTTGCGTAATAAAATTGTAAAACAAGCACTTTAAGCTAGTGAAGCACATCGTCTTATGTAGACGGTCGACCGGAAGTGCGGTGATCGCGGTTTTGCTGCTCACGTAACCAACTAAGGTCGTTGGAAAACAGAAATTTGATAAAGTGGACATCATAGATATTTAAAAAAAATCGAAAATTTGATCTTCACCGTGTACTTCCAGCACTACAGTATAAAACGGTTTCAACTTCCGGTTGAATATTATCATAATGACGAAATAGTGACCATAGACTTGCCAACGTCGGGCGTAACAGCTGATTCGTTTGGCGAGCATAACCTAGCTCTTTAGCGAGATTCTGTAACGCGGTAGCGACAGTTTTCGTTGTCGCTGGCTCGCGACAGCCAATCGCATGCACGATAAGAAGAAAGGGAGCCTCTTATTGGCTGTCGCTAGGTAACGATAACGAACACGTCCGCTACCGAGTTACAGAATCTCGCTACTGCTTGGAAATCATCGTGAAGACTCCAAAGTCGTTGAGGATCTAACTTTTCAGTTTTTATTAGTAAATATGCAATAAATAAAATATTTACCACAAATTTGGCGCTTTGGGATCGACAATACGAATATTCAACATAAGTTAACATAAATCAGAACACCCGTGGGGTATCATAAATTTAGTCTCTTTGTTGACCCTGAGTGAGTAGTCGTACCTCCTTAAAGCGTCAATCGTCGTCATTAAAATCGCATTTTCTCAGATTCTATTCGACGGAACCAAATGAAACATAATGCAGACAAAATCGCGCAGGCTTTTCTCATTTAAAAAAAAACAAAGTTTCACGAAAAAGCTTGAGCAGTTTTCACGCCAACTTCGCTCAGACCAAAATTTCAAAAATAAACGACGTTGAAGTTTTTATTGTTGGAACGCAACGAAAGTTTTCATTTTTCAATTGCACAAATGTAATTTGACTGATTGAGGCTGTGAAAAACACTCCAACATTTTTACGCATCCTTATCAGAGATTTACGACCGCAATTTCCAAAAAAAGGTTTTGGATAATGATGAAAATTATTTTAAAAAATCGTTGCATCCCATCGATGAAAACTTCAACGTCGTGTGATCTGACCCTTTACAAAAATCGCCATAACTCGGTCAATGTTCGGAACTTTTACAAAAATTTTGTTGCAAAAAATGAATAAATCCTATCTCAGCATCTTATTCAAATCCGATCAACTTAATTTCGTGCTAAAAAAACGAATGCACAGGCATACACTGAAGTTTATTACATTAGTGCAGCTTAGAAGGTCAAGACGTTGAAGTTTGCATCGTTAGAATGCAACGAACATAATTTTTTTCGAATCTTCCTAATTTCCTTTGGCAGATTTAAACTACGAAAATCACGGAAACATTTTTTAGGATGTTTATTCAGCTATCTGTAATCTGAATCTGCAAAATATGATTTTTAATAATAAAAATGTGGAATTTAAAAGAATTTTCGTTACATTCCAACGATGCAGACTTTAGCCCTTCTGATTTTCTAAATAATTAATAAGTGGAAATTAAAAAGTCGAGACCTAACGCAATCGGATTCTTGCATCCACGAACGGTACATGCGCGCAATTTAAAATCAAATTTACAGATATACAAGAATTCATCGTTTTACAGTAAACACATACAAGTTCTGTCCGGAAATCAGTCATACTAATTTTGTTTAATGGTGTATTGAAAAAAATGATAAATTCATATTATTTTCTCCGAGGTTAGATCCTTCTAACTGCACACACCGCCGACAACGTTTCTCTCATTCGTTGAAACAATGAAAGAAATGATTTATTGTTAAACTGTTGAGCTTAACCGTCACAGATTTCTGGATGTTGTCAAGTGTGATTAAAAATTTTGCGCACAAAAAAGAAATCGGACGAAAGTCCAGGCTTTACGGAAAACGAGGAACAACATTTCCATGTTTTTCTTTGCAGATTTACTGAGCTTGCACAAAATTTGATCGCGTAATAACGTTGTTCCCGGTTCGCCTGCATTTTTCTTGTGACGAGGGTCAGTAAGAGAGGTTCGGAAAAACACGTGCACGTGTTCTGCGCGGGTTGAAACGGGACTGGGGAGGATCTTGTAATTTACCTGAGAATCCAATATCAGTGACTTAGCCCCACCATCCCCAAGCGATCACCCGTCTGGCCATTCTATTTTTAGTCTTGCTACTTTACGAAAAGACCGCGTATACACAGACAAGCACGTATCCATTCTTTACAATTACATGGGATGAAGCTGTCGCGCGTCTTTTGTATACTGCCCATTTAAGGAATTTTTCTCTTCCAGAGGCTTAAATTCCGGGCGTTTTTTCAGGCTTGATAAAAAGAAACGAAAAATATTTTTACTATCCATTTTTTACAGTCGTTTTCTTGATGTTGCAAGAACTTACAAAAAAAAAAACTTGAAAAAGTTATAGGCCTCTAAATATGAACGTGAAAAAGGGTTGTGGCCGGTTGTTGTAATCTAAAACAGAAATAAAACCAATTTTTTTTAATCATTAAGAATGCCATTATAGCAGGGTACCAAAGGAAAAAAAATATTAATGGCGACTGGGTAGACGGGGGAGTCGTGGAATGGAAGGTAGAACAAGGTTGAGGTGGGTTGGGGCTCGTAAAAAGGGAAAGACCATGTACGGTTGGAATAAACCAATAAAAAAAAATATTAATGGCGACTGTCTGAAGAAAAAATAAATTTTTCGCTCTTTTTCCAAGCGTAATTTCTTTTAAACAGTGACAATAATAATTTTGCAATACGTGTGCGGGAACGCGGAGAAAACACTGGCACACATCTGGGAATGTAAGGAGGCTAGGAAAGTTATGGAGACCCTTAGAAATTTTGAGGAGTGGGGGAAGCAGCAAATAAAGGAACAGATGGAGGGGGTGGAGGAAAGCATTAGAGGGGAAGGAGATAGTGGAAGAAATGTGCGAAATAGTGAGACAATTTGAAAACATTGCGAAGAAAAAAGAGATAGAAAAGGAGGGCGAGGAAAAACGAGATAACAAGGAAGGGGGAAGACGGCAATAAGTAAATGTAAAAAAGAAAATGTTTATAGGGATGTAAATAGAGCTTCAGAAATAGAAATATAAAGAGCGTATGAAAGAATGTAAAAATTTTGGTATAAAGATGTAAAGAAAGAAGGAGATGTAAAAAGCCCGCGAGTATATACACGGAATAAAAATTACTACTACTACTAATTTTGCAATGCCCAAAAGAGGGTCAAGAGAGAGATATATACTGAAGGTCTATACCAAATTCGAAATCAATCGGTTGAATATAACTCGAGATTTTATGTCAATCAGGTTGAAAAAAGTAGTTTCGAATAAAAACGGTTTTAATGTTTTGAGTACAATTTCAGACAACCGCAACAATCTAAGTGGTATAATGGCATGTTATACTAACGTTATACTAATCGGCCATTCCTGCCTCGTAAATCGTGTTTTCCGCGACTTAGATATGATGATTTTCTGAAGCTCGTTCTTCCCTGCGAGTAATTCTAGTTTCCTTAAAATCTTCTGATTGACCGATACGCGCCGGTGCGGCCTCTCGACCCGGCCTTATTCAAATCGCTATAACTTTGTAAATATTGGGAATTTCATAATTCCCTTTCGAGGACATACTTTGAAGAGTTCAAATATTAAGAAAATTCCAAATAAATATTTTTAGACTAGAATGTCCTCTTCAATTATGAATATACTTGATGCAATGTAAGTTACACGATACAAACACGTTACATCGCCTCGAAACGATTCATAATATTAATCGTACAATTTGATTTGCAGAACTTTCTCGGACTGCCAGCCGTTGTCGGTAATAACGGAAAACGATCCGCTTTACTGTATCGAATTGCCGCAGCTAAAGGAACCAACGGAACAAGCTTACATCCTTCTCATCTGGGTGAACGTTCTCGTGAAGGGGGATCTTCGTGAGCGCTTCGGGAGCCCGTACACGATGCAAGTATCGCGAGAGACTTCCTACGAGGATTTACAAAAGTTATTATTAAAGGAGATGCACTCGACGTTGAGCGACGACGTGCTGACGTCGAGCCAAAATCCTGGCTTGTTCAATATACGGGTGGCCGATCCGGCAGCAACGCCGATACAAGACGAGCATCCCTGCATCGATCCTGGAGTCGAGCATCCGCTCTACGTCGAGCAAATCGAGCAGGCGTTGTCTCTCTGTGCCGACGATTCGGGACCGCAGCACGTGAAGCTCGTTCTCGAGTGGGACGAGGCAACGAAAAGCAAGATAATCCAGGACGACGCCGACTCGATCGAGGAACACGCCTCGGTGAAGCAATTAAAGACTAATTCGGAGCTCGGGGGTGCGGTCACGCTCGAGGAGTGTTTCGATCTTTATACACGAGAGGAGACCCTCGGGGCCGAGGACGCTTGGCACTGTCCCTATTGCAACAAGAAGCAGGAAGTCGTGAAGAAACTCGGTCTATGGTCGTTACCCGATATTCTTGTGATACATCTGAAACGCTTCCGGCAACAGTCGCGACAACGCTCGACCTCGAAGCTAACGATACTCGTTGATTTTCCGCTCTACGGCTTCGACATGTCGCCCCACTTGGCACCAACCGTCACCGGTCATACCAACAGCGTTACGAGCCTCGTTGGCCACGGCTGGTCACCGTGGAAAAAGCCGAGACCCCGAAATCAACAAAATTTGCCAAAATACGACGAGAACGTGTACGATCTTTACGCAATTTGCAATCATCACGGGCAGGACCTTCAGGGCGGGCATTACACGGCTTATTGCCGGAATCCTTACGACACACAGTGGTATTGCTTCGACGACACCAGAGTCGAGACCGTAACCGACACAAGCCTCATCACCAATTCCGCTTACATGCTCTTCTATCAGAGACGCGGTTTGTCCAATAATTCGATGGGCAACTCGTCCGCGGCATCGACGAGCTCCGCCGGCTCGGGTCTCGATCATTGGGTCTCACGGATGCCACCCTTTCAATACAACAACAAAAACACTTGCAACAACGCCAACAACAAACAGAGCAAATCTCAGGAGATTCTGTGCCAGGAGAAAATCGTCGAGGAAAAGAATATGAATAATTTCAATCGGGGCTGCCGGAATTACGCGACTTTACAGCCGAACAAGAGAAACGTCGCGACGGAAACGGAAACCGGAGAAATCGATCACTACTCCGACGATGAGGCACCCTCGAGACGCGAATGGGTTAGTTTACATTCCAGTTCTTTTTTTTTTCTTTCATTACCTTAGGGAGAGAAAAATTGGTTTATTTGATTTTAATACTCGGATGAATCTGTAAATATTAATCTACATTTGCCTTAATTTAAATGTCACAGTGGACGTATCGAGAATCGATCGAATTAACATATTGTGATGCTACGATTGCGAGGCCTTGATGCCCAAAACTGAAGTTAACGTTAGTAAAACTATTAGGCATCGGCTCAAAAATTAATACTCGATGGTTTAATCCTATAAGTATATCGGTATAGAGTAAACCGACCAGTGAATTAACGAATAACGACACTACAGGATTCAGATGGACTGTAAAATGAAATTATTATCAAAACAAATTTTTCAATTGCTATAGTTAACAAAATATATTTTTCTGATAGTATAAGAGAATATTTGAAATCATTCCTACAAACAATGTTGGCAAAATTGATAAATTAATAGCGCAATGACTAAATCGCCAGTGAATGAAGAAAATTACCAGTAAATGGAACTCAACCACCAGTACCAATTACGAGGACATATAGTGTAGACGAACGCTGTATAGGATCACAATTTAGTATTTATTTTTATTAAATACTAGATTTGGAGTTCACTGTGTTGCACAAAAATTATAATATTCTTATACATATGAGTATTATATTTGTTATTACCATTTCCAAAAAACTACCAAAGTTTGTTTCGACAGAGAAACAGAACATCGAATTTTGTAACAAAATTTAAAAAAAAAGACTGAATTGATTTTATGAAAACATTTTATGAAATGTACATTGTCAATTCTTACCAGGAATTAATTTTGCAGTGAATGTTTCACTCTGCTTTGAGAATTGTCGGAACAGAGCCCATATGGCCATTCACTGGAAAGAGGTTAGAATACAGCACCAGTGAATAAACATGTCTAATTCTGATCTATTATTACGAATTCATCAAATTTTTTTTCAAAAAACCACAGATTGATTCTATCTTGAATAATAAAAGTAATATTCACCATCATAACTCATAAAAACGTTTGTTTTCGCCTTTAAAACACTATACACAGCTGTATCGTAACTAAGTTGCACGGTGTGCAAGTACCAGAAATTAGAAAAATTTCGTGTGCCGTCAAAATGGGATATTAAACTAAGAAAAATTGGTTTTAACGACACCTGTGATTTCTTGCTTAATTCTAGTGATTCGAATTTGTATCGACAATTCATATTCTTTACCTACTTTAAATATAAATCACATTTCGTCGATTCACTGTTCGATGTACTCTACGTATAAAATGCAAAAAAAAAATATCGTCGCAACTATAAAAGTAAAACTCAAAGTGATACAGACAATTTGGCGCGTTAGACTCATCCGTATTATGGACTGGTGGACTGTAATTACATCTTATCTTATATTGAATGCCGATGAAAAAAAAACAATCTTCAAGTTAATTATTTTTTAAGGCGGGCAACCACTTTTGGAGATCGAAAATTAGATGATTTTTCGGATTTTCTTTATTGTGAAAAAAAAACGGAAATTTCTTCAACTCTGACAATAATGTATTCATATTTTCATACATCTCTGGTAGTTTTTTCAAGTTATTTCATGGATTAATTAAAGTGTAATCCGCTGTGTCCCTTGGCGCGTGCTCATCGTCGTTGTCGATTTGCGGGAATTGTGCAGCTCGCAATTCGCACCTGAAATAGTCCAACAAATTTTTATACATTCTTGAGATATATTTAAGAACATGAACCTGAATTTTGAAAAAAAAATCGAGAATTGAATGTTGGAACGTGTTTGAAAAAAAAAATGATCGATTTTTAGCATTTTTTCCCGGCATTTTGCAATGATAAATATGTTTTAAACAACCTAATCGTTCCAACTTTAGGTTCATGTTTTAATAAATTATATTATGTAAACGGGTTCCAAACTTGAAGATGATCCATCACTTAGTTTTTGAGTTATGATTCCCGCAAATTGAAAAAATGTCGTTTCGAGAAAAACACGTTTACAGTTTCACAAACGAAAAACTCAAAGTCAAATGTGTTTAATCAAATGATAAAGTGTCTTACCGATTAATCAGCGATTCCAGCACCATACAGCAGTCCTTCCTCTTCCTCGTGCAACTCATTTGAAGCTTGCATTTCCTCTTTACGAGCTTTTCGAGCTTCTTTTGTCTCTAATAAACTTTTTCTATTTTGCCGAGCCACGCGCATTTGATCCATTAGTATATCCTTAGCTCTGCCTGCCAACTACAATTTGTAATTCATTCATAACCATGAGTAGGGCTGAATTTCCTTCATTGAATAAAATAGCAGCAAGAAATGCCGCTACCTCGATTATTTTATACCCAGAATGGAGATGTTTTGGAGCTAATCGTCAAACGGTCGAATTTGGGTTTGTTTGGGTTATGAAAACCCAAACTGAGCGCTCGTGGATACCTGAGCGCGCTTGGAAGTCGAGAGAAGAGTCTTCAACATTTATATACATACCATTAGAAGGAATCCGAATATCGTTTTGAAATTTTCAGGGTGTATTCTTAAGATATTTTGCTAACGATTTATGAAATTTAAAACACTTAAATTGAAGCATCTAGAGTGGTTGCCCGCCTTAAATTATGTTGCCCGAATAATTTTTCCGTTTGCATACCGTCAGTTTTCTTATCTGAAAGAAGACATTAACGTTTTTTTTTTTGTCGATCGAGATACGGAATTATTGCAACTGTATAATATTTCTTCAATAATTGTGCTCTTTTTGATAACAGGCTTCGCCGAAACCGGTACGAAAGACATCGTCGATAACGCTCTCGCCACTGACGACGCCGCCTGTGATACGCGACGAGATCGACGTTCCGGAGACTGCTGTGATACACGAGTCGACGTTGTAACACACGATCTAAGCCAGACTCGTAAAGAAGTACTGGCCGAAAAGTCGAAAACAAATTAGCGAGAGAGAGAGAAAAGGAAAGACGAAATTTTTCTCCTGGCTGTGGTATCCGCGTGCCAATGGAAAATCACGCAGAACAGAGATAAACAAAGACAAAAAAAAAGTACAGAACAGAGACGGGGTGTGGATGTGGATGTGTGCGTATGTATGTATATATATGCGTGTCCGTTTGTATATGCGCGCACACACACACACACACGTGCCATACATATTCGTACAGTCGAAACGGCTTATAACGACCTTGCTTATAACGACGAATCGGCTGTGACGTCGGTACTGCATGGTCCCTTTAATGTCGTTATAACCAGTTTTGACTGTATATGAAGCATGCGAGAAAAAAAAACAAATAATGATTTCATAAGTTGCCAATGTCCCCCCGAAACTTGTGGTAAAGTGAAGCTTCAAATTCTCAAACCTATAGTTTCGTAAACATACTAAATAGCTCGCAATATTTCTACGGCTTTTCGTACATTACAAGAAATTAAGAGAAAAAAAAAGACAGTCCGCGAGATGAGAAACCTAGAAAGAATGGAAAAAATAGCCCGTACGCGAACAACTACGCGAGAAACGCGAATTTCCGGTCTCTTGGACTTTCGTTCTCGCTAAGCAGGTATAATCACTGAGATTACTTTCGATTTTCATCATCCGTAGAAAACATTCTTCTAATCGACAATGTGCGAATGCTCGTGTGAATCGATATTAATTCTCATTTGTTTGTTTTGAACGCGATTACACCAATTCTTCTTCTTACTTCGGAAACGTTAGCAAGCTCTGAATATTCGCGCTATCTACTTCCGGCACGTTTTCACATTGGTAAAAAGTTGGAGCTTCGAATCGATTTTTGGAAATCATCTATGCGATTTTATACCGAAATGAAAAAAAAAACGACGAACACTGTCCTTCGATGACATATCGGTGAAGTTTGCACGAGGCCATTCCACGTGACTTTAACAAGCTCAAAAAGAAAATTGTCATACTCAAAGAAAAATTCAACGACCATTTTTTTTCTTGTACAGGATAATGAAAATGTTTTTTTTTTGTTTCATATAGAAACTAGCTAAGTAGACTAGACTCCTGGTAGTAAAACCACTGCTGGTCGTTCTTTTTTTGTTTTTTTTTTCGTAATATTGGGGATATGATAATTTTGAGTCGCTCGAATGGCCTCGCATATTTATACGACAGAGTTTCCGGGCCAAATGGATGGATCAAAAATTTCTTACGAACCGGATTGAGCCGTCGAAATAATATTTCAATGTTGCAATTTCCAATTTTCAATCAATCGTTCTTTTAAAACGAGAAACGAATTCAATCAAAAAACAATACTAGAGAAAAATTCTTGTCTCGGCAAATTTTCACAAAGTCTCCCAATATGCATTATTTTTTCATACTTCTTCCTGTCGCAAAGGCATAAAACATGGAACAGTGGTTTTTTTTCACTTGGAGTTTACGAATTAATTAAAAGAAACGGCTATCGCAAGCGTTGTTTCAAAAAATGGAAAGAAACCGGAATAGTATCTTGAACCAGTTGGAATTGTTTCATTTTTTTTTCAATCCATTGTGCCAGAACCTCTCGTTTTACAAATAGACATATACCTGCATAAGTAGAACCCAATTTTTCTGCGTTGTGTCCAAAAAGCGACGAGAAGAAAAAAATCAACAATCAACGAGACTAAGCTAGTTTAACGCATTTATTAAGAATAAAAAGAAAAACATTTCGTGCAGAGAATTTTCACAACGAATTCGGGTACGATGTGCGCATCATTAGCAAAGTAAATAAACAAAAATTAGAAAATAACGAGCCGAACCGGTCATTTATGTAAAGGTACTTTTTTCTCCTTTTTTTCGACACAGTGCGCATGTAATTAGATGGTCTCGCGGTTGCCAAATCCCAGCGGCGCCGATTCCTTAGTCTTTAATATTTATATATATACATATATATATATTGTATTTGAATCATCCACTAGTGGCCTTAAATCTCGATATGATTGATATAACCGAAACAAATAAGAGATACAAGAATTAAAAATTAAAATACATACGCAATGACACGAAGTGAAGACGAATAAAAATATAAAAACCACGTAATTCATACATCGATATTTTACAATCGTGAAACAAAAACAAAGTATCACACGCCAATCGTTCGAAAGCGAGCATTTTGTATGGAAAATTACTGGAAATATCTGTTTTGTTCACAGATTAATCGATCGTGTACGAATAGTCTTTATTTGCGTTAGTTCTTAATCCATACGATTTTAAGTTAGCGAATGATTTTTAAAGAAACGTGAACGAAAACGAAGAAAATAAAATAAAACAGCAACAACAAAAAAAAACACTGGAAAAGACTGTACGAAAGCTTCCGGTTCTAATTTAGACGTCATTTCCGGCCTCTGAACTCGTTTTAATCTACGAATGAAAATGCTGATAACAATTAAATCCGTTTGACGAGCATTGATGAAGACATTTAAAGAAATATATATATATATATATACATATATATCCTCGCGGTTTTTTACTCTAGGGATATTGATTCTCGCTTATTAAAAGGGCTTTCTCGGCGCCATTGCAGGGACAAAAGACTATACTGTTATCTATGCGAAAAGTTTTTTTTTTTCCTTTTCATACGTCAAAATATTTCATTAATACCAGCCCCGTCCCTACTCACCCTCCTTCCAAAGTTTTTAATAATCATTCCAGAGATAATTAGACCTTTTTTAAATCTCGCAAGAGAGAGAGGGTAAAAGAGGCGTAAAGTGGCTTAAAAACTAGCAAACGAAACGTGTAAGAAAGTTTTGATTTATATATTATATATGTATGTACAGGACATATAGATATATAAATTTGAAGCGACTGATAAAGAGGAAGAGAGAGAGAGAGACCGACGAAGAAAGAAAGAGTATTTAAGTTATATATATATATAGTACTCACACACACACACACATATATATTAATATACATATTATTATATTAATATATATATAGATATTTCGAGAGCAACATTTATTACTAGTCACACGCATTGTGAACAGGGATAGATAAGCGCACGCGAGTTTAAAGAAAAATGTGAATTGGAATTTCGTTACGAGAAACACACGTAATTGAAGAGAAAAAGAGCGGGTTTTATAGTGTCGATAAGTGCGGCTATTGTTGAAAATAAACAACCCTATTACGTTGCAATTTAGTTACGTAATCATGTGAACCGACAGAGGGTATATGATTATTATAAAATCAAAGTCGTTTTGGTTTTCTATTTTTCATTTGTTATTTTTCTTTTTGTTCAAATTATATAGATAATGTATATAACGGAAGGGGAAATAAGCAATCGACGTATATCCACCGATATTTCATTGATAATCATTATTATTCTTCCTCCGCAATTATAAATTGTATAATGCCCTTGATCTTAATAATAAACGATTTCATTCGTATTTTCCCGCGCTACTTTTTGACTTATTGGTATAGATTTTTTTAAATTAAGGCCACGTGTCACACCGACCGAGCAGCCATGAGTGCGAGAGAGATAGCTGATTTGCAGATTCCCAATGATTTCTGAAACGTTTGATTTTTGGGAAAAAAAGAAAAGAAACACGTTCCGCTCTGTTGAACGACGAACAACCGCTTTCTCTTTTGCCCGAAATATGATCCGTCTAGGAGAAAACTTGGCAGTAGGATTTTTACCGACTGGACGTGTGACACATGGCCTTAAGGCCAAGTGTCACACCGACCGAGCGGCCATGGGTGCGAGAGAGATAGCTGATTTGCAGATTCCCAATGATTTCTGAAACGTTTGATTTTTGGGAAAAAAGAAAAGAAACACGTTCCGCTCTGTTGAACGACGAACAACCGCTTTCTCTTTTGCCCGAAATATGATCCGTCTAGGAGAAAACTTGGCAGTAGGATTTTTACCGACTGGACGTGTGACACATGTCCTTAAGAGGTAGAGATACAAAAGATGGCGTTAGGATCATATTCCTATCTGGCCGTCTAACTTACCGATAAACAACTTTATCGAGCTTACCTTTATTGGTATATTCTTGATCGTATACGGTGGCGCCTCCGCGTGGTGTGAACTCAAGACGTGGAGGATTGACAAAAATGCTGTCGGCGCGGAGAAATTGAAAAACTACGGAATTATGAAATATTCATGGTCGATGAAAATTCCATTATCTTTTCTCCCAAACGAAATAGCTATTTCGGAGAAAATAATAATTATGTTATATTTTTGGTAGTTTATGTGATTTTTTTTGTTTTTTTTTTCTAAGAGTTCAGTAATTTAGGAGAAAAGCATACAGGTATCTCTCGCGCGCTCATCAAAAATGAATTTACTAATTATTGACGCCGTGCTTTTAAATTTGATATGCATTTTTATTAATATGCATAATCGTAATACACGAAAGATTAAGTGAATCGCAACAGTAGCTTTCTTACCATTTTAACCCTCTTAAGGACATAGCTCACACGTCGTAGGATTTTTACCGACCGAACGTATGAGCCATGTTCTTAAGGCAAGGTGATAGCTGCTCAGCCGATATAAATTCCGTTGTGTACTTTCTTAAGGCCATGGGGTCAATTCTGATTTCGTCATTGTTAGCTCGCGACAGCCAATGAGAAGCGCCGTTTCTGCTGTAATCGTCCATGCGATTGGCTGTTACGATTTATCGACAACGGAAAGAGCCGATACTGAGTTACAGAATCGACCCCCATGTGTCACACATCCAGTCGGTAAAAATCCTACTGCCAAGTTTTCTCCTAGACGGATCATATTTCGGGCAAAAGAAGAGAAAGCCGTTGTTCGTCGTTCAACAGAGCGGAAAATGTTTCTTTTCTTTTTTCCCAAAAAACGACCGTTTTATAAATCATTGGGAACTCATGGCCGTTCGGTCGGTGTGACACTTGGCCTTAAAGAATTATTGACGTTTCGAAAAGAGTTTCACTCTATTATCCTTTTAATAAAGCACACTACGAGACTCTCCTTTTTCCCCAAATGTCATTCGTCTCGAAGAAAAGTGAGGAGGTTTTTCAATTATGTTTCTTACAGCCGTATGATACATAGTGCTTCTCTCACCTAAAGAGTAAAGAAGCGTACCGATTGATCTACCATGAGTGCTAGCAGATAAACAAGGAACTATGTTTTTTTCCCTCATTATCGAGGACGCTCCCCACCACTAAAAAACGTCGTAGTTTCCAGATCTGTATGTAAGACCGTGGCTGTTACTATTTATCGGCAGGGGTATGGCACCGCCTGGTATTTTCGGTATGCAAAATATACGGATTTATTAGTGTCACATTCTGCCACGCGTAGCGCTACTTATCACGTGACACGGGAGATCCTTGCACGCCTGCGCGCTGCGACCATATATTATCTATATATATATATTATATATATGGCGCCGGCATGTTATATAGGGTGTCCCAGGTCAACCGTCCGATCTCTGAATTCTGAATACATGCCATCATTCTGAACAAAAAAATCCTCTACCATTTTGGTATCTGATGAACCGTTACCAAATTACAGTGGAATCGTTTCGCGCCGACAGCAAGCCCGCTATAGCTATAACGGAGCAATGGTTGCTTAGACACCGAAGTGGCTAAGGACTTTTCAATTCAGAATAACAAGGTGAACACCGAGCGATATTTAAAAAAAATAGTTTTTTTCGATACTGACAGAATTTGTAAAAATTTGAAAATTTAGTACCGGTTTGTCAGACGCCAAAATGGCAGAGGACTTTTTTGTTCAGAATGATGGCATGTATTCAGAACTCCGAGATCGGGCGGTTGACCTGGAACACCCTGTGTATATATATATTTATACTAGCTTCCGTCCGCGGCTCCGCTCCCGTCGAATGACTTCATAAACAGTTGCACCTGTTATTAGGGATTATTTTTAAAAATCCCAAAATATGCGTTTTATTATTTGTTTTAAAGAATATTTATACCGAGTTTCAAGTTGATTCACGCAAACAATACAATTTTTCATACAAACTTTTACATCCCATTTCATCCTTTTAGGGGTTGATTTTCGAAAAATCCTTAGTGCACCTCTATACCCTTTAAGGAGGATATCTTTCGAATTTGATTGAGATAAACGCTGGGCATTCGATTTCTCCATACAAACTTCAACACCCCGTGGTACCTCTAATTAGGGACTGTTTTAAACAATCCTAACATATGCGCTTTATTATTTGTTTTCGAGAAAATTTTCATCCAGTTTCGAGTTGATACACGCAAGGAATCCCATTTTCCATACAAATTTCACACCCCATTTTACTCCCTTAAAATTTTATTTTCGAAAATCCTTTCTTAGTGCAGCTACGTTCTAAAGAACATATCTGCCAAGTTTCAAGTTGATACTCGCAAGAAATACAATGTTCCAAACTAATTTTTACACCCCATTTCATCCCCATGAGAGTTGATTTTCGAAAAATCCTTTCTCAGTACACCTCTACACCTTATCAGGAACGTATCTTCCAAATGTCATGTTTCTATCTTCAGCGGTTTAGACCGTGCGTTGTCTATATGTCAGTCAGTCAGTTACGGAACTATTTTATATGTGTATAAATACACATATTACAGTATTAAGGGGTTACGTGGGTTTCGGAGCAAAAAAAAGCATATTTTCTATTTTTTTTATATATATTATTTTATTCAAAATGTTAAGCACATAAAAGAGCAACATTTCAACAATATTTTTAAAAAATTCATCCAAAAATTTGGGAAGTTCAGCCGGTGGGACCTGGTTTTCGGAGACCCCTCAAAAAAAGTGTCCTCGTGGTGGTCAGGATAACTCATGATAGCTTTATCTGAAATTAAAAAACTAATTTTTTTCTGTCAGTATATAAGTATAGCTCGTGATTGAACGAAGGATTTTTAGAAAAATTGAAATTTTAATTTTTGGCAGAGTTGGATACATAATAGTTCAATTTTTGGTACAATTTACACTACGTAGAGCCTTGTAAAATTATTTGTAATCGAAAAAAAAACCTTAGTTCAATCACTAGTCAATGCTATTTTGAAGAAGTGTGCAAAATTTCAATAAGATCGGTGCATTAGTTTTTGAGAAATCGTGTCCACCGACTTCAATAATAGTGTTTTGAGAAAAATGCGTATACCTGCGTCGCTCCCTGGCCGGTCTTTCCCAACCGGGGGAATTCCCAAAAGCTCTCTCTCTCTCTCCTAGACTTTTACTCCGGTTGACTTAAAATTTTGGGAGCATATTCTAGACATATTGTACTATTAGATAATAAAGTAATAAAAAAATGGATTTTTTGAAATATTCAAACCTACTCAACTTCTTAAGACACATAACTTTTTTATTATACCACCATTAATAAAAATTATGATAATGCCAACAAATACGTATTAGAAGTAGAACGATTTGCTACCAAATGAAAAAAATATTACTAAATTTAAAAAAACGCTCTAGCTCACACTATATGTTTATGTAAGAGCAACTAGAGAACGTTTTTAAATTTATTAATTATATTTTCCATAAGTACCTTCATGATTGTTGACTGCTATACGTAAACTGCATACTTACTGTTGGGGCACACAAAAGGGGTAATTAAATAAGGTCTCACAGCACTATATGGACGACGTTTATTGTACTCTTACAGAAATTAATTCTAAATAATAATAATGAAAAGTTAAACGGATTGAAAAGACGTGAAGCACGTTGCGTAAAAAAACGGTCCCAGCTAGCTCCGGAAAAGATCCCCCACACTCCCCGGTAAAACACGCGGGCTCTCCCCAAAACCGGCAGGGCCATAGACAATATAAAAACCCCAGAGAGAGCAACTCATTCTAGCCGAAGATTTTCTCGCCATCTACCGGTATTTCTAACATCCTCCCACCTTTGAGTTTCAGGGAGAGATAAAACTCAAACATTTAACAAAACAAAATCTTTGACAAATAATGTGAACATACTATCTCCTAATTCTACAAGTTCAGTCTGTTAGGAGGTTTGACACAGCGTCTGCTTCTTATCCTCTGTCCCGACGATATTTTATTTTCTGGCGAAACGTCTTCGACTTGGGCCTCCTTTTGTTCTGCCGAATCTTGTGAGCCCTCTTGTTGATCTGAAGAAATTTGTGCCGTCTCCCTTTTTTCAGGCTCCTGATTCTCTTTCGATGCGACAGACTTGTGCTCCCCGGACTCGTACGCCCCAGACATCTCTAATGGAAATAATCTCTGGATCGGTCGAACAAGTTCTCCGGTAGACGTTTTAAGTTTTACGACCCGGACGTGGCGATCGCTTCCATGATAAACTTTGATGACCTTAGCGAGAGGCCAATCTGCTCGTTTGTGATTTTCGCTACCGATCAACACGACATCTCCCTCGTATATAGGCAGAAATACTCGCTTCGGGTAAGTCTTACGCCGAGTTAGAAGTCCCAAATACTCGATGCGGAAACGCTGACGAAGGTCCTCTCGTAATTTTTGTCGGTAACGTAGTCTTCAATTCAAATTTTTCCCGTCTATGGAATCGAGGTCGGGCACTCCATTCTCTTGAATGTCTTGTATGAATATCGCTGGAGTCAACGCTGCCGGTTGCTTCGGATCTTTAGACAGATAAGTGATCGGTCGACTATTGATTGTCGCTTCGCAATCACACAGCGTTGTATATAGCACTTCGGCGGTCAGACACGCTTTCCTGAGAACGCGCCGCAGAAGCTCCTTGACTGAGCGCATGAGTCGCTCCCACCAGCCTCCCCACCACGCTGCCGATGGAGGGTTGAAACGCCATTCAATTCTCTTGGCAGTGCTATACTCTTGAATTTTCTTCCAGTTTACTTTCCGAAGCATATTGCCGGCGCCGGTGAAGTTCGTGCCATTATCGCTGTACATGATCGATGGCCGCCCTCTCCTTGCGATGAATCGTCGAAGCGCTTCCAAAAACACCTGTGTTGAGAGATCGGACGCAATCTCGAGGTGTACTGCTCGATATACGGCACACATGAAGAGACAGATCCACACTCTCTGTCCTCCTTTCAAGTACAGTGGTCCAGCAAAATCGACGCCCGGAACTTCAAACGCTGCCGCGTCGCGAGTCCCTTCTTCCGGTAATGCCGCAGGAGGCGCCTCTAATCGAATACTCTGATGTCGACGACATACCGCACACTTCTTCAGAATTGCTCGCACAGTACGTCTTCCGGCCAAAATCCACACCTGTTCTCTTAGATGATTCAAGACAATTTGAACTCCGGCATGATTTAGTTTTTCTTGTCGATACTGAATCAGTCTGTTGACCAGCGGGTGACGGTTGTCCAGGACGACAGGATGTCGGAAACCGAGGTCGTCTCTCCTGTCTGATATGAGGGTCTTGAGTCTAAGTAAACCTGTTTTATATTTATAGACGTCTAAGCCTTTAATTCTTGGGTCCTCGATTCCTCCAAATATTTCTTCTTGAACCATCCGAAACACTCTTAGTTCTGCCGTCGCTATCTCCTTCGCAGACAATTCTCCGGAGGCTCGTGGACGATGATTTCTACAGTTTGTTTCGAAACGTAGTGTCAAGGCCACCATTCGTACGATTTTTGAGTATTTGGAGATTCGTTCCATAAACCAGCTCTCTTGCACATTCGAGCGCGTTGTACAAGCGTTTGACAAGGCGAACTCCTCTCCCGCAGACAATTTTCCTTCGAGGTGCTTCTCTCTACTTTTTGTCGTGGATTTCCAGCACTCGCTGTTCACCTCGGTTTCGTCGGTTTCACCTTGTACGTCGGGCCAGTCTTCACGGGGTCGTCGTAGCCAGTCGGGACCCTCCCACCATCGCGATTCTAGTAACTGTTGCGCCGAAAAACCTCTAGATGGTAAGTCTGCCGGATTGATCTTGCCGGGAAGGTGTTTCCACTCGTTCGGATCGGATAGTTGACGTATCTCCTGAACCCGATTCCACACGAACGTGGCCCATTGTTTCTCCCGTTTTATCCAGGCGAGGACAGTAGTCAAATCGCTCCAGTAGTGAGCTTCTGCCTCTTCGACATTTAAAGCGTCAGTAACTGACTTCATAAGCCTGGCTCCCACCGTGGCGGCGAGCAACTCGAGATGCGGGGTGGTCGTTCTTCCTTTTGGTGCTACTCTAGCCTTCGCTAATAGCAATTGTACGTTGATTTGACTAGAACTCTCTGTTCTTGCGTAGATCGCAGCGGCATATGCATGCTGGCTTGCATCGACAAAAATGTGGAACGACGTCTGTCCGTTTCCGAAAGCCCAGCGCTGTACCCGAAGAGCCCTCAGCAATCGTATGTTCTCGAACCAGTCGACAAACTCGGCTTTTACGTCCTCTTTCACTTCAGTGTCCCAGCCAATGTTGTCCGACCATAATTCCTGCAATAATAATTTCGGGCGCAAGAGTACCGGACTAGCAAAACCAATCGGATCGAAAAGTCTCTGAGCAATAGAAAGAATATACCTTTTCGTGATTTTTTCGTTGATTTTCTCCTCGAAACCCGTTCCTGATAACCTCAGCGAATTCTCTCCTTTATCCCACGTGAGACCAAGTACCGCCGTACTCTCTGGACTCGTTGGACCCGAGCGCTCCCACTCTCGAAGGTCGAAGCCTCCTGACTGCATGACCCTCGTCGCCGTTTGCTGGAACCGTTGTACATCTTCCTCCGTATCGAGACTGGCAACGCAGTTGTCTACATAGAAGGAGATCGCTAATTTTTATATAACAGCTTGCTCCTCTACAGACTCGGCTTTCTCGAGTCCTTTTTCCAGATGCAACTCAATCGTAGCTCCCAGAAAGAATGGACTGCTAGATACATCGAATACGACTCGACGATGTCTATATATCTCAATCTTGCTTCTGTCTTCTGGGTCCCACCAGAGAAACCGTAGTACGTCTCTATCTTTCCGTGTGATACCGATTTGAAGGAAAGCTTGGCGTATATCTGCGATGACTCCGAGCTCCTTGTGTCGAAAACGCAGTAATATCTTCGGCATTAATTCGAGAAGATTCGGTTCCGTTTCCAAGCATTGATTTAACGAGGGTGAGTCTTTTCCTTTCGCTGATGCGTCGAATACAGGGCGTATACGAGTCGTGCTGTTTTCTTTGACGACGTGTCGAAGCGGTAAATGGTAGACGTGATCGTTCATCTCGGTCGGCGGCACCTTCTGTATTATTCCGTCGTTCAACCAGCTTTCGAAAACACGCTCGTAGTCCTTGAGTAAATTATCTGAACGGAGTCTTTTCGTGGTCGTTTCCAGTCTCTTCATTGCCGCAGCCTTGTTGTCGGGAATAGGAGGATGGTTTTCTTTCCAGGGTAACTCGACTTCATATCGGCCCTCTTCGTTTATCTCTGCCGTCTGTCGAAAACGGAGTTTCACCTCTTCTTGTTGTTCCTCCGTCGTTTTCTTCTCGGACGGATCTGTGATGCCGAGCACTTCTAAACTCTATAGATCCTCTACCTTGGCTTCCGTCGTTATCATCGAAACGGTCAATAGCGCTGCATCGACTCGAGGACCTTCTTGTGATACTTTTCCTACGAATGTCAGCTATCCCTTGCAACTTCACTTTACGATCGGACATAACAATTTTCAGAATTTTTTGGATGTTTTGGGGCGTAGCCACCTCAATTGGACGACCTGAGCGCTCCGCGTCTTCGGTGGTTGTGCGACCGCGTTTAAAATCCGCATACCATCGGCAAATGGTTGTTTTCCATGGGCACTTTTCCCGGTAACACTTTTCAAGCCATTGCTGAGCTTGAACGGTATTTTTTCCCAACAAATTTCAACCGATTCACTTGAAATTTTAACTGTATATTTAGAATTACATTTTCTGAGGCAATACGTAGGATTTTTAAAAATTATATTGCATTGTTCCTTTTTTATAAACAATTTTCTGACGATTTTCTCATGGCATTCTATACTTTTTTGTTTTAGAAATGCGCCATTTTGACTAAAAACAAACAAAAATCCTACGTACTTCTATAGCTATTCTTATATATAATCGAAAAAACTTTAGTGTCTCATCATAACTCAAAAATTATAGGAACTGTTGGTCCGGCCGTTGACCTTCCAGAAATAAAGGCGTCATCGGCAAAATGCTGCACAGTCGCCATTTTGACATGTATCGCTGTGAAAAAATAATTTTATATACTCAATTACGTGTATAATAAAACCCCTATTTTGTAATTCCAATTTATTTTATGGTTTCGCTAAAAAAAATTAAAAAATATGCCCTTCTTTGGCCTCTAGAGTGGCCAAAGGCCTTAAGGTGGTAGTCTCGCCACAGTCTCGTTAAAAAGTTTATTCTCCGCTCAATCTATGAAAGCTTCGAAATATTGCGAAATATCCTTATAATGTAGGTTGTAAATTTTATTGGGATGTAAAAACTTATAAAGTAGGGATGAAAACGCCTAATATAATGTTTACCTAATCCTCACTTTTGTATCAGACTATCCATTCCGGCTACTAATACGTAGATACTCTGCGTATACGGATATGCACACACTACTGTAATCTAGTTCTAGTCCGCTCCAATCGTTTCGTGGCGCTAGCGTCGCTAGACATTGCTTAACTTAAGGAGGTACGAATACTCCCTCAGTATTAACAAAGAGACTAAATTTATGTCACCCCATGGGTGTTCTGATTTATGTTAACTTATGTTGAATATTGGTATTGTCGATCCCAAAGTGCCAAATTTGTGGTAAATATTGTATTTATTGCATATTTACTAATCAAAACTGAAATATGTTATCCTCAACGACTCTGGAGTCTTCACGACGATTTCTAAGCAGTGCCGAGATTCTGAAACTCTGTAGCGACCGTTTTCGTTGTCGTTACCTAGCAACAGCCAATAAGAGGCTTCCTTTCTTCTGATCGCGCATGTGATTGGCTGTCGCTAGCCGGCGACAACGAAAACTATCACTGCAGAGCCAGGTTATGGATGCCAAACGAATCAGCTGTTACACCCGACGTTGGCAAGTCTATGGGTTCTATTTCGTCATGATACTATTCAACCGCAAGTTGAAACTGTTTTATAATGTAGTGCTTGAACTACACGGTGAAGTGCGAATTTTTTATTTTTTACAATATCTATTATGTCTAATTTATCAAATTTCAGTTTTCCAACGACCTTAGTTGGATGCGTGAGTAGCAAAACCGTGATCACCGCACTTCCGGTCGACCATCTCCATAGGACGACGTGCTTCGCCAGCTCAAAGTGCTCGAATTTGCAATTTTATTACGAAAAAACTGGATGGTCAATATAGCTCAAGTTTTTCGAAAGGGTGCATAACGTATTCGTCAACATCATATAAAAATTCCAGGCTCGAAAGTTGGATTCGACCCCATGATCGTACCTCCTTAAATCGCTATATCTCTGAAACTAGACGGTCAAAATTCATTATTTTTTTTACCCACTTCGTCATATGTTCCTCTGTAATTGAGAATTCCCAGGTAGCAATATGATATCTTATTGTAATCCAAACGGGATCCAAAATAAGTCAAGGATAACTTTTTGGATGGCCAAAAAGATGCCTTTCGGGATCCCAAATTGCATTACTCATGTCCGCCCGGCAGATAACTTTATGGGTGGCCGAATGATGACTTTTAGACAAATTTCGGTTATCAATACGGCATTTTAATGTTATCGAATTGCGATGACTAAAAGATATCAGCTTAAAGGCATCAAATGTCGGAATCCAAACATCACCGAAAAGGTGTCATAAAGGCACCAAATATCGCAATCCAAACGTTATCGATAAGTTGTCATAAAGACGTCCAAAAAGGATGAAAAAGGTCGACAAACAGTCAACTTAATGACATCCGAAAGATGTCTCATTTGGGATGTATGGGAAGCGCATATATATATGTATATGAGATATTCCATACCAAACTGAACGCTCAAAAACCCAAACCTCTCCGATCAGTTAATCAGAGATTTTGGTATTCTTTCAGAGTTTGAAAATAGTAATGACTTATTTGATTATTTTCAACACCGAAAGAATATCAACATTTGAGATTGATCGAGAGAGATCAAGTTTTTGAGCGTTCGATTTAATATATGGAATATCTCACATACATTCCTCTGTATTATATAAATAAATTAATAAATATATGTATATATATATATATATATATATACATGACCGTTCAATAAAATTAAGTATTTATTCTTTATTGGCGGTTAATTCTTGGTGTACCGCACAATGTCCTCGCATCTGCTGGAAGTTCCGGATGGCGAAATTTCCGCAATCCTTGTAAAAGCTCGTTCAACACCGACTGCGATACCGTATTTTTAATCGCCCAAGACGTAAGAAAATTTCTGAAATCATTATGTTCGGTATCGTGTCCAGAAATGGTAGTCGAGGCATCTGTTTGAATAACATCATCTCCGGGAAGTGCTGGTATGATGTCGACCAGCGCATGAAGGTCTGCGGCATCAGCAACAAGCTCACGATTTTCAGGATCAATTTGAGAAATAATATCAGGAGTTGGATTCTGAACTGTTGGTGGATTAATCACTGCATTTACAGGCCGTATATTATCCAAATCTGCGTCCATAAGAGCACGTACTCTACGCCTTTGTTGCCGTTTTGAAAGTTGAAAAAAAGGCTTTTGTGGTGGCCTCATCTTTATTTATAAATTCTATTGAATTTTACGTACCATATACGTGGTTATTCCACCTGAACGAAGAATTAAACGAAAAATGCCGGGAGTCGTTGACGCAACGTAACCTAAAAAAATAAGTACACGGCATGACACATTTGTATGAAATGAGAATTTTTTAACATTATAAAAATACACTACATATATACTTACGAACCTGCAGGAATATTTAACAATCAACGCACAACTTTTTGCGATTATATATCCTGCTTTTACAAAATAAATTTTGGCACACACGGAGTATAAACAATAAAGTGATCTATTAAATGTCACCTTTTCGATGACATTTGGATTACGCTATTGGATGTCAACTTCTAGACAACGTATTGCCAACCTCCAAAATGCCAACATTAAGAATGCGCCAGAAGATATCCTTTGGACAACTTTTTAACAGATACATTAGTTAGCAATAAATTGACAACTTTTCGATGTATTTAAATAGTCATCTTTTGGACTCCACAATAAGATATCATTTTGATAACTATTTTGATTAGTCGTTTTGATAACCTTAAAAAGCCACCTTTAAGGCAACCATAAATTGATATCCAATTACAAGTGACTTCTAGTTATCTTTTAGTCATATACAAAAGGCAACCTAAAAACGATAACTTATAGGTATCATTTTCACATCGGTGCTACCTGGGTTATTAATTTAATCTGTAAAAAAGTTTCGAAGTTATTGCGTGAAATGTGAAATTTTCCACTGCTCCCCATAA